>CM056052.1:546064844-546532344 GCA_029574335.1 Rana kukunoris | reverse complement strand
CAGAGAGGAATCCCAGCGCTATCACCCCCCCCCCTCCCCCAAAGCCATATTACGTCCTGCTATTCACAATGAAGTGTCCTCTCATCCCTCGTCTATATTCTGAATGGAGGGGGTCACATGACTCCCAATGCAATCTGCAGAGAATGAATCTAGGCCACAGGAGGAGGGGAGATGGGGAGACTCCATAGACAGAAACAAGAGGGGGGTAACTGGTCTCCATAGTAAGGTGCTCCGGGGGGGGGGGGGGGGGGGGGGGGGGTAATCAATGATGACGCTGGTCACTCTGTTGGAGGGATTAGATGAGGCAACATCGCTGTAATGACCCCTGTCTGCAGAATGCACGCTGTGACCTCATTCAGTGAAGAAAACTGCCGTAACCCAGAGCAACCGATCCATAGTCAAACACTCATGTGACTTTGTAATCCAGATTGAGGGAATGATTCTCGGGGTGGGTTATCCTGCGATCTTGCCTGAAATCAAACATTTTTTATTTATTTCAGGTACTTATATAGTGCCATCAATTTACGCAGCACTTTACCTATACATTCACATCAGTCTCTGCCCTCAAGGAGCTTACAATCTAAGGTCCTTAACTCCCATTCATACATACTAGGGCCAATTTCCTTCACTGGAACTAAGGGGCCAAGCCCAACCCCTGAAAAAAAAACCACACCATAATCCCCCCCCCCCCCCCTCCACCAACTGAGCACAAAGCAAGGTCCATAAAGACATTAATGAGCGAGTTTGGGGTGGAGGAACTTGACTGGCCTGCACAGAGTCCTGACCTCCCGATAGAACACCTCTGGCATGAATTAGAGCGGAGACTTGCGAGCCAGGCCTTCTCGTCCAACATCAGTGCCTGACCTCACAAAAGCACTTCTGGAAGAATGGTCAAACATTCCCATAGACACCAGTGGCGGCTGGTGCTCAACATTTTTGGGGGGGGCACAAACAAATGGAAAAAAAAACAAATGCATCCTCACTGTGCCCATCAAATGCGGCCTCACTGTGCCCATCAAATGCGGCCTCACTGTGCCCATCAAATGCGGCCTCACTGTGCCCATCAAATGCGGCCTCACTGTGCCCATCAAATGCGGCCTCACTGTGCCCATCAAATGCGGCCTCACTGTGCCCATCAAATGCGGCCTCACTGTGCCCATCAATTGTCACCACTGTGCCATGCCATCAAACGCAGCCACTGCCATGCCATCAATTGTCACCACTGTGCCATGCCATCAAATGCAGCCACTGTGCCCATCAAATGCAGCCACTGTGTCCATCAATTGTCACCACTGTGCCATGCCATCAAACGCAGCCACTGTGCCGTGCCATCAAACGCAGCCACTGTGCCCATCAATTGTCGCCACTGTGCCTGTAAAATGCTGCCCCCCCCCCCCACGCCCTGCACTTACCTTTCTGGTGTCGGCCATCCTCCTTCCACGTTCCCTGGATGTCTTCTCCTGCCCTCGATGACGCTTCAGCCAATCAGGTTACTGGTAACCAGAACCGCTGGCTCTGATGGGCACTTCCACAGCCAACCAGCTGCCATTATTCAGATGGCCGGCGCTCACCAGGGGGCCGGCCATCTGAATAGTCGGCGGCATAGATTCATGCAATGTATGAATCTATGTATTGTCGGGGGCGGCACTCCGGCGCCATCTATGGACCGCCACTGATAGACACACTCCTAAACCTTGTGAACGGCCTTCCCAGAAGAGTTGAAGCTGTTATAGCTGCAAAGGGCGGGGTACAACTCAATATTGAACCCTACAGACTAAGACTGGGCCATTAAAGTTCAGGTGGATGTAAAGGCAGGCACTCCAAGGTTTTTTTTGTAATATATATATATATTTTGTACTTTCACATCAGTCCCTACCTATAAGAAGCTTACAATCTAAGGTCTTTTATTGGTTAAACTAGATGGACTTGTGTCTTATTTCAACCAGACTAACTACGTAACTAACTAATAATCCTACATACACATACTAGGGCTAGTTTGGACAGGAGCCAGTTAGCCTAATAGCATGTGTTTCGAGGGTGGGAGGAAACCAGAGTTTCCGGAGGAAACCCACACAGGGAGAATATGCAAAATCCAGGCAGGTAGTGCTGCAGTTGGGATTTGGGTTTATGAAATCTGATGAGGCCGACTAGTGCTTTAACCACTTCAATACCGGGCTTTAAAACCCACCTCCTTCCCGGGCCTATTCTGGCACTTCTCTCCTACATGTACAAATCATCATTCTTTTGCTAGAAAATTACTCAAAACCCCCCAACATTATATATGTTTTTTTAGCGGACACCCTAGGGAATAAAATGGCGGTCATTGTAACTTTTTATCTTGCACTGTATTTGCGCAATAATTTTTCAAACGGCTTTTTTTTGTAAAAAAAATGGTTTCATAAATTAAAAAACAACAAAACAGTAACGTTAGCCCAATTTTTTGGTAAAATATGAAACATGATGTTACGCCGAGTAAATAGATACCTAACATGTCACGCTTTAAAATTGCGTACACTCATGGAATGGCGCCAAACTTCGTTACTTAAAAATCTCCATAGGCGACACTTAAACATTTTTACAGGTTACCAGTTTAGAGTTACAGAGGAGGTCTAGTGCGAGAATTGTTGCACGCGCTCTAATGCACGCGGTGATACATCACGTGTTGTTTGAACAGCGTTTACATATGTGGGCGGGACTTGCGTGTGCGTACGCTTCTGAGCGCGAGCTACCGGGGACAGGGGCATTTAATTTTTATTATTATTATTTTTTATTTTATTTTTTTTACACTTTTTTTTTTTTACATATTTTTTTTTTTTTTTCAATTGCTTTTATTCCTATTACAAGGAATGTAAACATCCCTTGTAATAGGAAATGTGTGTGACAGGTCCTCTTTAAGGAGAGATGCAGGGTCAGTAAGACCCCACATCTCTCCTCCAGGCTGGAAAGAACGAGATCGTGAAAAAAAAATCACACATCTCATTCAAACTAGCCGCAATTGCGGTTTGTTTACTTACGGGACCCGGGCGTGACGTCATCACATCGCGCCCGGGCCTCCGACGGTCATAGAGATGACTGGTGACCATCTGGTCACCAGTCATCTCTATGGCAAACATCCGGCGGACGGCGATCATCTCTCCGGGCCCCCGATGGGACGGGAGAGCCCGGAGGAGCACCGGATGGTGGCGGGATGTCCCCTCCCGCCGCCTGTAAAAACGATCTAGCGGCGGAAGCGCCGCTATGATCGTTCTTACGGTGCGCGCAAACGCCGCCACTAAAAAATGATATTTCAATGGTGCAGGCATTATTGAGATATCCCCCCGCAAAGTCCAGGCCGTCATATGACGTCCACCCCGGATAACAGGTTCCCGTTTTGGACGTCATATGACGGTGGGCGGGTATCATGTGGTTAAAAAAAAAAAAATGCTAGCTGGCCGTTATGCTGGTCCTGTGGCTTCAATACCTCAAGTCGCTGTGCTTGTACAGTTAGAGAAGCCATAACTCTTGATCTGTGTACCCAGCAAAGCGTGTCCTGGACCGCCGCACATGAATGATTTAGTGTGGAACACGAACTCTGCCCCAGTGTAAAGTTACACTCACTCTCCAGTTACCGTCAGATGAGACTCTCATTGTCCCCCCCCCCCCCCTCCCCCGCACGTTCTGCTGTATAGACGGCATTCATCATCATCATCATCATCATCATCATCACAGAGCCCCATGAAAGGTAATGAGGTTGATTTACTAAAGCTAAATAGACTGTGCACTTGTGTTTGCTCCAGAGCTTAGTAAATGAGGTCTATGTAGCACGGCGCCATAAACCTGCTCCATAGAGACGCGCAGAGCTCGAAGGCAAGCGCACAACTGCTCCAAATTCTATCAGCTGCAGTTTTAGTAAATCCCCCCCCCCCCATTGTGTCTGCAGCCAGTAGTTTTTTTAGGTTTTGTGCTGCTCTAGGCCTGACTAAACCTGTGCACCCCCTAAATTAAATATGACCCACCTCTTTCTGGGAAGACTAGTTCTTAGGGCCTGGGGGCGGGGCATTAAATTCCGTTAACTTACATAGATTTTCTTTTACTTCCTGTTTGGCTATGGGGCAGGAAGTGAAGGGAAATCTCTGCAATGGGACAGGGATGGTAAAAAACTGACAGGGGCTATAACCCTCACCTACTCAATCCAAAAAAAAAAAAGTGTTGATACTTTAACTACTTGTCAACCGCCCGCCGTCAAATGACGACTGGCAGAAGACTCCATTGTTCTGACAGGACGTCATATGACGTCCTGTCTTTTAAAGCCGCTAGGGGGCACACGCACGCCGGCGGCGCGCGCGTGCACCCGTCACTTTGCTGGGATCCCGATGCGCGTGCCCGGCAGCAACGATTGCCGCCGGGCACGCGATTGCCCAGTAACTGAGCAGGGACGTGGAGCTCTGTGTGTAAACACAGAGCTCCACGTCCTGTCAGGGAGAGAGACCGATCGGTGTCCCTTGTACATAGGGACACAATCGGTCACCCCCCCCTCCTCCTACAGTTAAAACACAAACTAGGCTACACATTTAACCCCTTCCCTGCCCCCTAGTGTTTAACCCCTTCCCTGCCATTCACATTTATACAGTTACCAGTGCATATTTATGGCACTGTATGAATGTGATTGGTCCCAAAAATGTCACAAAAGTGTCCGATGTGTCGCTATGTCACAGTCCCAATAAAAAAATCGCAGATCGCCGCCATTACTAGTAAAAAAAATAATAATAAAAATGCCATAAAACTATCTGCTATAAATTTTGCGCAAACCAATCGATAAACGCTTATTGCATTTTTTTTTCCCCAAAAATAGGTAGAAGAATACGTATCGGCCTAAACTGAGGATATATATATATGTATATACATACATACATACATACATACATACATACATACATACATACATACATACAGTGCCTGCCGCCGAGAATGTGTTTTAAGCACGACAGCATCGCGCTGAATCTCGGCGACAGGCTGCCGATATCTCGCACTCGCTGGAATAGTAAAAGCACATTCCAGCGAGTGCGTCATAGAAGCGACGGGGATCCGACGCGGATTCCCGCCAATTCTACACGTGGGCGGAGTTTGTTATGAATCCTGAAGGAGAAATCCCCGCCGGATTTTTAAAGAAAAATCCGGCATGGGTTCCCCCCTCAGGAGCATAACGGACCCTTAGGTCGGTTATGGGTTGTAAGGAGACCCCCTACGCCGAAAAAACGGCATGGGGGTCCCCCCACAATCCATAACAGACCCGTATCCAAAGCACGCCGGCCGGCCGGTCAGGAAGGGGGGGTCAGGTGCTCTGGGGCAGGGGGCGCACTGCGGCCCCCCACCCCAGAGCACCCTGTCCCCATGTTGATGAGGACAGGGCCCCTTCCCGACAACCCTGGCCGTTGGTTGTCGGGGTATGCGGGCGGGAGGCTTATCGGAATCTGGAAGCCCCCTTTAATAAGGGGGCCCCCAGATACCGGCCCCCCACCCTAAGTGAATGAGTATGGGGTACATTGTACCCCTACCCATTCACCTGCAAATACAAAGTGTAAACACAAATAAAACACACAGGGTATTGAAATATTTTATTAGTTGGCCGCCGGGGGGGGGGGTGTGTATGATCGCTTTTATAAAAGCGCCCCCCTCCGGCGGGCTTCTGTGGGGGGTGGGTGCCGCCGTCTGGTTCTCTTCCGCCGCCGGGGGGCGCTTTGATAAAAGCGCCCACCACCCGGCGGGCTTCTTTCGACGTCTTCGGCGGCGGGGGGTCTTCTCCCACTCTCCGGGGTCTTCTCCCACTCTCCGGGGTCTTCTCCCACTCTCTGGGGGTCTTCTCCCACTCTCCGGGGGTCTTCTCCCACTCTCCGGGGTCTTCTCCCGCTCTCCGGGGTCTTCTCCCGCTCTCCGGGGGTCTTCTCCGCTCTCCGGGGGTCTTCTTCTTCTTCAGGACTCGCCGCCGCTATCTTCGTGTGTTAGCTCAATTACTAGCGGCGGCGCCCCCCTCTTCTGCGACGTCGGCGTCTTCTTCTTCTTCTTCTGTTCTCCAGATGTTGACGCGACGCTTCCTTCCGCTGTTATGCCGGGCGCGCGGCTCGCAGCGAAATATATAGGCCTGTCTTGTGACGTCGCAGTCCCATCATGCTCCGGTAGGTATCACGTGGGTAGGTAGCACGTGGTACCTACCGGAGCATGATGGGACTGCGACGTCACAAGACAGGCCTATATATTTTGCTGCGAGCCGCGCGCCCGGCATAACAGCGGAAGGAAGCGTCGCGTCAACATCTGGAGAACAGAAGAAGAAGAAGAAGACGCCGACGTCGCAGAAGAGGGGGCCGCCGCCGCTAGTAATTGAGCTAACACACGAAGATAGCGGCGGCGAGTCCTGAAGAAGAAGACCCCCGGAGAGCGGGAGAAGACCCCCGGAGAGCGGGAGAAGACCCCCGGAGAGCGGGAGAAGACCACCGGAGAGCGGGAGAAGACCCCCCCGCCGCCGAAGACGTCGAAAGAAGCCCGCCGGGTGGTGGGCGCTTTTATCAAAGCGCCCCCCGGCGGCGGAAGAGAACCAGACGGCGGCACCCACCCCCCACAGAAGCCCGCCGGAGGGGGGCGCTTTTATAAAAGCGATCATACACCCCCCCCCCCCCCCCCCCGGCGGCCAACTAATAAAATATTTCAATACCCTGTGTGTTTTATTTGTGTTTACACTTTGTATTTGCAGGTGAATGGGTAGGGGTACAATGTACCCCATACTCATTCACTTAGGGTGGGGGGCCGGTATCTGGGGCCCCCTTATTAAAGGGGGCTTCCAGATTCCGATAAGCCTCCCGCCCGCATACCCCGACAACCAACGGCCAGGGTTGTCGGGAAGGGGCCCTGTCCTCATCAACATGGGGACAGGGTGCTCTGGGGTGGGGGGCCGCAGTGCGCCCCCTGCCCCAGAGCACCTGACCCCCCCATGTTGAGGGCATGCTGCCCGGTACGGCTCAGGAGGGGGGGGGGCGCTCGCTCGCCCCCACTCCCTTCCTGACCGGCCGGCCGGCGTGCTTTGGATACGGGTCTGTTATGGATTGTGGGGAGACCCCCACGCCGTTTTTTCGGCGTAGGGGGTCTCCTTACAACCCATAACCGACCTAAGGGCCCGTTATGCTCCTGAGGGGGGAACCCATGCCGGATTTTTCTTTAAAAATCCGGCGGGGATTTCTCCTTCAGGATTCATAACAAACTCCGCCCACGTGTAGAATTGGCGGGAATCCGCGTCGGATTCCCGTCGCTTCTATGACGGCTTTGTCTCCATCGCGGCAAGCCAGCTCGGCGCTGGCTCCCGCGATGGGGCTCGTAGGTGGTCAATCTCGCCGAGAAAGGGAGCGAGATTGACACAATATCCCAGTCACCTACTGTACATACATACATACATATATACATGCATACATACATATATACATACATATATACATACATATATATATATATATATATATATATATACATACATATAGCAAAAAGTAAAAAATCATTGCATTTTTTTTTCAAAATTGTCGCTCTGTTTTTTTTTAATAGCGCAAAAAATAAAAATCGCAGAGGCGATCAAATACAACCAAAAGAAAGCTCTATTTGTGGGAAAAAAAGGACGCCAATTTTGTTTGGGAGCCACGTCGCACGACCGCGCAATTGTCAGTTAAAGCGACGCAGTGCCGAAAGCTGAAATTTCGCCTGGGCAGGAAGGGGGTAAAACCTTCTGGGGCTGAAGTGGTTAAACAAATTTCTGATTTTATGGAGAGGACTAAAAAGTTATAACCATGACAATGGTGCAGCAAAAACATACAGCGCAGTGAGGAAGGTTTGTGGTCCAGGAAGATAGGACAGTCAAAATCGGAAGCAGCGCCCCCCCCCTCCCCACAGGTGCGGAGGGCCGGCCGCCTGCATACCAGAAGCCAGGATTTGACAAATTTGCTTGGAATCTCAGAGCCAGCTAAAAAAGTTAGGAGCCAGACAACGCGCCACGTCCAGCCAAGCTCGCGCGCAGAAGCGAACGCATACGTGAGCAGCGCCCGCATATGTAAACGGTATTCAAACCACACATGTGAGGTATCGCCGCGATCGGTAGAGCGAAAGCAATAATTCCAGCCCTAGACCTCTGTAACTTAAAACATGCAACCTGTAGAATTTTTTAAACGTCGCCTGTGAAGGATTTAAAGGGTAAAAGTTTGTCGCCATTCCATGAGCAGATGCAATTTTGAACGTGACATGTTTGGTATCAATTTACTTGGCGTAACATTATCTTTCACAATATAAAAAAAATGGGCTAACTTTACTGTTGTCTTATTTTTTTATAAAAAAAGTGTATTTTTCCCCCAAAAAAGTGTGCTTACAAGCACAAATACGGTGTGACAGAAAGTATTGCAATAAAAAATATATAGAATATATAGAATAAAAAAATATATATAATGTTTGGGGGTTCTAATTAGAGGGAAGGAGATGGCAGTGAAAAACATATTAGAACTGCTGTTTTGCTACTTGTAATGTAACCTGTAATGCCAATGGCCACCACAAGATGGCGCCAGATGACAGAAGGAAGCTGAGGCCTGCATAAGGCCACAAAGCCGCAGCCTCAATTACCGGCCGGAAGCATCGGCTTCCTTCTGTGAAGGCCGCCAAGCCGCAGCCTCAATTACCGGCCGGCCCGCCACGATCGCACCCCGGGCCGGACGGTAATTGAGGCCGCGGCTTTGCGGCTTTCTGCAGGCTTAAGCTTCCCCAGGTGCCAGGTCACAATTTCTTGTCGCAATTGCGATTGGGCGCCCGGATTTTGTCGAGGCCTGCCAGAAGCAGTGCGGCCGCTTTATGGGGACGCTAGGCTAATTTGCCTCTCTGCCCAGATCGCCTTTATAAGACTGGAGCTACACTAACAGATTAGAGCAAGCTGGCGGGGACTCTTTCCGTGCTGGCCTGGGCCTTGTTGGCCTAGGCCAGGATACAGCGTTGTCTGCAGTATTATCACCTGATAGTATTGATTGGTGTGTCTGCGGTAATATCACATGACACTGTCTATGAACATCGTTGGCTTGGCTTTGTACTGCAGTATTATCACTTACCATCGATCTGTTTTCTTCCACCATCTCCTCACAGCTTCCTGCAGCTCCAGAATGATGAACTCCGCCGACGCTTGGCGTATGCTACAACGAAGATGGAGGCCATGGAGCATGAACTGGATGCTGGCCGCCATTACCTGGAGGTGGAGCTAAGCCGCAACCGGGAGGAACTGGAGAAACTTAAGGACAAGTTTCGGCGGTAGGTACAGAAGGGGGTCCTGTGATGTCTTTGCACAGCGGAGTCCAAATTGTCTGCTTATTATTAACCACTTCCCGAATGGCTCATGTAGATTTATGGCGGCAGGTTGGCTCCTCTGCGCGAATTGCCGTACCTGTACGTCGGCTCCTTTAAGAGCCATAGCAGGCACGAGGGGGGGACCCGATGCGCGTGGCTTGAACCTGTATCCAGCTGGTTGTTGCTGCAGCACCAAAATTTGAGCGCTCATTCAGGAATGTGTGCAATGGGAATATGAATTATGGCGCATTGGCCAGCAGGCGCGATGTCCGCCGGCCGGCAAGAGAGCCAGAACGGGGATTGGTGTATGTTAATGCACAAATCCTTGTTCTGATAGGGGAGGAGAGACAGATCATCTGTTCCTAGTAATTAGGAACAGTAATGTGTCTCCTCCAGTCAGTACACTGCCCCCACAGTTAGAAACGCACATGAGGGAACACATTTAACACCTTGATTGCCCCCTAGTGTTAACCTATGCCAGTGACATTTACACAATAATCAGTGCATTTTTATAGCACTGATCGCTGTATAAATGACAATGATGTTAAAAGTGTCGGATCTGTCTGCCGCAATGTCGTAGTCCTGCTAAAAATCACAGATGCTGCAGTTAATAGTAAAAAAATATATAATGATAAAAAAAAATGCCATAAATATATTCCCTATTTTGTAGATGCTATAACTTTTGCGCAAACAAATATACGCTTAATTTATTTTATTTTATTTTAGCAATAATATGTTTAAGAATACATATTGGCCTAAACTGAGGAAGAAATTATATAAAAAAAACAAAAAACATTTTTTCAAAATTGCGCTGTGCCCGACTGCAGCAGTGCTGCTTTGTTTTTTTTTACCCTTGGCTCCTGCTGCTGTTAATCAAATCCTGAGAGCAGGGGGCTGGTCTGAACCGCATTTTGTATGTCAATAGACACACACACTGTGCAGCTCAAGAGTGCCCCCATAGCAAATTGCTTTCTGAGGGGACACACAAAGAAGGGGTGCAACCAGGAGCGCCAGCAGGAGACTCGAGACGAGGAGGATTGTGGCTGCAAAACCATTACACAGAGCAGGTAAGTATAACCACTTAACGCACACGGGACGTCGTATAACGGCCATCGGGTTGAAGTAGTGATATCTGAATGATGCCCACCGCTACAGCCGGCGATTCCCTCTTATGTAAAAGCCATCCTAGCGGCTTTTCAGGCGATGGGTTGTTTTTTCAGGCAGCGGGAGGCCGGATTTATGATCTGGCACCGAAATACCATAGAGCTGGCTGTGGACCAGATGGTCCCTGGCAACCTCTATGACCCTGAGAGGCCAGAAGCGACGTCATGACATCACTTCCGTCACTGGCAGATGTAAATATATTGCCAGTTTTTTTTTTTTTACCTGGAAAACGGTGATCTATATTTTTTTTAATTCATTTATTTAAAAAAAATGTAATCTCATGCTTTACAGCAGGGATACTGTATGCAATTAGCGCAGGCCTCGACAAAATCCGGGCGCCCAGTCGCAATTGCGACAAGAAATTGTGACCTGGCACCCAGGGAAGCTTAGGCCTGCAGAAGGCTTTGCGGCCTTCTGCAGACCTAAGCTTCCTTTTGTGGTCTGGCGCCATCTTGTGGAAAGTAAAGTAAAACAGCAGTTTTAATGTGTTTTACACTGTTTTCATTGCCATCTCCTTCCCTCTAATTAGAACCCCCAAACATTATGTATATTTTTTATTCGAACACCCTAGAGAATAAAATGGTGGTCATTGCAATACTTTGTTACACCGTATTTGCACAGCGGTCTCACAAGCACGCTTTTTTGGGAAAAAAATACACTTTTTTTTAATTAAAGCGGAGTTCCAACCACAATTAACATTTTTTTAATGTATGTCGTTTCATCCTGCGTTTTTATAGTATAAATCCGGTCACTTACTATTTTACAATCCGCCGCCGCTCCGCATAGTTATTCAAAAAAGATAGTTTATAAAACTAGGTCCACACGGTTGTCATTTTGCTTGTGGGCATTGTGAAGCCCACAAGCACTTACTTCCTGGAAGTCTTGGATGGGGAGTGATAATTGGACAGCGCACTGCATCCTGGGAAATGATGACACACATTTCCCAGGAGCATTAGAGGGAGATGATGTCAGAATCCTAGGTGATTCCAAGGGCAGAATTCGTGGGACCGCATAGCAACAACCATTTCCAGATGAGTAAAAAAACATTTTTTTTTAGATCTAATGAGCACAATAATGAAAAAAAAAATTTGGGATGGAAACTTCACTTTAAAAAAAAATAAGACAACGGTAAAGTTAGCCCAATTTTTTTTTTATACTGTGAAAGATAATGTTACGCCGAGTAAATTGATACCCATCATGTCACGCTTCAAAATTGCGTCCGCTCGTGGAATTGAGACAAACTTTTACCCTTTAAAATCTCCATAGGCGATGTTTAAAAAATTCTACAGGTTGCATGTTTTGAGTTACAGAGGAGGTCTAGGGCTAGAATTATTGCTCTCGCTCTACCAATTTCATCGATACCTCACATGTGTGGTTTGAATACCGTTTTCATATGCGGGCGCTACTCACGTATGCGTTCGCTTCTGCACGTGAGCTCGTCGGGACGGGGCGCGTTTTCTGGCTCCTAACTTTTTTTTTAGCTGGCTCCTAGATTCCAAGCGAATTTGTCAAATCCTGAATTGGCAGACCTCCGGCTGTTGCAGAACTACAAGTCCAATGAGGCTTAGCAAGACTCTGACAGTATATATATATATATATATATATATATATACTGTCAAACTCTATAATATATTTATTTTTAATATTTTCAATAGTGTAAAAGACAAAATAAAATAAACCTTATAAATGGTTCTGAGTAATTTTCTAGCCAAAAAATAATAATAATCTACAGGTAGGAGAGGAATGCCCAAAGTTGGCCCAGTATGGAACTGGATAACATGTTTATTATTTTAGAAAAATTATAATCCCTTTTAAATTGTGGCGGTACAAGTCTGCAGGAAATGGAGAGTAATCACAAGAGCAGATTTACTACAAGTGTTGGATTAAAAGGTATTGCTGGATTTCAGCTTTAAATTGGGTTAAAGAAGAATGCTTGTAATAACTCCAGCTGCCACTATGCCAATTAACAACAGCAATTTACAATGGAGAGGTAGCATGTTGCTGCTTCTCTTGCCCGATCCTATGTCCTTCCTTCTCCACATCTTATTGGAGGATGCTGCTTATTCTCCTTCAGTCTCCAGCAAAGTCCACACACTTCAGATTCCTCAGGATTTTATGCCCCCTTAAAAAAAGGGGGTGGAGCGTGAGTAGAGTGGGAGTGGATGGGATAAATTTGAGCGTAGGGGCTGCTATTTTAACGTGCGCCTCTTCCACCTCTGACAGGTTACAGAACAGCTACACAGCCTCGCAGAGGACCAATCAGGACTTGGAGGAGAAGCTGCACACACTGGTAGGTGTCTGTCGCATTGGTTGCCAGGTTAGTGGTGTGCTGTGTGTGAGATCTGTGGGGTAGGCCATACACACAGCGGTATTTCTAAGTTGGAAGCTGTGGACTGGTAGAACCCGATCTGTTGGAGGCTGTTTAAAGGGGTTCACAATGACACTTTGGGAGAGATTTACTAAAACTGGTGCACTTAGAATCTGGTGCAGCTCTGCATTGTAGCCAATCGGCTTCTAGGTTTAGCTTTTTCAATTAAAGGGGTTGTAAACCCTCAAGGTTTTTATTCTATGCATTAAAGTGATTGTAAGGGTTCCTGTGGGTTGTTTTTTTAAGCGGCACTCCACCCTAAAGTGGAACTTGCGCTCATCGGAACCCTCCCCCCCTTATGGTGTCACATTTGACACCTTTCAGAAGGGAGGGGGGTGCAGATACCTGTCTAAGACAGGTATTTGCACCCACTTCCGGGAGTCCTCTCTGCGGGTATTGAGTCACTTCCCGCCCGTTGTATTCTGGGAAACACTCAGCTATCAGGTCACCTGTGGTCAGGTGACAAGTGCACCCTGTTGGAGGCAGGGATGCACCACGAGGTAGTGAACCCAATAGCAGACTGCTGCGGAAGGACCACAGAATGGATATGGGGAAGAGGTTCACTGGGGCACAAACAGGGATCCTACAGGAAGCTAACCAAAGATTCCCCAGGGCGCGGAGTCTAAGATCCAGTTTGGTATTCACCAGAGCCTCTAGTGGTGAGGATGGCCTTTGCTGCAATTGGATCCAGGTCGTGGCCCCTGGAGTCCCCTAAGTCATGCTCCGTAGGGAGGGGAAGCAACCACTCAGGACACAAGGAATAGTGAAGGGTAAGCCGAGGTCGGGGCAACAAGCAGACGAGGATAACCAAGGGTCAGGTTAACGAGAAAACAGGAGTAGTCGTAAAAAAGCCAAAGTCGGTACACAGAGATATTAACGTAGCACACGGCAAGCGGGAACACAAAGCTAACACACAACGTTGATCAGCAAAGCAGACCTGCAGTGCAGTAGTTAATATAGGGTTCCTGGGATGGAGCCATACAGGGAGGAGAGATGATAAAAGGCAGCCAGATAAGAGAGTCAGGCCTCTAATGAACACATTGAGGAGAAGGGAAGCAGCCAGACATTATTGCATGTCCATGACATCGGCTCCCAGAAGGCAGCGGGAACCATTGAGGACGGCGCTGCACGACTCGCGCATTCGCTGTAGGGAATCGGGAAGTGATGCCGGAACGCTTCACTTCCTGATTTCCTCACCGAGGATGGCAGTGGGGGCAGCAGAGTGATGAGCGATTGCTAGTCTTCTGCTGCAGACGTCGCTGGACTCCAGGACAGGTAAGTGTCCATATATTAAAAGTCAGCAGCTGCAGTATTTGTAGATGCTTGCTTTTTTATTATATTTTTTTTAACAGTGGAGCTCCGCTTTAAATAACATGTCATACTTGCCTCCACTGTGCAGTTTGTTTTGCACAGAGTGGCCCTGATCCACCTGTTCTGTTGTCCCACGGCGGCTCTCGCAGCTCCTCTCTGCATTAGATAACCCCCTCTGGGAAGCACTCTCCTGGGGGGGTTACCTTGCGGGTGCGCTCTCCCGAGGGGGTTACCTTGCGGGTGCGCTCTCCCGAGGGGGTTACCTTGCGGGTGCGCTCTCCCGAGGGGGTTACCTTGCGGGTGTGCTCTCCCGAGGGGGTTGCCTTGCGGGTGCGCTCTCCCGAGGGGGTTGCCTTGCGGGTGCGCTCTCCCGAGGGGGTTGCCTTGCGGGTGCGCTCTCCCGAAGGCGGTTGCCTTGCGGGTGCGCCCTCCCGAAGGCGGTTACCTTGCGGGTGCGCCCTCCCGAAGGGGGTTACCTTGCGGGTGCGCCCTCCCGAAGGGGGTTACCTTGCGGGTGCGCCCTCCCGAAGGGGGTTACCTTGCGGGTGCGCCCTCCCGAAGGGGGTTACCTTGCGGGTGCGCCCTCCCGAAGGGGGTTACCTTGCGGGTGCGCCCTCCCGAAGGGGGTTACCTTGCGGGTGCGCCCTCCCGAAGGGGGTTACCTTGCGGGTGCGCCCCTGAGTCATGCACTCTGGGTTTATAGACGCCAAGTGTATGACTCTGCCCCGGGGCCTGCGTCATTGGATTTGATAGATGACAGCGGGAGCCAATCGCTGCGCTGCTATCAATCTAGCCAATCAAGAGACGAGAACCCACGGAGAGAGCGACGCAGTTTTGCGCTCACGGAAATTCGGGGCTCAGGTAAGTAAAACAGGGGGGCTGGACACGGCAAGGTGTTTTTTCACCTTAATGCATACATGCATTAACATAGAAAAATACGAAGGTTTACAACCCCTTTAAGGTGAAAAACCTCCTGTAAAGCAGCATCCCCCCAGAGCCCCCCTTTTACTTACCTGAACCCGGTCTTTCCAGCAATGGGGACAAGCACACCAGCTCCAGTGTCTTGAGTCATGATTGGATAGATTGATTGCATCGCAGCCATTGGCTCCTGCTGCTGTCAATCAAATCCAATGCCAGGAGGAGGGGCCGAGTTCTGCTGTCTGTGTCAATGGACGCAGCACCAGGACACAGGAGCGCCCCCGCATGAGTGCCTCGAGGGAGAGCGACTCTCCAACGGGGCACTCGAGAAAAAGGAGGAGCCAGGAACGCAGCTGATGGACCCCAGAAGAGGAGGATTGGGGCCACTCTGTGCAAAACCAACTGCACAGAGGAGGCAAGTAAGACATGTGTTTTTTTTTTTTTTAAACCTTTACATATCCTTTAAGCTCTGTCAATAAAACCTGGACGCTGATTGGTTTCTATGCAGAGCAGCCCCAGATTTTTCACTCTCCAGGTTTAGTAAATAATTTCCTTTTTGCTTTACTTGGCCTCATGTTTATTAACAAAGTAGAATTCCAGCCTCAACCTAACTAGTATTAAAAATGTCCCCTACCCCTTACTAACACTTATGCTGACTAATCTGTGTAAAAAAAAAAAGATATATATATATAGACTATAAAGACTAGTTAGCTTTAGACTCGGTTCTCATTTGACTGTCCACGGTTTCCCTGTGTTTTTTTTAAACGGCGTCCGGTGCGATTTTGTTCACCGTTTTGAGGTGTAAATTTGTACTTGAAATCTCACCTATACTGGACTGGAAAACGGACAGTCAGCCCGCAGATATGTGAACTGTCTTCAGAGAAGGCCGTTGGTTCACATCATGCAATTTGAATGCAGTTCAAAACGCATCCAATCGGCATATATGTGAACCAGGGCTACCCTTAGGCAATCTAGGCAGCTGCCTCAGGCACCCGGCCACTGGTGGTCCTACTCTCTTCTCTCTGCAGCAAGCAATGAAGTCTCAGCTTTGGCAGACTGCCGCCTCTCCATTCGCACATAGTGTCAGAGGCGCAGCAGCGACAGAGGACTGTGTCTGAGTCCCGACTCCTGAATGAATGGAAGCAGGCAAACATTCATTGATGGGCACTGGTGAAGCTGCATTTGATGGGTGCTTCATTACAAAGGTGGGGTTTACATGGGCAGGTAAAAGGGGGTGGAGCCTAGGGAGGGCGGCAAAATGAAGTTTCGCCTAGGGCAGTGATGGCGAACCTCGGCACTCCAGATGTTTTGGAACTACATTTCCCATGATGCTCATGCACTCTGTAGTGTAGTGGAGCATCATGGGAAATGTAGTTCCAAAACATCTGGGGTGCCAAGGTTCGCCATCACTGGCCTAGGGTGTCAAAAATGTTTGCAGCAGCCCTGATGTTCCCATAAACACACTCCTAAGCCTTGTGGACAGCCTTTCCAGAAGAGTTCAAGGTGTTATAGCTGCAAAGGGTGGGCCAACTCAATATTGAACTCTACGGACTAAGACTGGCATACCATTAATTCATGTGTGTGTAAAGGCAGACGTCCCAATACTTTTGGTAATATAGTGTACATGGAGTAGGCTGGAGATCACCGGAGAAAGGGAGGAGGAGGGCCCACTATGTGCCGCCTAATACATTGGCATGATTACTGCTGCATATTGGGTGTGGTGTATAGGGACATGGTTAGATAGAAGTCTGCCTACTTGCAGTATACACTACACATGTTTAAGAGCTCATTCAGATGGGCACGAAGTCCGATCCTCCATGCTGAGCTGCTTTTTGCTTCATCTGCTTCCACCTCAAAGCTGTGTGCAGGCAGCCCATGGAGATGGATGCAGACGCAGCGGCTGTACAGACAGTCACATGTCAAAATTTGACATGCAGGCACGAGCGGTTGCACGGATTAGAACGCACAGTGTCTGCATTCGGATCCACTCACCCACTCCTGCCTGCATGTCAAATTTTGACATTTGACTGCCGGCATTCTGCAAAAAAAGCCTCAGTGTGGAGGATGGGACTCTCTGTCCTTGGGTGGCTTATATATGACATGCCGATCCCCTATGTGTGCTGATAGCAGTGTTCCTGACAATCCAAAATGCTTCACGGTGCAAATTCCATCCTAAGAAGTTTGGAGATTTGGCTCACTGCCATCATGTTGGTCAGTGGAGCACTGGGCATGCCAAAGTCTCAAAAATACAAGAATGCCCCAGTTTTCATCATATTTTCTAATTATGTTGAAATATGATGGATTTTGGACTGGTCATTTGCAGGTGATGATGGTGGTCCGCGAGTGGCTGGTTGGTGGAACTTTAGAGGCGGGTGATTGGAGGAGCCATAACGGTGGTTGAATGGTTTAGCCATAACAGTGGTTGTTTGGTGTCACGCTCACTTCAGCTGACATACTTGTGGAGGTGTTGTGTAATCTCTGTGTACTAACCTGCTTTCCTTCTAACTCTCTCTCTCTCTCTTTCTCTCTGCCTCACATTGTCGGTTTTGCAGGCCTCGTTCAGCCAAAGCTGGATCTATTCAGTTGCGTTTGGTAGCTGTAGTGTGAGGGGGGTGGTTGCACTTGGGTTCCTTGTCTTGTCCTGTCTGGGGCACCTGGGTCCTTGCCAAATATGAGCCTCTTGTCTAAAACCTCCGCAAAAAAATAAAATCTCCCCCTCCGCCAGCTTTGGTATTCTGGAATGTTTGATACCTCAGCTGTATCTCTCCTACTGTATGATGGGCACTTCTGTATCTCCTGTATATGATCACCCCCAACCCCTGTCCTGTATCCACCATATGCCGTCTCTCTGATCCACACTGACCACTTCTCCTGTTTTAATCTGCAGATAAAGAAAGCAGAGATGGACCGCAAGACGCTGGACTGGGAGATTGTGGAACTCACCAATAAACTTCTGGATGCAAAAACTACCATTAATAGACTGGAAGAGTTAAATGTTAGTAAAGTGTGTTCTTAATGCAATGCTCTTCTTCCACAGTCTTTTCATACCTTCCCTATTGTAGCTACCATACCGTGCCTACCATATCTTTCCTACCTACCCATTTTACCATACCCATTGTGGCTAACCTGACCACCATAAACTACCCCAACTGCTCTTCCTACCATACTGTGTCTTTCCTACCTGCCTATTATACTGTGCCTACCCTGCCTACTATATCTTCCCTAACTAGCCTGCCCTCTGTACCTATTCTTACCATACTGTGCCTATCCACCTATCTTATCTTCTATATTTACCATGCCTACCATATCTTCCTACCTAGCTTGCCATCCATACCTACTCTTCCTACGTTACTGTGCCTACCCGTCTATCTTGCCTTCATTATCTACCCTGTCTGGCATACCGTGCCTACCCTGCCCTCTGTGCCTACTCTTCCTACCATGCTGTGCCTATCAACCTATATTATCTTCTATATCCACCCTGCCTACCATATCTTCCCTACCTAGCCTGTCGTCTATTCCTACTTGTCCTACGATACTGTGCCTACCCACCTATCTTGCCTTTTATATCTACCCTGCCTATCATGCCCTGCCTACCATATCTTCCCTATCTAGCCTGCCATCCACACCTACTCTTCCTACGATAATGTGCCTACCTGTCTATCTTACCTTCATTACCTACCCTGTATGTCATACCCTGCCTACCATGCCCTCCTGTACCTACTCTTCCTACCATACTGTGCCTATCCAACTATCTTACCTTCTATATCTACCCTGCCTACCATATCTTCCCTACGTAGCCTGCCATCCATACCTACTCTTTTTACGATACTGTGCCTACCCGCCTATCTTACCTTTTATATCTACCCTGTCTATCATACCACACCTACCCTGCCCTCTGTACCTACTCTTCCTACCATACTGTGCCTATCCACCTATCTTGCCTTCTATATCCTCCCTGCCTACCAAATCTTCTCTACCTACCCGGCCGTCCATACCTACCCTTCCCATTTTGAATGAATGAATGAAAAACTTATATAGCGCAGCACATGCAAACTTAATCGCCTCTGGCCATACCATAGTTACATAGTAGGTGAGGTTGAAAAAAGACACAAGTCCAACCTATGTGTGTGATTATATGAATAGGAGAAGCCGCGCTAAATAGTTCAATGAGTATATTTGATTGTAAATGATGTACCATACTTCAGTAATAGAAATGGTAAAATGGATGCTTTTAATATTAACACCACAGTGAATCACTCAAAGAAGTGTACCGCCACCTATAGAAAAACTTGCTTACCAGATGGCAAGCAAAACCAGGCATGTGGCTATAGCCCAGCCAATGCCTTTGCTTGCACAGAAGATCATGGAACTTAGTTCTGGGTAGATGGCTGCATAGGTAGATCCACACACCGCTAACTCCATTCAACCCGAGATCTTTATTTTCAGCAATGAACTCGGCAATAAACCCAAAAAGCGCAACTAACCATAGCGTAATATTGTCTAACCAAATATTTATTTAAGTAAAACAGTATTGCACTTACATTTGCAGTTAAAAAGTCTTGCATAAACATACAGAGCCGGCCGGCTACAAACAAACTCCCGTCGTCTTAGTGAGACAGCGTGGTGACGTCAGTATGTATCCTTCTCCAGATGCGTTTCGTCATACGTGACTTGAAAAAATAAGGGGGGTGGTGTCTACGCTGTGAGAAGTGGGTGGGATCCGAGGGTGACACGGGAATAAATCCCTGGGCTAGTGAACATGGGTAAAGGCAAAGGGGTTGGGGGTAAGCTCAAAACAAAGTGATAACCAACATGGGTGAGGATCAATACGTAAACCGTGTGTGTGTGTGTGTGTGACACAAAATAGTAGGGTACCAAAAAATAAATATGAATAATAATAAATGACAGAGAAGAGGTCAAGTCCAAGAAACAAAGTATACACAATGTACTGGTCGGTATATACTGTGCAATCCGGGAAGACTGCCCACTATGGGTGCCCCTGGGTGTATAAAACAGTGAACAATACAAAATGAATATATATACACATATGAACATGAATAAAGTGATCCAGTATGCAAAAAAGTCTCAAAGTGTTTCCCAAATGTCCCAAAAAAAGTCCAAGGATGGAGAGAAGGTGCCAGGAAAGGACGTTTCGCAGTGAACGCCTCTGGTGGTCCCTAACTCCTCACCTCACGGCTATGGCACGGATAGCCTGATATAAACCACCTCCAGCAGAGGGGGGAGAAGTACACTTCAATAGGCAGACACGACAGCAGCACTCCTCAATGGTGAGGCATGAAGGAGATACAAAGCAGGTATTGATAGTGTTAGGAAAATCTCTATGCAAGCATCATCAATCACTCATACATCCACTCACATGGAGGTGATGGATGGTGGGCCTATCTCCCACGAACACCGAGTTCATCCTGGGTCCTGGATGTACACGTGGCTACTCCTCTTCTGTGACTGGGCTGGATGGGCACCTGGAGCAGGTGGAGGGGACCCTTACACAGCGTGTATGTCAGGAGAGAGAAAGACCATGGTACAGCCCCGCAAAAATTGAACACGTTTATTGTAAAAACATAGATGCACTCACATTTGGAAGATAAAACTGGGCACAGAATACCAGACAGACGGCAGGGGGGTCTGGCTGCGTCAGGCGTGTGGACTCTGATGCTCCTCGATCCCTTGTCATACGTGACGTTGTCATTGGGGAACGGTTCAGTGGCATTTCCTCACAGGAGACGTGTGCAGCCCCAACAATGCCCAGTAGTGATGCCAATTTGTGCCTTTCAGTTCTGCATATTGGTGCCACCTCATCAGTGCCCATCAAAATTGCTTATTTGCTAAATTTTCAGACAGAATCTAATATTAACTTATTTTTATTTAAAGCTCTACTTGTGTGAAAAAATATATAGAAATTGGGTACAGCATTGCACAACCGTGCAAAGGTGGTGGTGGGGTGGTTAATTAACCACTTTCCCACCGCGCCATAGGCATTTTACTGCTACAGCGCGGTAAAGTTATCTTGGGACGACGTCTCTGGGACGTCGCCGTGCACTTCCGCGATTGCGCGTCCCCTGGGACGCGCTCGTGGAAGTGTCCGTGCATCACGGATCACGGTAAATTGCCGCTGATATCGCCCGTTTACCACGTGATCGCGCCGTCAAATGACGGCGCGATCACTTGTAAACAAACCGGCGTCATTTGATGACGCCGGTTCCTCCCTCTCCTCTCTGTACCGTTCGGTACAGTGTGAGAGGAGAGGGGGGGGGGGAGCGGGTGGCAGCAGCAGCGCTGTGACTGGATCTGTGACAAATGCAGTCACAGATCCATCCATCCATCCATCCTAGCTCAGCCATCCCTGCCCCAGTACTCTGCAATACCCCAGTACTCTGCAATACCCCAATACCCTGCGCAATACTCTGCAATACCCCAATACCCGGCGCAATACTCTGCAATACCCCGATACTCTGCAATACCCCAATACTCTGCAATACCCATTTTTTAAAGCACCCCTGTCCCCGTGTGCTCGCATGCAGAAGCGAACGCATACGTAAGTCCCGCCCACATATGAAAACAGTGTTCAAGCTACACATGTGAGGTATCTCTGCGAACATTAGAGCGAGAGCAATCATTTTGGCCCTAGACCTCCTCCGTAACTAAAAACTTGTAACCAATAACAGTTATTAAAGCGTCGCCTATGGGGATTTTTAAGTAGCGAAGTTTGGCGCCATTCCATGAGTGTGCGCAATTTTGAAGTGTGACATGTTGGGTATCTATTTACTCGGCGTAACTTCAGCTTTCACATTATGAAAAAAAAAATTGGGCTAACTTTACTGTTTTTTGTTTTTTTTAAGCACAATGTCTGCGAAAATACCATGCAAGATAAAAAGTTGTAACGGCCGCCATTGTATTCTCTAGGGTCTTTGCTAAAAAAGCTTATATAATGTTTTGGGGTTCTATGTAATTTTCTAGCAAATGATGATTTCTTTCTCGTACATCACGGGACACAGAGCGGCATATTCATTACTATGTGGGTTATATGGAGTACCTTCAGGTGTGGACACTGGCAATCTCAAACAGGAAGTCCCCTCCCTATATAACCCCCTCCCCTAGAGGGAGTCCCTCAGTTTTTTCGCCAGTGTCTTAGGTGTTGGTCACGGAATAGCTTTGCTCCACATCCTTGGGATTAAGGGTGGGCTAACCGGATCTGTCCAAGGAGCCTCAGTGCCAAAGTGGACAGTACCCGGGCCCCAAGCCGTGGGGTTTTGCCTATAATGCTCCTCTTTGGAGGGCTGGACCCTGGGCCCAGGACTTGGAGTTTGTAAAAACCATAAGTTCCTGTTTGCCAGGGTGCT
Source organism: Rana kukunoris (assembly GCA_029574335.1). Lineage (NCBI taxonomy): Eukaryota > Metazoa > Chordata > Amphibia > Anura > Ranidae > Rana > Rana kukunoris. The sequence continues at coordinate 546,509,892 of CM056052.1, read as the reverse complement.
ATATAGGTCCAGGACAGTGGGTACCTTCATAGGACCCCAGGGCCTGAAGGTCTACTACGCTACCCACGGAGATGGGAGAAGATTGGATCAGTTTGCTGGACAAACATCCTGCAGCATGGAGCAGGTAAGGGGGAGCCTGCGGGACTTGGTTCGACAGCAGGCTCTCCGGGGTAACCTAAAAGGGGGATAGCCTAAGTATGCTCTGCATGGGCAACCTTGTTCACTATGTCTAAGAGAGACAGGATGACACCCTTTCTCCCCCATCACTAGGTTCCCCTGTCTAAGAAGGTGTTGCTAGCTAAACCTGCTGTTTTCTTCCTAGGGCTAGTAAGGATCCCTAGGGGCCTTTGGAGAGTCCTACCTGGCCGGGGGTTTGAATCTGCCGCCTGTTTCTGCGTTCCTGGATCTCCAGCAGCGCGGCTCCTCCATGTTCCTCCTGTTGCCGGCATACGCGCGCGCGTGCGCGCGCACGTCTTATAGACGTTTTTCGCGCCGTTCAGACAGGAGGGAGGGGGGGGCGTGCCTGCGGCGTCATACAGGAGGCGCGCCTTTGTGCTGTTATAGACAGCAGGCATTGTCAGTGCTCAGTCTGAGGCTGATTTTCAGAAGGAGAGGACGCAGAGCGGCAGAACAGTGACTCCCGGTGGCGGAAGAGGGGTAGTACATGCTGGACTTTGTTCCAATGCCTTTTTTGTTAAGCCAAAAAATTCCCCTTTTTGCAGCAGGTTGGAGGCTGGCAAACTAAGTTTGGGGTCACTGTATGTTGTAAAAAGAAAATATATAATATATGTTTAAAAAAAAAAAAAAAAAAAAAACATACGGGATCCCATCAGTTTTTGGGCATTAGTGATCTATTGTCCCCTAAACTCTGGTTTTGTACTCCTGGCCACTACAGTCTGTTGTGTGGGCGGAGTCCCTCGATTTTGTATTATGGCTTCCAAAGGTTCGGGGTCAAAGGGTACAAAAAAGACCAAAAAACAAAAGGGTTCCCTTTCTGATTCTGATGATATGCCGATACTTTCCCCGCAACTTATTAACATAAAAGGCGCCTTGGATGAGCCATTAGGGGGATCTGGTGCGGAGGCTGGCCCAGATCAGCCCAGCCCTGTGTTTATCACAGAGGAGATGCTAGCCGTATCCCTAGGGGGGCTAGAAGAGAGAATAGCAGCATTGATCGCTAGAGCTATTCCTGGTAAGAAACGGGTTAGATCCCCATCACCAAGAGGTGTATCCTCAGATGCTGAGATTCTCTCTCCGGAGGAATTAGAATCACAGGAGGATCAACTAGACCTGAACCAAGAGGGTTCAGGGATTGAGGGGTCTGCCTCGGAGGAACCATTTTCAGACTCCCAGACAGAAAGACTGTGGGTACAGTCTTTGACGGACATGGTCCGCTCGGCATTTAGTTTACCATTGCCAGAGCCTCAGGTTCCTCCGGTATCCTCTCTGGGCTCTTTGAAAGCTCCGTTAAGCAACGCAGTTTTTCCGGTCCATCCTCTTTTAGAGGAATTGATCTTTCGGGATTGGGTACGGCCGGACAGGATTTTTCTGCCACCGAAAAGATTTGCGGTCATTTACCCCATGGAGGAAAAATTCTCCAAGAGGTGGAGGCTCCCAGTAGTGGATGCAGCCATCTCATGTGTGAATAAATCACTAACTTGCCCGGTGGAAAACATACATATGTTTAAAGATCCGGTTGATAAACGGTTAGAGACACTTTTAAAAGCATCCTTTGCTACGGCAGGAGCAGTGGTGCAGCCAGCGGTGGCTGCGATTGGTGTTTGTCAGGCGTTAAAAGACCAGACAAAGGAAATGTTAAAGGACATGCCTACCCAACAAGCAGAAGAGTTTTCTGACATTCCCAGAGCTCTGTGTTTTGCTGTAGATGCTATAAAAGATTCCATCCAGCAGGCCTCTCGTTTATCACTATTTTTGGTGCACATGAGAAGGCTCTTATGGTTGAAGAACTGGGCGGCGGAGCCCCCATGCAAAAAGCTTCTGGCAGGGTTTCCCTTCCATGGAGGACGACTCTTCGGAGAGGATCTGGATAAATATATTCAGACTATTTCAAATGGCAAGAGTACCCTTTTACCGGTCAAAAAGACATTCCGGGCTCCTACATTTAAAAGGCAGCTCTTTCCTGTCTCGGGGCCCTCAAATTCCAGGCAGTATCGACGGCCGCCTGCACGATCCAGCGTTAACAGTAGATCGCAGGGACAGGCCCCTGGGGGTAAGAGGCCGTGGTATCGCAAGCCGTCAAAAACAGCCCCTAAGTCTGCCTTATGAAGGGGCGCCCCCACTCTCGCGGGTGGGGGGAAGGCTTCGTTTCTTCTCAGAAGTTTGGGAAGCCAAGATCTCCGACAAATGGGTCCGGGCATCGGTAACCACAGGTTACAGACTGGAGTTTCTAAGGTATCCTCCGCCTCATTTTCAAGAATCAAGGCTACCAACGGATCCAGCAAGGAAGGCCTCAATGCTGGCAGCTTTGGATCACCTGCTTTGCCAGGACGTAATTATAGAAGTGCCAGCCCAAGAGCAAGGCCTAGGTTTCTATTCCAATCTCTTTGTCATACCAAAGCCCAACGGCGATGTCAGGCCAATCTTGGACCTAAAGAGGTTAAACGGTTACCTAAGGGTTCGTTCCTTCCGGATGGACGATTTTCTGGCCTCCATAGACATAAAGGATGCTTACCTTCATGTACCAATCTTTCAGTTGCATCAAAGATTTTTACGCTTCGCGGTGGGGCAGCGACACTTCCAATTCAGGGCGCTCCCCTTCGGGCTGGCCACGGCCCCCCGGGTATTCACGAAGATCCTAGCCCCAGTTCTGGCCAATTTAAGGATCCAGGGGGTCACAGTCCTAGCATACTTGGACGACCTTTTAATCATAGATCACTCACGGCCGGGTCTGCAAAAGGCAGTAAACCTCACGGTTCGGTACCTCGAAGAATTCGGCTGGGTCCTAAACCGGGGAAAGTCAGCGTTCCAGCCTACAAAGCAGTTGGAATACCTCGGCATGAGGTTAGACACAGAACAGCAAAAGGTGTTCCTGCCCCTGGTAAAGATCGAAGCTATCAAGGGGTTGGTTCAGTTGGTTCTAAACAAGAAAAAACCAACTATTCGCCTGTGTATGCGAGTACTAGGCAAGCTAGTGGCCACGTTCGAGGCAGTACCATACGCTCAGATCCACACTCGCGTCCTACAGGCAGCCATTCTAGCAGCCTGGGGCAAGAGGGCACATGCCTTAGAGTCCCCTTTGACGCTATCATCAAGGGTCCCACAAAGCCTGGCCTGGTGGTTGAACCCTCAGAACCTTCTAAAGGGAAAATCCTTCAGCCCTATTGTCTGGAAGGTAGTTACCACAGACGCCAGCCTGGCAGGCTGGGGGGCGGTCTTCGAGGGGTTCTCTCGCCAGGGAACTTGGGTGAAAGCGGAGAGGCAGCTCCCCATCAATATCTTGGAGATCAGAGCTGCTCGCCTAGCCCTTCTGGCATGGACCTCCAGATTAAAGGGGTTCCCGGTGAGAATCCAGTCAGACAATGCCACGGCGGTGGCATACATAAACCACCAAGGGGGAACCAGGAGTCAGGCCGCTCAGAGGGAGGTGAGCTTGATTTTTCAGTGGGCAGAGGTTCATGTACCCTGCATTTCGGCGATATTCATTCCCGGAGTGGACAACCTGCAGGCAGACTTCTTAAGTCGCCAGAGTCTGTTGCCAGGGGAGTGGTCTCTGCATCCCCAGGTCTTTCAGACAATCTGCCAGAGGTGGGGAATGCCGGACGTAGATATAATGGCATCCAGGTTCAAGAAGAAACTAGACAGGTTCGTGTCTCGAGCGAGGGATCCGATGGCCTGCGGAACCGATGCGTTGGTTTGTCCCTTGGCATCAATTCAAACTTCTATATGCATTCCCTCCACTACAGTTACTCCCTCGCCTGTTGCGCAAGATCAGAGTGGAGCACAAGCCAGTCATTCTAGTAGCTCCGGCTTGGCCCCGGAGGACTTGGTACTCACTAGTCCTGAAGATGGCAGTGGGAGACCCTTGGACTCTTCCTCTACAACCAGACCTACTCTCACAAGGCCCGATCCTCCACCCTACATTACAGCGTCTAAATTTGACGGCCTGGAGGCTGAATCCCTGATTCTCAGGGGTAGAGGTCTGTCTAGGCAGGTAATCCCTACCCTGATTAGGGCTAGAAAGCCGGTCTCCAGGGTGATTTATTACAGGGTGTGGAGGAACTACGTAGGCTGGTGTGAATCCAAAAGATGGAATTCTCGCAAATATACTATTGATAGGGTGTTAAGTTTTCTCCAGCTAGGAGTGGATAAAGGCCTGGCACTAAGCACAATCAAGGGACAGATCTCAGCTCTGTCAGTGTGGTTTCAGAGGCCGCTGGCCACCCACTCGCTGGTAAAGACCTTCTTACAGGGGGTCTTGCGTATTAATCCTCCTGTCAAGTCACCAATTTGTCCATGGGACTTAAATCTTGTCCTGTCCACTTTACAGAAACAACCCTTTGAGCCGTTGGCTGAGATTCCTTTAGTCTTACTGACAAGAAAGTTGGTTTTCTTGGTCGCCATAGTTTCGGCCAGGAGAGTGTCAGAATTAGGAGCCTTATCGTGTAAGGAACCATATCTCGTTCTACATAAGGACAGGGCAGTTCTCCGGCCCCATCCTTCCTTTCTACCAAAGGTTATATCCAAATTTCACTTAAACCAGGATTTGGTACTTCCATCCTTCTTTCCAAAACCTACATCTAGAAAGGAGGGGTTGCTGCATACCTTGGATATTGTCCGGGCCATGAAGGCCTATCTTAAAGCTACAGAAAAGATCCGGAAGACAGATGTATTATTCGTTCTACCAGATGGCCCCAAGAAAGGGCAGGCAGCGGCAAAATCCACCATCTCGAGATGGATTAGACAATTAATCATTCAAGCCTACGGTTTGAAGAGGTTGCCTCCTCCTTTGTCGGTAAAGGCCCATTCTACCAGGGCCATGGGCGCCTCTTGGGCAGCACACCATCAGATCTCTATGGCTCAGATATGCAAGGCGGCAACGTGGTCATCAGTCCACACGTTTACAAGGTTTTATCAACTAGACGTGAGAAGGAATGCGGATTCTGCCTTTGGACAGGCAGTACTACAGGCTGCAGTTTGAAATCCTCGGGATCAGAAGCACCCTGGGTTAAAGAAAAAAAAAAAAAAAAAAAGTTTTTTTCTTGACTAAGTTGGAATTATTATTATTTGAGTTTACCTCTAAATTGAATCCTTCTTTGGAAGATGTCTCCCTCCCCTCATTAAAGCATTGCTTTCGGACATCCCACATAGTAATGAATATGCCGCTCTGTGTCCCGTGATGTACGAGAAAGAAAAGGGGATTTTTAAATACAGCTTACCTGTAAAATCCTTTTCTTGGAGTACATCACGGGACACAGAGCTCCCACCCCTCTTTTGGGTGACCATTTTGGGAGGCATACTGCTTGCTACAAAACTGAGGGACTCCCTCTAGGGGAGGGGGTTATATAGGGAGGGGACTTCCTGTTTGAGATTGCCAGTGTCCACACCTGAAGGTACTCCATATAACCCATATAGTAATGAATATGCCGCTCTGTGTCCCGTGATGTACTCCAAGAAAAGTATTTTACAGGTAAGCTGTATTTAAAAATCCCTTTTTTTCCATGTAGGAGAGAAATGTCAGAACTAGTCTGGGTGTTCCAGAACGCCTGATGGTGCTCCCTGCATGTTGGGCCTCTGTATGTGGCGACGCTGTGTAAAAGTCTCACACATGGGGTATCGCCATACTCGGGAGGAATAGCAGAATGTGTTTTGGGGTGTAATTTGTGGTATGCATATGCTGTGTGTGAGAAATAACCTGCTAATATGACAGAAACAAGATTTTTTTTTTACAGAATTTTCAGTAGTTTTTCTTTTATAGCGCAAAAAATAAAAAACCCAGAGGTGATCAAATACCATCAAAAGAAAGCTCTATTTGTGTGAAAAAAAGGACAAAAATTTCAAATGGGTACAATGTTGTATGACTGAGTAATTGTCATTCAAACTGTGAGAGCACCGAAAGCTGAAAGTTGGTCTGGTCAGGAAGGGGGTTTAAGTGCCCAGTGGTCAAGTGGTTAATGCCTGGAAATGGGCTTTAATAGGATTAGAGCTCAGGCTTAGTCCTGTTTACCTGTGTCCCTGGTTCTTGGAGCTCCACTACAGGTTCACGGTGGAGTAAAGGTCTGTATGTAAAAATTGTGCCTGTATCCACACATTCTTTATTGCTGAATTTTGGTCACCACTGCAGAAAGATCTTGTTGTCCTACTTTCTCTTGTTCCAGATATGCTTTGTCCTGGATTCCTGTTTCTGACGATGAGATTTCCCTGTATATATACTTATATGCGTCCTCTCTGTTTCAGGAGCGATATCGTCAGGACTGTAACCTCGCTGTTCAGCTGCTCAAATGCAACAAATCTCATTTCAGAAACCACAAATTTGCAGATGTAAGTACATCCTTCACCCACGTTAGGCTGTAGGTATGTATGGTGAAGGGTAGGAGTAGGGTTGGCCTGTAGGTATGTATGGTGAGGGGTAGGAGTAGGGTTGGGCTGTAGGTATGTATGGTGAGGGGTAGGAGTAGGGTTGGGCTGTATGTATGTATGGTGAGGGGTAGGAGTAGGGTTGGGCTGTAGGTATGTATGGTGAGGGGTAGGAGTAGGGTTGGGATGTAGGTATGTATGGTGAGGGGTAGGAGTAGGGTTGGGCTGTAGGTATGTATGGAGAGGGGTAGGAGTAGGGTTGGGCTGTAGGTATGTATGGTGAGGGGTAGGAGTAGGGTTGGGCTGTAGGTATGTATGGTGAGGGGTAGGAGTAGGGTTGGGCTGTAGGTATGTATGGTGAGGGGTAGGAGTAGGGTTGGGCTGTAGGTATGTATGGTGAGGGGTAGGAGTAGGGTTGGGCTGTAGGTATGTATGGTGAGGGGTAGGAGTAGGGTTGGGATGTAGGTATGTATGGTGAGGGGTAGGAGTAGGGTTGGGCTGTAGGTATGTATGGTGAGGGGTAGGAGTAGGGTTGGGCTGTAGGTATGTATGGTGAGGGGTAGGAGTAGGGTTGGGCTGTAGGTATGTATGGAGAGGTGTAGGAGTAGGGTTGGGCTGTAGGTATGTATGGTGAGGGGTAGGAGTAGGGTTGGGCTGTAGGTATGTATGGTGAGGGGTAGGAGTAGGGTTGGGCTGTAGGTATGTATGGTGAGGGGTAGGAGTAGGGTTGGGCTGTAGGTATGTATGGAGAGGGGTAGGAGTAGGGTTGGGCTGTAGGTATGTATGGTGAGGGGTAGGAGTAGGGTTGGGCTGTAGGTATGTATGGTGAGGGGTAGGAGTAGGGTTGGGCTGTAGGTATGTATGGGGAGGGGTAGGAGTAGGGTTGGGCTGTAGGTATGTATGGTGAGGGGTAGGAGTAGGGTTGGGCTGTAGGTATGTATGGAGAGGGGTAGGAGTAGGGTTGGGCTATAGGTATGTATGGTGAGGGGTAGGAGTAGGGTTGGGCTGTAGGTATGTATGGTGATGGGTAGGAGTAGGGTTGGGCTGTAGGTATGTATGGTGAGGGGTAGGAGTAGGGTTGGGCTGTAGGTATGTATGGTGAGGGGTAGGAGTAGGGTTGGGCTGTAGGTATGTATGGAGAGGGGTAGGAGTAGGGTTGGGCTATAGGTATGTATGGTGAGGGGTAGGAGTAGGGTTGGGCTGTAGACATGAGAGGATTGTGGTGGGATTAGGCTGTTAATGGCATGTATGATGAGTGAATCTATGGTAGGGTTATACTGTAAGGTGAGGGCCTGGCAAGGAAAGGTAGATAAGGGGATTGTGGTGAGGTTAAGCTGTATGATAAGGAATGTTGTGGGGTTAGGCTATATAGGTAGGTTTGGCGAGGGGATTTTGATGGTGTTTGGGCTCTAGGTATATATGGTGAGGGGATTTATGGTAGGGTTATACCGTAAGGTGAGGGTGTGGCAATGGAAGGTAGGTTAGGGGACTGTGGTGATGTTAGGCTGTATAGTAAAGGAGAATGTTGTGGGGTTAGGCTATAGGTAGGTTTGGCGAGGGGATTTTGATAGGGTTGGGCTCTAGGTATATATGGTGAGCGGATTTATGGTAGGGTTATACCGTAAGGTGAGGGCATGGCAAGGAAAGGTAGGTTAGGGGATTGTGGTGAGGTTAAAGTTGTAAACCCTTTACAACCACATTTACCTACAGGTAAGCCTAGTTTAAGGCTTACCTGTAAGTGCTCAAAATATCTCCCAAACCTCCACGGTTTAGGAGATATATACAAATAAGATGGAGGCCGATGTCTACGGCGCAGGCGCACTTTTGAAACGGCAAGAATGCCGCTTCTAAGGACGATTGTAAAACAAAAGAACGGTTCTTTCTGGACAGCCGCACTCCGAATAAAAAATGCCTTTATTGTAAAATCCAAATAGAAAAACAGCACTACATGTCGTAGCACACTGGCAGAACTGACGCGTTTCACACTATACTTAGTGTTTAATCATAGCTGTTTTTCTATTTGGATTTTACAATAAAGGCAATTGTTTTTCGGAATGCGGCTGTCCAGAAGAATCTGTTCTTTTGTTTTGCAATCTCGCATGCATTGCCTGCACCCGTGGTTCTGGGAGAAGTAATCATTTTGAAGATTTCCACACCTGAGCGGCATCTTTCTCTAAAGGCGATTGTGTCGTGACTGGCAGCTCCCGTGCGCATGCGTCATCGCGGCTCCAGTCAATCACAGCCCTGAAGCCGCGATACCCGTAAGGAAGATAGACGTTTCATGGAAGAGGGGACAGCAGTGACATCGCAGGCTTCGGTTTCAGGTAAGTGACACAAAATGGGCTAGTATGCGATGCATACTAGCCCATTATTGTTACCTTTGCAGGGAAGCAAAGAGGAGGTAAAATCCATCAGGGTTTACTTCCTCTTTAAGCTGTATGGTAAGGAGAATGTTGTGGGGTTAGGCTATAGGTACGTTTTGGTGAGGGGATTTTGATGGGGTTAGTCTCTAGGTATGTATTGTGGGGGGATTTGTGCAAGGTTAGGCTGTAGATGTGTAGGATGACGGGGTTGTGGTGGGGTTAGGCTGAAGGTACATATGGTAAGGGGACTGTGGTGGGGTTAAGTTGGAAGGTAATTGGGTAAAGGGTTTGTGGTAGTGTTAGGGTGTGGGTATGCCGTATATGGTAAGGGGATTGTGAAGTGGTTAAGCTGTAGGTTTGTATAGTAAGGGGATTATGGTGAGGTTAGTGTGTAGGTTACATATGATAGGATTTTGGTGAGGTTAGGCTGTAAGTTTGTATGATGATGGGGTAGATAATTGTCGTAATTGAAAGCATGAATTGGGGGTGCAGCCCTGAACAGTGTATAGGTGTGTCACCCCTTGTCTGTGTGTCTCCCACAGTTACCATACAAGCTACAGGACATGGTTAGCAAACATCTGCAAAGCTCTACTTCCTCTCCTGGATCAGGACAAGATACCCCTCCACTGGTCCTCTCACAATCCGATGTGGTGCCCACTTCTGTGATTGCACGTGTTTTGGAGAAACCGGAGTCGCTCATTCTGAATTCGGCCACGTCGAGCAGCGGCAGCGGTCCTACAGCTGAGGATGTCTTTGTCCACGTTGATATGAGTGGTTCTGGTCAGCAGCAAAATGGCGTTCTGCAGAAACAGGGGAGCGAGGACAGCGGAGGTGAAGATGCGGCAACTTTTGAAAAACTAAGTCCCTACCCCACCCCTCCACCCCCGCACCCTATGTACCCAGGCCGTAAGGTAATAGAGTTCTCAGATGAGAAAGTTCGGATCCCCAAGAACAGTCCACTACCCAACTGTACCTATGCCACGCGGCAAGCCATTTCTCTCAGCCTCGTACAAGGTGAGAATGGGAGCCCAGACAGGCATCGTACGGTACCCAACAGCCCGGCATCTTCAGGCAGCTACCCGCAGCGTGCACGGAGCGCTGATAACCCTGGACGCTCCCCGCTAAGCAGTGCTGCCCCTAGTTCTGCCAGCTCTGAGGAGGACATGTTGGCCAACTGGCATAGGATGTTTGTGGATAAAGCGGCCCCTACCACAGATGGGTCCTTGGCCCATCGCACATCCTTCAATCGGGACACCGCCATTGAGTTACAGCAGAGATTTAGTCGCTCTATGCAGGAACTGAGCCTCGCAGCTCAAGTTTTCTCAGAGCGAGAGTCATCCGGTAACAGCTGGCTCAGCAGCCGGGAGTCTAGCTTGGATGTGGAGAGCTCCAGCACAAAGAGGGGTCATCTGCCCAATGAGTATGGCAAGGACTTCTCTAGGGAGGAGGTTCTGGACCTTCTCTCTGGGGGGATGGAAGAAGAGGAGGTGGAGGAGCCACCAGTCATCTCTGAGGACATAGAAGAAGAACAAGAACTAGAAGATCATGTCCAGGAGATCCACCTAGAACCAGAGCCAGAGACCTTTTTGGAGAAGCCCCCGAGCGGCCGCCCGCACCGCAGCCCAAAAAGGATGGGCGTACATCACCTGCACCGCAAGGATAGCCTGACACGGGCGCAGGAACATGGGAACTTATTGAACTAGAGGTGAAGCTCCGTCTTTGCGGGCCACGTCCTCGCCTTACGTTATATGCAGAAGATCAGGCCTAGAGCTTTGTCACCTTTCTGGGCTTGCTCTGGTCATCTGTGTGTCTGCATCCATTTTCATGTATGCACTGTTGGAGGTGGGTTTCCCTCTGAGGTGTCATAGGAAGGAAGGAAGGGCCATTCAAACAGGAGGAAGTAGGCGTTCTCCTCTGCCAGGTTCTATTAGGTGCTCCTGCCCCATAGTTGGAAGGGACCCTGGAGATATGGGTGTGTGCTTTAGGGGTGGCAAGGTGAGGCGCTAATGAGGCAAACGAGTAGTGTATTGCACCTGAATGTGGATCCTGTGACCAGAACGCATTAGGATATGGAGCGAAACTCTGTGACCCTTCATAGTTTTGGGAAGGGGGGAAGGCTGTGGATCTGAGCAGAGTAACTCCTAACATATATCTGCAAAAATCACTGTACTATATCTCATGTATTAGTGTCTGAATTAGGAACGGTTCTTGTTCAGTGCAGTCACATTGCCTTTCTGCTTCTTCAGCACATATGAAAAAGAAGCACAGAATTGGCTGTAGGTAACATGGCCAGTTCTTAGACCTCACTTGGGCGCTTTTTGACTGTGTGAATTAGGTCCTACTTCTTCTTCTTCTTCTTTTTATTTTTTTTATGTTTAAATTTTTTTTTTTAATAAAGTCCAACAAAAAAAAATCCTCCAGGCCCATGATTTTAATCTGACCCACAAGACTGGAGCCATTTATCCTCGATGATTGGGGAGAATCTGCAGAAAAGGCGGCCGTTGCTGTTACACAAGGCTTTCAGGCCTAAAGTAGGCTTTTCCCGAGATTCCTCCGCTACGAAAGTGGATGGTTTGCGCTGAAGTTTCGGACAGATGTCGCTCATTTCACGCAGAGCCTTTTTTTGTGAGCGTTACACAGAGTGCTGTGAACAAGGAGCTTCCAGAACTGTCATCGCCAATGAAATCCACGTTTTGGTAAAACCATTTTGCCCGAGATGGATCCTCATTACTGGGGTCATCCTGAAGGAAGGTGTGTGATCGATTTGTTGAAAGCTATAGATCAGGGGTCTCCAAATCTTCTAAACAAAGAACCACTTTACGGTCCTTCAGACATTAGGGGGGCTGGACTCTGAGCACTGGGCTTAGAAAAGGTCCTGGTGTCAGTGGGAAAAAAAGCCCCATGTTTGGTGTCAGTGGAAGCAATTGTGCCCCATTGTTGATGTAATTGAGAAGGATTGTGCCCCATCATTGGTGTCATAGGGAGGAATTGGGCCCTATCATTGGTGTCATTGGGCCCCATTCAGGGCTGATCCTAGGGTCACAGGCGCCTGGGTGCAGAAATATGACGCCCCCCACATGGGCGTCGTCATTTTACTAACTTCTCCCCTTTACACATGTTTCTATGGCAACGACTCAACCACAGAGATGCTTCCCCACAAAGTCTTCATTACCCTGGGATCCTTACATGATCTCTTAATAATCAAAATACAGGAAGAGAAGCAGAGTACTTTATTGGGAACTGGAGGGGGCTCTCTCTGTTGGACACAGATAACTGCACAAAAGAAAAAAAGGCCTACATGTTTCGCTCTATATGAGCTTTGTCAGGGGTGCCCACAAATCCTAATAAGTGCAAACAAAACTCCAATGTCACATGGCTAAATCATTCCAGAATTGCGTAATAGATCAACGCATTTTGCAGGAACACTTGATTCTTCAGGAGCCTTTTGGTTGCAACCAATATATCTTTTTAAGAAACATACAAAAATTCTTTAACAATCCGCATAGAAAAGATATTTTTCAAAACATATTCAATTCCTGTTGTTTTGATAAATATCTTTTCAACGCCTGATTGTTGGTATATTTTTGTTATATTCTTAGAGATATATATTAGCGGCAATTTTTAAAAAATAAACAATATTTTTTTACTTTTTGCTATAATAAATATCCAATTATTTTATTTATTTTTTTCAATTTATTTCTCAGTTTAGGCCGATACGTATTCTTCATATCTTTGGTAAAAAAAAAAAAAACTTTATAGCGCCTACAAAATAGGGGATAGAATTATGACTTTTTTTATTATAATTTTTTCACTAGTAATGGCGGCGATCTGCGATTTTTATCAGGACTGCGATATTGCGGCAGACACATCGGACATTTTTGGCACCATTCACATTTATACAGCAAACAGTGCTATCAATATGCACTGATTACTGTATAAATGTGACTGTCAGGAAATGGGTTAACACTAGGGGGAGATCAAGGGGTTAAATGTGTTCCCTGCTAGGTGATTCTTACTGTGGGGGAGGTGACTGATCTGTGTCCCTATGTACAAGGGACACACAATCGGTCTCCTCTCCCTGACAGTATGTGGATCTCTGTGTTTACACACAGAGATCCACGTCCCTGGCTCTGTGACTGCCGATCGTGGGTGACTGGCGGACATCGCGACCGCCAGGCACATGCAGTGGCACCTGACGGGCGCATGTCGTACACGCCCCCCAGCAGCGTGAGGCCAGAGGCCGTATATTGATGGGCAGATGGGAAGTGGTCAATTATGTTTTAACTATGTAATAAAGATTTGTAAGATGTTTTTATCAACTTTGTAGTGTATTCTCCTTTTGGCACACTGAAAGTCCAGCATTTGACTCCCTTTTTTTCAACCCTCTTTTACATGAGGAGAGAGCAGGTAGTATATTGCTATGTTTAGCTCAGTGGTCTCCATACAGCGGGGATCCGGATGTGGCCCTTTGTGTGCCTTTATCTGGTCTATGGGACACTATTCCTCCCACTGACACCAACGATGGGGCATTTTCCTGCTACTGACATCAACAATGGGGTACTTTTTCTCCCACTGACATGAAAGGTGGGGTACTATTTCTCCCACTGATCCCAACAATGGGGCACTTTTCCTCCCACTGACACCATCAATGGGGTCCTATTCCTTCCCCTAGTACATATGTAATAGGGGATGGAATGGTTTATTCCCACTGATGCCAGGACAGTTTCTACTTCCAATGGCCGCAGTTCGGCTCCCCAAAAGTCTGAAGGACAGTAAACTGGCCCTTTTCCTAAGTAGTTTGAAGAACCCTGGTTTAGATTGATGGGGTGGTGCTTTGAGGGTAGGTTAAGGAGGATCCCACCATTCTAAGATTTTATTTAGAAAGTTATGGTGGTTTCCTATGTACTAGGTAGTACATCCTCACCCAGTGTAGGGATTTGTGTTGGAATTGGTAATTATCAAAGGAGCCAATCGCCCTCCACCTAACATCGGTGAGTCGTGTTCTGTTTTAGGGGTCCAGCCTTCCCTCATGGGCTGGTAGGAATATCTATTACCGGTTAGCAGACGTTGATAATCTCCAGGAGATGATAGAGCCTACAGAAAACCCCACAAGACCCACCTCCATCCAAACTACAGAGTTGACCGAGCCGGCAGTCCATCCTGCAATGTATCATCTGTTTTCTTGTGGTTTTTTGTTTTCTTTTTTGTCTTTATATATTAATATTTTCTTTTTTGTCTTTGTGGTGGTAAAATTTCATCAGAGCGATGAGCCGTCGTCTTTTTCAGCTTTTGGTTTGTGTTCTCTCACCCACACCCGTCTGCACACATCCTGCGATCCTCGGACACTCCACCCTGTTCTGTGTGGGAGAGATCTGCTCCGCCATGACACCATAGAGACATTTTATCTATATTTTTGTACCCGCCGCAGTATTACCGTCACTGAGCGTCTAATGTCTCTGCGTCCTTCTGATCTAAGACTGTTAACCTCACCTAGATTTATTTTCTGACATGTTTTCAGAGCTAATGTCTATTTTCCAATGAGAATAAACTATTTTAAAAGTAAAGTGTCGTCATCAGTAAGTCCGGAATGTGGGCGCCGCCTGGGCTTTCCCTCTATTGGTGGTGGGTTCTATGACTGATCACAGCCAGGAAGCAAAGAGGACCTGTGACAAAGCAGAGTACCCCGGGCTGAGCTGCCAGTCCCTGACTCGCATGCCGCGTACACACGATCATTTTTCGGGTTGTAAAAAAAACAACGTTTTTCAGGCTCTCGAAAAAACTCCAACTTGATCGTTAAAACGGCCTTGCCTACACACGATCGTGAAAAAAAGAATGCTCTAGCAAAGCGCGGTGACGTACAACACGTACGACGGCACTATAAAGGGGAAGTTCCATTTGGATAGCCCCACCCTTGGGGCTTCTTTTGCATATTTAGTGTTAGTAAAAGACGATTCGCGCCTTTCTGTCTGTTACAGCATGATGAATGTGCTTACTCCACATTACGAACGATAGTTTTACCAGAACGAGCGCTCACGTCTCATAACTTGCTTCTGAGCATGCGTGGATTTTTCTTGTCGTTAAAGCCCACACACGACCGTTTTTTACAACCCGAAAACCGACGTTAAAAAATAGAGCATGTTCGATTTTTTTTTTTTTTGCCTGTTTTTCAGAACCTGAAAAATGCTCTGAACCCCACACACGCTTGTTTTTAATGACATAAAAAAAAACGTAAATTTTTACAACCTGAAAAATGATCGTGTGTACACGGCAACAGACTACAAGAAAAGAAGGAAGCATGTGTCCCATGGGACAAAGAATTATAGCTTCAATCACAGGCTTCTGGCATGGGTGTATTACTTAGTGACGGCAGACATATTAGTAGCCAATGTGTGATGATGGGTACTGTGTTCACAGGGTGCAAATTGGGTATTCTTGAGGCCTAACTCTTTACAGCAGTGGTCATCAACCCTGTCCTCAGGGCCCACTAACAGGCCAGGTTTGCAAGATAAGTGAAATACACCACAGGTAATATTTGCTGCTCGGTAATTGCAGTCAGGGCTGTTTGAAGAAATTAGGGGGGCCCCAAGCAAAAAAAAAATCACTTTTTTGTTGGCTGCTTTGTCGGCTTACCTCTATCCTCCGCAGAGCACACCGGCATATGTTGGTGTCCGCACAGGGGCCCCAGCAGGGAGGGCCCTTGCCGCACCGCTGCTTCCTCCTGCAGTCCGGTCGGCCGTGTACCATAACCGCGCGGTACAGGAGATTCAGTTTGCTGTTCCTGGGGCGGGGCTGAAAGGAAGTGAACACTCAGTGTGTGCACTTCCTGTCAGTCCGGCCGGGAACAGGAACCTGATTCTCTTGTACCGTGCGGTTATGGTACATGGCCGACCGGACTGCAGGAGGAATCGGCGGTGCGGCAAGGGCCCTCCATGCTGGGGCCCCTGACCAGCTCGGGGCCCCCAGGCAATTGCTTGGTTTGCCTGTCGGGTTCCGACGGGCCTGATTGCAGTATTCTAGTCTTCATCTCCCCAAGGTTATAATACATAAAATACATAATACATAAAACCTGGTCTGTTAGTGGGCCCTGAATCAAACAAAGCAGAAGTTCTTCAATATTCAAGTAGCTGATGAACTATACTTGAATCCCTGGTTGGAAAAAACTCATGATCGCTGACAGTCATTTTGATATATCATGTAGAGCGATCTCCCCACGTTGGTTCAGATGTTCATATGTCTAAATGTAGCTGTGCCTCGACATGTTTCGTCGTATAGACTTGGCGATCGTGAGTTTTTTCCAACCAGGGATTTAAGTATAGTACAGGTGGAATGGTGAGAAGCATCTGGTTGTTTACATAGGTCCGCCGTGACCGCAGTTCATCAGCTACTTGAATATTGAAGAACTTCTGCTTTGTTTGATTCACGATTTTGATACATTTGCTTTTGTGAGTGCAACTTTTGCAGATTTTATGTGGTGTGTATTTAATTGTTTTTACGATATCACACTATTATATGCTTTCTTTATTTTTGGATTATCACAACACTGGAATTGGAATTTACCTGATGGGTTAAGAATTATATCTCATGCTCTTTTGCCAAAGCACGCGAGTGTTAGGCAACTCGTTTTGGTGAGTGGCCAACTTAATTGGTGGAGGATTCACTCTCACATCGGGTGTGGTGGAAGATTACTGTGAAGACCATTGATTTGATTTAATTTTTACTCTGCTTTCAAGCTTTATGAACTTTTCTGTTTGGAACTTTTTTGTTTGAAACACTACTCATTCACGGGTATTCATCTATATACTTGTTGTTGTTCACTTATGTGGATCATCCACATATGAGCGCTGTTTATATATGCTTGGTATTTCAAATCACATTGTTTAGATACACCATATATGCTTTCACATATCTTTTTCTTTAAAAACAGCAGCCGTGAACCTTTATTCACATTTTTTACCTTAGCGCAGCGGTGGCTTTATTGTGACTACCATTTATTTTCACCCCTGCATTTCTGTCAGATAATGCACCACTTCGCCTCAGAAAATTGTTGCAATTACACATTTTTAGGCATTCTCATGTTTATTTCTTTTGTTTGTATTATTATGACCAAAAAAAAGCGGAGAAACAAAAAGCCAAATCTCACATATTATAGCCACATATTGCTACCAAGAACCAGGCGAGACTAGCTCAGTTACAAAACTGTAACACACTTTATTTGAAACTCGGACACATACTTTTATATCCCACAGGAGGATATCCTTTCCTGATCATATTACCCTAACAATACAGGCTGTTACGTACCTTAGGTGTGAGCCTTAAAGGGGTTGTAAAGGTACAAGTTTTTTTACCTTAATGCATCCTATGCATTAAGGTAAAAAAACATCTCACAGCACCGCCTCCCCCCGAGCCCCCGTTGTACTTACCTGACCGTTCGAATCTCCCGGGCGCGTCCACGTCGTCCTCTTCGGTTCCCAGCCTGGCCGTTGATTGGCTGGGCAGATTGATAGCAGCGCAGCCATTGGCTGGCGCTGCTGTCAATCAGAGCGGATGACGCGGCACACCGGGGGGCAGAGCCGAGTGATACAGTCGGCGGCTATGGCCGCCGCTGTATCACGGGAGCGCGCTCGCAAAAGCTTTCCTCCGTGCAAGCGCCCTCGCATGAAGAGGGAAAGCTTTTGCGAGGAGGAGCCCAGACAGCCGCCGAGGGACCCCAGAAGACAGCTTTCCGGGCCACTCTGTGCAAAACGAACTGCACAGTGGAGGTAAGTATAACATGTTTGTTATTTTTTTTTTTTTTTGTAAAGCCCTGACTTTAGTGTCCCTTTAAGCGCGGAGGGAGACCTCCCGTACAACCCCCCCGGCTTGGAGACCACTGGAGTCATACACAAGAACAGGATACATGCACAGAATCAGGGAACAGAAGCAGATCAAACCACAAGGGGCAACATCCCTAGAGCGTCTTTTATAGGCCGTTGGGTGCCAAAGCGTGCCTAATGCGTGCGCAAAGTCCGTGATTTCTTGCAAAGGCGCTCACCTTCTGAAGCAGGCAGTACGTCCCTGACACTGGCATATCCCACTTTTAAGTACACAATGGGGTTTATTTACTAAAGCTGGAAAGTGCAAAATCAGGCTCACTTCTGCATAGAAACCAATGAGCTTTGTACCCCAGCTTGTTCAGTTAAGCTTTGGTAATAAAACCTGGAAGCTCATTGGTTTCTATGCAGAAGTGAGCCTGATTTTGCACTTTACAGCTTTAGTAAATAAACCCCATTGTGTAGTTAAGTGGGGTATGCCTGTACAATCTGTAAACAGAAGCATAATTACATCAACCGACATATGCTATAAACTATGGGCCAGATTCACAGAGAGTTGGGCGCACATTACGCCGCCGTAGCGCAAACGCTGTACACCACGCCGGCGCCGTGTGGAGATTCATGCACTGTATTCAGCAAGCGATTGCTCCCAACGCTGCGTCGGCGTGGTGTGTTTTTCGAAGGCGCAGGCCGCCGTAGGTGGAAGTGGGCGTGACCCCATGCAAATGATAGTCCGAGCATGGTGCAGTGTTTTACGCCTGGCGTATCACGAACTGCGCATGCGCCGTGACATGGACGCATGAAACTACACCCTTATGCGCATGCTCACAACCACGCTGGCACAACTGCCTAAGCTACGCCGGATCACCACGTACGCCGTGAACGTAACGTACGCCCAATACGCTGGCCTGTGTTCTCTGGTGCAGACCTTTGCATGTCTGTTGTCGGGTTGCGCCTCATCTATGGGGAATAACTTTACGCCGGACGTACAATTTACACGCACCTCGTGCAGCATGCGTCGGGCGCACGTATGTTCGTGAATCGCCGTATTTCCCTCATTTGCATGTTTGAATGCCTAATCAATGGGAGCAGCAACATGCGTCCAGATGAAAAGTGCACCCACGCTACGCCGGGGTATGTAAGCTACGTCGGCGTAGGGTGGCCAGTTTTTAGGCGTATGTTGGTTTGTGGGTCCGGCGCACAGATACGCCGGCACAAATTTGCACTTACGGGCGCACATTTGCACTTACGTCGACGTAAGTGCTTTGTGAATCTGGGCCATTATGTTCATTAGCCACCTGGATGACTCATTTCAGGTCAGACTTGCCGACTTCAAGCTCAGAAGGTAACATACACATTATAAGTATAAACACGGAGTATCTTCCGACAATAGCAAGAGACCCCAGTATCGGACTGTCCGGCTCCTACATTGAACAGAGATCAATGTGACCAGCTTTTTTCAATTAACATGTATAGTTCAGAATCAAACAAACCAGCAATAGTCTTTATATGTTTGCTGGGTCGTATTGTGGATAAATATTACTGTCCCATGTGAAATAATTCAAACCACATTCTCAGTGTCCATTAAGTGGTGGTCCATCATTAGAGAATGATCTGCTATCTCCCTGGGCCATAGTCAGTCGGTAAGAGGCTTGCTCCTAGTCCTTTCCAGAAGCCCCTATCTTGGTTAGGACTGTCACATTTCTCCCCATCAAAAGTCTACTAACAGGGTCCCAGACTCCACCTGGTCTGGACATCCGTTAGTTCATTAGAGTAAACTCACATATGTGATCAACCTGATTTCCATACTTGGCCGCAGGTGCAGGACAGAGTTTAATGACACGCTGTCTGGCTGCCAGCGTTTCAGCTGGTTGGTCTTTACCATTCCATCGCTGGTCTGTTGTTGGGCAGAGGGGCCAACTTCCCCAGTTCTCTGAAGCTGTGGAGACACTATAGGTGCTAAGCAGAGGCCAGCAGCGCTCTGCCCTGTTGCCGGAAATGGGCAGAGGTTAGTAGTCCCCTTCCCTGTTGCCAGCACTTTGGTTGGGGGCCCCCACATAATCCCCTCTGGCTAACTGTTGGGGGGGGGGGGTGACAACAACCTTTTCTCCCTTCTTCCCCTGCATCCTGATCTGCTGCTGGGGAGTGTCCGCCAACCTTCTTCTCACCCTGGACCTCTGAAACTGCCGCAGATGTGGGGCAAAGGTCTTGGACCCTGTGTCAAATTGTCAGCGCTTCAGTTAGAGAAGTTTCTTGTAACTCCACAAATGCTGCTGGCAGGAAATCCCATGTCCCTGTCAGCGGTGTAGGAGAAAGGCCAGCTGCCTCTTATCTCAGGGAGTCTGAAGTTGTTGTTGGTGCTGTGCAGAGCTCAGTGATGTTAAGCCCTAATGCCAACTCTTCTGCTGGAGGTTCACTAGGTGGTTCCTCTTCTACAGAAAAGTCTGGAATTGCTGGGCACGTGATCTTAACCTCCCTGGCGCTACGATTCTTTCAGATTTTAGGTGCTAAAAGCGGTACCATTATTTGCAAGGGAATTTGGCGTTTTATACTGTAGGCTTGTAATTCTTAGGAATAACTCACTGAAATCTATCCAAACAAGAGTCTAATAGGCATCCTGGGTATGATTTTTTTTTTTTCTTATTAAAAATTATAATATAATAAATAATTATAAAAAATTATAACAATAATATAATTATAGTAAAAATTATTCAATAATGTAATCAAATCAAAATCACTGAAATTTGCTCAGTTGCAGAATTTTTGCTGTCATTATTTTTTTTTTTTTATGACGAATTTCCCCATAAATCGCTATCGCTAAATTCTGCAAGTGATTCTGATTTATTATCGCTGTTTTTTAGCTGCTCTAAAACAATTTTTGCCATAAAGGGACACTTTTGGTTGCTATGGGCAATCTACAGTTTGCAGGGAGAAAGAACAGTTTTTATTATATAAAAGGACATGTAGTGTACAGGGCAGACCACTAGGGACATGGGGGGTGTGTATTTTTTACATACAGTACTGTAATCTATAAGATTACAGTGTACTGTATGTATAGTGTTTGTTTACTTTTTTAAATTTGGCGCCGTTCCCCCCCCTACGTCGCGACGCTCGCAGGGAAGGGAATCGGCGGAACACACAGCATCAGGCGGACATCCGGCCGCCGTGTACTGCGGAGATTCATCGCTGGATCGCAGAGAAAAGGTAAGTAAACTTTTTTCTGCATCCAGCGAGGCAAGCCCGTGTGTGGCACGGGGTTACCGATCGTAGCTTGAAAATCTCACCCCGTGCCACACACGGGAAGACCGCCAGGGAGGTTAAAGGGAAATGTTTATATTTTAATTTAAAGGCAGGCTTGACAAGAATCACGTCGAGAAAAATTTTGTTTTTTCCATGCCATTAAAAACGGTTGTGCATTTATGTGGCATAAAAGGTGGGATTGTACGAGGTGTGTCTAAAAAGTTTAGTGAAAGTCCTGATAGCTCAACGGCAAGATGGGCCAGGTGCATGCGTGCGTGCGTACACACGCATGGACATGGCTATCCAGAGACACATCGAGAAGCTCCACCTAGTGTGAAGTTAAAGTTGACACTTTTTCTTCAAGCCAAACCCCAACACTTTAGCGGCGCACCACAATTTTTTTTTTAATATACACTATGGGATTGTAACAGATCAAGGACACCCCAAAGAGAATAGTAATGCTGTGCACATAGTGCCCTCTCATCCTCCTATCAGACCCTGTTCTGAGCAACATTCCTGTCTGAATAATGTGTCAGGCTTTCAGGTGAACTGAAACCCGGACCCATGATTCAAAACCCGAACTTTCCGGGTGAATCCTGCACAGGTGGCGTACACGTGACCGTCAGGGTAAACCCGCTGCGGGCAGTGGAACATCGTCAGTGTGAGAGGTAGGGTCACAGTACAATGGAGCAACGAGTGAACATCAAGTTCTGCTACAAATTGGGGAAAACAGTGACAGACATATGAAATGTTGGTGCAAGTGTACGGGACAAAACCCGTGAGCAGAAAATATGTTTAGGAGAGGAAGGAAATGACCGAGGATGAGCCACGTTCGGGTCGGCCATCGAGAAGCAGAACCCCAGACATGATCGAGCGAGTGCGACAAATGCTGGCAGGAGATTAGCAACTGACTCTACGATTGATGGTGGCAAAATTGAGCATTAGCAAGGACGTAACGTCTGTTACGGGTTTGTGCAGCACAAACTGACAGACGAACAGAAAGCAAAGCGGGTGGAAACTTCTGGAGATTTTATTATCATGTGTGACCAGGATCTGACCTTTCTGCCAACCATCGCCGCAGGGGGATGAGACCTGGTGCTACCAGTTTGATCCAGAATCCAAGCGGCAATTGATGGAATGGTGTTCACCGTCTTCCCCGCCACACAAAAAACATCATTATTTACTTGTTCATAAAAGGGAAAACCATACATTTTAAAGCACAACCTTTTCAGTGCCAAGCAGCCCAGCCTTACCTGTGATTGGTGCATAGCGAGCGAGGAGAGGAGATGGATTATACTGTACAGAGCGAAGATCTCCTGTTTACCCCATGTGGACGCTGTCTTCAGATGAAGTCCCACCTCATTTGATAGACATCACCAGTGTGCTGCCTATCATAGGAGCTGGCCCTGGAGGTGGGACTTTGTCCGACAGCCGAGTAAACGGGAGATCCCCGTTCTGTATAATCCAGTGGCGCTCCCCCCTCCCTGTCCGAGACACCCCAGCGGGATCCATGATAGGGTCGGCCCTGGGCGTCCACCCCTGCACCAGCTCGCGGTGCACCCGCCCAGGATCGTCCCTGAATCCGGGGACAGAAGGCCGTGGCTTCGGCCTAGCTCCAGAGTGGTCGGCCATCTTGGTACACCCGGCAGCGTCGGCTGCCTAGGTCCCGCCTTCTGGAGCCTGCAGCTCCTATGATGGACATCCCAGAGATCCAATCCCGGGACCGCGGGGGCGTGTGACGTCCATCATAGGCGCCGCAGACTCCACAAGGCGGCAATTACAAGCCTTCTCCAGTCCACACAATGCACTGCAAAGATCCTGGCTTGGGCGGGCGGCTCTCCTCTCCCCCTCCTTTCTGGCTGGCTGCAAATCAGGTAGGTGAAGTCATTGTGTATGTCAGGTAGGTGAAGTCATTGTGTATGTCAGGTAGGTGAAGTCATTGTGTATGTCAGGTCCGTGAGGTCAGTGTATGTCAGGTAGGTGAAGTCAGTGTATGTCAGGTAGGTCCATGTATGTCAGGTAGGTGAAGTCAGTGTATGTCAGGTAGGTCTATGTATGTCAGGTAGGTCCATACCTTAAAAACACTGCAAAGTTTCTCTGCAGAGGCACTTTGCCGGCAGTATAGCTGCGGTGCCCCATTGATTTTAATGGACAGGAGCGGTGGAGAAGCAGTATACACACCGCTCCAAAGATGCTGTTAGCAGGATTTTTTTTACCATCCTGCTAGCGCAACGCTCCAGTGTGAAAGCAGCGGCTGTTTCAGGTCGCTTTACAGGTGCCTTTTTTTAGCGTTATAGCACCTGCAAAGCGACCCAGTGTGAAAGGGGTCTAAAGGCAGACTCAGCCAGGAGGTCACTTTTGGCCTACTGTATTTTTCTTGGTACATTATGCATTCCTCCCAACCGTCCCGAATTTCGCGGGAATATCCCGCGCTCCGGTGATTAGCTCGAGTCCCGCGATTCTGCGGAACCCCCCCCCCCGCGATTACCGCGATACGTGGTAAATCCAGCGGTCCTGAGTCCCCCCGCTCAACAACTACCAACCCCCCTGCTCAACAACTCTGATCTGCGAACCCCCTCCCCGCTCAACAACTCAGGACCCCCCCCCCCCCCCGCTCATCAACAACTTTGATCTGAGAAACCAACCCCCCCCCCCCCCCGGCCACCAACTCCGATCTGCGAAAACCTCCCCCCGCTCAACAACTCCGATCCGCGAAACCCCCCCCCCCCCCCCCCCTGCTCAACAAGGTGTCCCTCATTCCAATCTCAAAAAGTTGGAAGGTATGCATTATGTATAAATGGCAAATTCACTTTAATATCAGACCCCCATACAATTCCAACATATACATCACATAACAATGATTACTTCTTCACAACAAACTTTATTGAGCTGCTTGTGCTTGAACAGTGGACAAGCTCCGCCCCATGCAGTGCCTACCACTCCCCCTCCCTTCCCAGACTCAGGCACAGCTGAGCATAGCTGCCCCCCCAAGTGGTTGAGATCAGCAGTTTGTGCCAGTGATAAAGTGCTGGGTTTGTTCCCCTGTGCAGATTCATATGTATATATTCTGTATTTATATATCATTTATATCTGAACCCTGTCATTTTCCCAGGAACCACTTTCCCGGGACACACACGCCATCAATAAATAAAATCTTCCTGTGTTCTCCTGATCTGTGCAATATGTGAAGAGGATAGCCGTGTCCTCAGATGTGCAGCCGTTCAGGACGCCAGGATTCGGGTTATCCTGAATAAGTGCCATGTCGTGTCAGTGTGCTCACATCTCTGTCTCAGCGAGGAGGCTGTCCCCCAGACCAGAGGTTAGGAGGACTCTGTGCTGTCCGGGACCTGTGGAGGAGGATACACAGAACTATCACAGACACTTCGTATAGCAAGAATGACAATCCGCACACTGTCCTCTGTCATACCCTTCACACTCCTGCACATACTGCCCACTGTCATACCCTCTGTACCCCTCTCCTGTACATACTACCCACTGTCATACCCTCTGTACCCCTCTCCTGCACATACTACCCACTGTCATACCCTCTGTACCCCTCTCCTGCACATACTGCCCACTGTCATACACTCTGTACCCCTCTCCTGCACATACTACCCACTGTCATACCCTCTGTACCCCTCTCCTGCACATACTACCCACTGTCATACCCTCTGTACCCCTCTCCTGCACATACTGCCCACTGTCATACCCTCTGTACCCCTCTCCTGCACATACTGCCCAATGTTATACCCTCTGTACACCTCTCCTGCACATACTGCCACTTTCATACACTCCTCTCCTGAACATGCTGCCCACTGTTATACCCTCCACACTCTCCTGCACATACTTCCCATTGTCATACCCTCTGCAATCCTCTCCTGTACATACTGCCTACTGTCATATTCTCCACACTCCTCTCCTGTACATACTGGCCACTGTCATACCTTCCACAATCCTCTTCTGCACATACTTCCCTCTGTCATACCCTCTACACTCTCCTGCACACCCTGCCCGCTTACATACCCTCCATACAGCTGTTGTCCAACACTTCGCTCCAGCTCATATTGCCTGCTGTCATACCCTCCAGACTCTCTTGCTAATACTGCCCATTGTCATACCCCCCATACTGCTCTCCTGTACATAGTGCTCACTGTTATACCCTCCACACTCCTCTCCTGCACATGCTGCCCACTGTCATACCCTCCACACTCTCTTGCACATACTGCCCATTGTCATACCCCCCACACTGCTCTCCTGTACATAGTAGCCACCTTTATACCCTCCACAATCCTCTCCGGTACATACTGCCCACTGTCATGCCCTCTACACTCTCCTGCACATACTGCCCACTGTCATACCCTCTACACTCTCCTGCACATACTGCCCACTGTCATACCCTCTACACTCTCCTGCACATACTGCCCACTGTCATCCCCTCTACATTCTCCTGTACATACTGCCCAATGTCATACCCTCGGTACCCCTCTCCTGCACATACCCCCGCACACTCCACTCAAGCTCATATTGCCTGCTGTCATACCCTCCAGACTCTCTTGCACATACTGCCCATTGTCATACCCCCCACACTGCCCTCTTGTACATAGTGCCCACTGTCATACACCCCTCTCCTGCACATATTGCCCACTGTTATACCCTCCACACTCTCCTGCATATACTGCCCATTGTCATACCCTCTCTGACCAGTCCCCTTTGACAAACACTCCTCACATACCTAGATTGCTCTTTAGCCCTTTCTCCCTGATAGGGGGCTCCTGCCCAGGACCTTCACTCTCATCCTCGTCCTCCCCTTCGGAGAGAAGGTCAGCGATCTGCTGCTGCAGCTCCACGCTGATGTTGTTCTCAGACAGGACCAGAGTCCTCAGTGGTGTCGGATAATTCTGGATCATGTCCAGCAGGATCTGCAGAAGACAGACCGCGTAAATGGAACATTTCCAACAAACTTTGGTCTCAGGATAATATCCATCTGTCTGTCTACAGACACTGAAGTCTCAGGATAATATCCATCTGTCTGTACACTCTGCGGTCTCAGGATAATGTTCAACCATATCTAGTGTTGCTCACGAATATTCGCATTGCGAATATTCGCTACGAATATTGCATATTCGAGTATTCGCGAATAACACGAATATCGCGGCGAATATTCGCTATTTCGAATATTCAAATGTTTTCAATTTTTTTTTTAGAACAGATCACATCCTAGAGATCCCCATCGACGTCTAAAAGCATTGCTGGTATGATTAGAGACCTTGGGCCGAGTAGCTGCAGCGCTCATTTTATATTGCCGAAAAATCGCAATGCGATTATTCGGCAATAGCGATATCGCGCGATTATTTTATATTGTAATATATCACGAATATTCTGAGCCAATCAGAGTGCTCCATTCCGCATTTCTCGAAATTTCGCAATTATTTTGTATTGTAATATATCACGAATATTCTGAGCCAATCAGAGTGCTCCATTCCGCATTTCTCGAATATTCGCGATTATTTTATATTGTAATATATCACGAATATTCTGAGCCAATCAGAGTGCTCCATTCCGCATTTCTCGAAATTTCGCAATTATTTTGTATTGTAATATATCACGAATATTCTGAGCCAATCAGAGTGCTCCATTCCGCATTTCTCGAATATTCGCAATTATTTTATATTGTAATATATCACGAATATTCTGAGCCAATCAGAGTGCTCCTTCCGCATTTCTCGAATATTCGCAATTATTGTGTATTGTAATATATCACGAATATTCTGAGCCAATCAGAGTGCTCCTTCCGCATTTGCCGAATATTCGCAATTATTGTGTATTGTAATATATCACGAATATTCTGAGCCAATCAGAGTGCTCCTTCCGCATTTCTAGAATATTCGCAATTATTTTGTATTGTAAAATATCACGAATATTCTGAGCCAATCAGAGTGCTCCATTCCGCATTTCTCGAAATTTCGCATTCGCAATCGCAATTCGCATTCGCATTCGCAATAGCGAAAATTCGCAATAATTTCATTTCCAAAAAATATCACGAATATTCGTATTTAGCGAATATATCTAGAATATTCGACTATATATTCGAGATATATCGCGAAATCGAATATGGCATATTCTGCTCAACACTAATCATATCTACTGCAGCCTCAGGATAAAATCTTTCCATACATACATACTGTGCTCTCAGAATAATATCCGTTTGTCCATAGCACTGCGGTCCAAGGATAATGTCTCGCTGTCCATACGCATGTCAGTTTCAGGATAATGTCCGTCTGTACAAACTGTGGTCTCAGGATTAGGCTCTTCTGTACTTACTGTAGTCTTAATATAAGGTCCATCTATCCCTACACACTGCATTCTCAGGATAAGGTCCGTCCGTCTGTCCATACACACTGCATTGTCAGGATAAGGTCCATCCGTCTCTCCATACACACTGCATTCTCAGGATAAGGTCCATCCGTCTGTCCATACACACTGCATTCTCAGGATAAGGTCCGTCCGTCTGTCCATACACACTGCATTCTCAGGATAAGGTCCGTCCGTCTGTCCATACACACTGCATTCTCAGGATAAGGTCCGTCTCTCTGTCCATACACACTGCATTCTCAGGATAAGGTCCGTCTCTCTGTCCATACACACTGCATTCTCAGGATAAGGTCCATCCATACACACTGCATTCTCAGGATAAGGTCCGTCTCTCTGTCCATACACACTGCATTCTCAGGATAAGGTCCGTCTCTCTGTCCATACACACTGCATTCTCAGGATAAGGTCCGTCTCTCTGTCCATACACACTGCATTCTCAGGATAAGGTCCATCCATACACACTGCATTCTCAGGATAAGGTCCGTCTCTCTGTCCATACACACTGCATTCTCAGGATAAGGTCCATCCATACACACTGCATTCTCAGGATAAGGTCCGTCTGTCTGTCCATACACACTGCATTCTCAGGATAAGGTCCGTCCGTCCATACACACTGCATTCTCAGGATAAGGTCCGTCCGTCCATACACACTGCATTCTCAGGATAAGGTCCGTCTGTCTGTCCATACACACTGCATTCTCAGGATAAGGTCCGTCCGTCCATACACACTGCATTCTCAGGATAAGGTCCGTCCGTCCATACACACTGCATTCTCAGGATAAGGTCCGTCCGTCCATACACACTGCATTCTCAGGATAAGGTCCGTCCGCCCATACACACTGCATTCTCAGGATAAGGTCCGTCCATCCATACACACTGCATTCTCAGGATAAGGTCCGTCCATACACACTGCGGTCCCAGTGTAATATCCACGAGTACACACTGCATTCTTCATCCAGTTCAGTCTGTCCAGGAATATACAGCGCCGTGAAAAAGTATTCATACCCTTTGAAACTTTCCACATTTTCTCATGTTACAACCAAAAATATAAATATAAATGTATTTTATTGGGATTTTATGTGATAAACCAACACTAAGTGTCACATAATTGTGAAGTGGAAGGAAAATGATAAATGATTTTCAATTTTTTTTTTTTACAAATAAATATGAGAAAAGTGTGGGGGGCCTTTGTATGGCGCCCCCCGGAGTCTATACTTTGTAGAACCCCCTTTCTCTACAAGTCTTTTTGGGGGTGTGTCTACTGGCTTTGCACATCTAGAGAGGGACATTTCTGCCCATTCTTCTTTGTAAAATATCTCAAGCTCTGTCAGATTGGATGGAGAGCGTCTGTGATCAGCAATTTTCAAGTCTTGCCACAGATTCTCAATGGGATTTAGGTCTGGACTGTGACTGGGCCATTCTAACACATGAATACACTTTGATGTAAACCATTCCATTGTAGCTCTGGCTGTACTTTAGGGTCGTTGTCCTGCTGGAAGGTGAACCTCCCAGCAGTCTCAAGTCTTTTGCAGACTCTAAGGCCGCGTACACACGAGGAGACAAATCTGATCAAATCGATCTGACAGACCGCTTTGATCGGATTTGTCTCTTGGGATATGTTGGTTTGATTGTGTACACACGATCAAACCAAAATCCCCGCCGGCAGACAGCGCCACGTCACCGAACCAGGAAGTAAAATACTTCCACGCATGCGTCGAATCCATTCAACGCATGTGCAGACAGATATGTCCGCTGGTTAGTGTACTAACCAGCGGACATGTTGGACGGACAGGTTTTCAGCAGACAAGTTTTAAAGCATGCTTTAAAACTTGTCTGCTGGAAAAACCTGTCTGTTTGCCCGTACACACGATCAGATTTGTCTGCTGAAACGGTCCGTCGGACCGGTTTCAGCAGATAAATTTGATCGTGTGTACGCGGCCTAAGAGGTTTTCCTCTAAGATTGCCCTGTATTTGGCTCCATCCATCTTCTCATCAACTCTGACCAGCTTCCCTGTCCCTGCTGAAGAAAAGCATCCCCACCACATGATGCTGCCTCCACCATGTTTCACGGTGGAGATGGTGTGTTTAGAGTGATGTGCAGTGTTAGTTTTCCTCCACACATAGCGTTTTGCTTTTAGGCCAAAAAGTTCAATTTTGGTCTCATCTGACCAGATCACCTTCTTCCACATATTTGCGGTGTCTCCTCCCCCACATGGCTTCTCAAAAACTGCAAACAGGACTTCTTATGTCTTTCTTTCTCCAATGTCTTTCTTCTTGTCACTCTTCCATAAAGAGCAGATTTGTGGAGAGCGGGACTAATAGTTGTCCTGTGGACAGATTCTCCCCCCTGAGCTGTGGATCTCTGCAGCTCCTCCAGAGTTACCATTGGCCTCTTGGCTGCTTCTCTGATAATTGCTCTCCTTGCCCCGGCCCGGTCAGTTTAGGTGTACGGCCATGTCTTGGGAGGTTTGCAGTTGTGCAATACTCTTTCCATTTTCGGATGATGGATTGAACAGTAGCTCCGTGAGATGTTCAAAGCTTGGGAGATTTATTTATAACCTAACCCTGCTTTATACTTCCCCACAACTTTATCCCTGACCTGTCTGGTGTGTTCCTTGGCCTTCATGATGCTGTTTGTTCACTAAGGTTCTCTAACAAACCTCTGAGGGCTTCACAAAACAGCTGTATTAACACTGAGATTTATTTACACACAGGTGGACTCTATTCACTAATTAGGTGACTTCTGAATGCAATTTTTAGTTAGGGGGTATCGGAGTAAAAGGGGCTGAAAACAAACACACACACCACACTTTTCACATATTTATTTGTATACAAATTTGAAAACCATTTATAATTTTCCTTCCACTTCACAATTATGTGCCACTTTGTGTTGGCCTATCACATAAAATCCCAATAAAATACATTTACGTTTTTGGTTGTAACATGACAACATGTGGACAATTTTAACGGGTATGAATACTTTTTCAAGGCACTGTAACTGCTGGAGTGTCAGGCGGCGTACACACGACCGAGAAACTCGTCGGGCGAAACACATCGTTTTCCCCGTCGAGTTCCTTGTTCAGCAGTCAAAAAACTTGTCGAGCCAAATTTTCCTATTGCCCATCGAGGAAATAGAGAACATGCTCTATTTTTGGCTCGACGAGTTCCTCGACGGGTTTCTCTGCGAAAAGTGTACACACGACCGGTTTCCTCGGCAGAATACGTCTCCCATCGAGTTTCTTGCTGGATTCTGCCGAGGAAACCGGTCGTGTGTACGTGGCCTCAGTCTATATGGACAGCCATAATGACAGGACACAAAGTTTCCCCCTTCGACCATCGCTCATAGAAGACATACAATCATTATGAGCATAAGCGTGCGCAGGGGGTGTGCCTGGGCTCCTAAAAAAATTGTAGAAAATAATTACAAAATAAAGTAATAAAAATAAAAAACTGCTAACAAGTCCACTGCCCTACTAACACCATCCACGTTTTAATACATTTGGGCTGCATCCTATAATGCAATAGGCTGTGCACACCTATGATTATGAGCGATCTGTATGTGTGGGGTGACGACATGACAAGATGAAATCTCATAAGACACAAATCCAGAACCAGATTTTAGGACTCACCTGTGCAGACAAATTGCTGAGACCCGTGCCTTCCAAATCCAGAATTTCCAGAGTCCGGCTGGAGGCCACACACACAGCCAGCATAGAGGCGATGTGGTCACCTGCCGAGACACAAGCATATGATGTATGCCAATACAGTTTAGGGCCCCATCTCCCTACTAGACATGTGCAAAAGGAAAAAATTTGTTTTGTTTCGTTATTTAATTAATTTCGTTAAGTTAGATTCGTTAAATTAGTTTTCGGAATCGTTTGACCGAGTTCGAAAAAACCCGGTCGAATTCGAAAACATTTCTACTGGATTCGATAATATTTCTACCGGATTCGAATTCGATCATATTTTGATCGGATTCGAAAATATTTCAACAGAATTCAATAATATTTCATCCGCTATCGTTAATATTTCAACCAAATTTGAAATTATTTCAACAGAATTTGATTGTATGTATTTGTATTATTGTATTTGATTACATTCTATTAAATTCTATTCTGTTCTTTACTATTCTTTGATTTTCATTCTATTGTTTTAAGATTTTATATTCTATTTTATTGTATTTTTTTTTTTAGAAATCGATTTATATTTTTTAGATTTTGATTCAAATTTGCTTTAGATTTTTATTTGAATTTGTTTTCTATTTCGAATTTCGTTCGCGTTTTTTTCGAATTTGTTTAAATTCGTTAATTTTGTAATTCGGAAATTCGGATGCATCCGAATAATGAAAAATGTGTCCGAATTTGAATTTGTAACAAAACGAAATGCACATGTCTACTCCCTACTCAGGTGTTCAAACTATGCTGGGGGCCCTGCACAAAATGCTTATGGAATGTGACCGTCTGTCTCACAGGATCTGACAGCACACACACAACTGCAGACTGTTGAGGCTTCTGACAAATGCCAGAGCTGCCATCCCGCACCTGCCATATAAACAGAACATTACAAATAACATTGGGGGGGGGGGGGGGGGTCCTCTTCTTACCCAGTGGGTTGTAGTCCAGGTTCAGGGTTCTCACTTGAGAACTGTGAGCCACAGCAACCGCCAGACGGGCCCATCCAGTGCAGGTGATGGCTGGATTAGCGGAGAGGGTCAGTTCACGAAGTCCTGTACAGACAGATATAAAGGCACAACACCAATGGTACGGCACCAATCATCCAGCTGAGCACATCACACAGACAGACAGACAGAAGGGTCCACCTCACACTATCACTGTCTAGATCAGAGAGGTTATCTAAGGTCAGGGTGGATGTATGATGTCATTTTCAGTGGCACCTGGAAGATCATCACGTGGCATGTGCAGAGGTACGGACTGGACTGCTGAATGCTCTCCACAAATACCCCTCTGTACTAGGGTGACCACGTGTCCCAGATTGTCCGGGACAGTCCTGCATTTTGCAGGTCTGTCCCGGGCACATTCATTCCAGGACAATACAGTGTCCCGGAATGAAACTGACACAGCCACCCCCCAGGCCAATCTAATGCCCCCAAAAAAGGCCACCACATCACTGCTTTACTCGCTGACAGTACTTGTCCTGGCCGGGAATGCCTGGAGGAGCACAATCCCCGCCCCCTGCTTGTGATTGGAGAAATCATAAATCCCGCCTCTTGTGTCCAATCACTGTGCTGTGATTCGTTACAGCACAAGCTGATTTTTGGGAAAGGAGGGTGACCCTGAATGGTAGTTTGGAAATGTGGTCACCCTACTCTGTACCCACTTCCAGGTTATTTCATTACCAGCTTAGGCCCACTTGCGAACGTTGTAGCGTGAAGAAGCCCCGCCCTCCAACCCTCTTCTTCCACTCAATGGAACCACCAGCTATAAAGGTAAAGCCCCTGCCTTTCTCATTGTGCAGGAATTGGAGCCAATCTGACACTGAGGGGGTTTATTTGCTAAAGATGAGGCGTGCAAAATCTGGTGAAGCTCTAAATAAAAACCAATCAGCTTCCAGGTTTTATTGCCAAAGCCAGACATGTCCAAAGTGTGGCCCAGGGGCCAATTGTGGCCCACGTTTCGGTTTAATGCGGCCCCTCTGGTAATTTGGATATATATCTCTTTTGTAGCCACCAACAAAACCCTGAGCGTCGCATTCATTCAGAGGCTGCATTCATGGCAATGGTGAGGCTGTATTCATGGCAATGATAAGGCTGCATTCATGGCAATGGTGAGGCTACATTTATGGCACTGGTGGGGCTGCATTCATGGCAATAGTAAGGCTGCATTCCTGGCAATGGTGAGGCTGCATTCATGGCAATGGTGAGGCTGCATTCATGGCAATGGTGAGGCTGCATTCATGGCAATGGTGGGGCTGCAGATGGGCACCAATTAGGCTGCATTGATGGGCACTTATTTTGCTTCACAGTTCTTTATTTAAAAATAAATCCTGAAACTTCCCTCTTAAAGTGAAGGTGCGTGTTATAAACCTGTGCTTGTTATACACCGATAAATATGGTATATCCAAATAAAATGCCCAAGCTCATCCTTAGACTCTTCACCACACAGCCACAAAGGCAAGAGAATTCTTGTTGGGCATTGTATTCGTTAATTTATATTTAATTTGAATGGTACAAAGAATGTCAGGTTCAATGGTTTAAGATGAGCAGGATTCAAGCCTCTGGGGTGTGCAGTACCGCATGGGGCCAGAGGTGCGGGGGGCGTCGGTGATGCTCGGAAACCACTTGGAGACACACTGTTCCCGAGTGTCTCCAAGTGGTCTCCGTGTTTCCGGCACCCCGCCCCTCTGGCCACATGCAGTACTGCATACACTAGCAGTGACACTAGAACAAATGATCTGAGTTTCCATTGATTCCTATGGGGAAACTCGCTTTGATATACAAGTGCTTTGGATCACAAGCATTGTTCTGGAAGGAATTATGCTCGTACTACTGTATCCATGTTATTCTCTGTGAGAAATTACATTAGGAAAACTAGAGGCCAAAATAATACAATAATAAAAACTATTTATTGTTGGAAAATCAGTCATTACATGATGGCAATATCGTTTGCTCTCACGGCTGTGTGTTCGCTTTTCAAAAGCGCATTCAAACGATTTTTCAACTGGTGTATGGCTAGCATTAATGTGGAACAGCTTGCTTATCCCTAATCTAGATACAACGGGTAAAATAAGAACTGAACACGTCACCATTTTTCTAGGTAATTATATTGGTAAAGGTGATATTGACATGAAATGTCCCCCCCATGTCGGTGACAACCCGTACAATCCATACGTACAAAGACACCAAAACAAATACGTTCAGAAATGAAGTTCTGTGTAATAAAATGGAAGGACACAGAGAAAAAGTATTGAACCTGCTAACTGAAATGTATTTAATACTTGGTACAAAATCCTTTGTTGGTGATGACAGCTTCAAGACTCCTGTACGGAGAAACGAGTCGCATGCGTTGCTCAGGTGTGATTTTGGCCCGTTCTTCCACACAGTTCAAATTTTGAGGTACCCGTGGTCCTCTTCTATGAACTCCATTCTTTAGTTCTTTCCATAGATTTTTCTATTGGATTCTAGTCAGGTGATTGGCTTCAGCTTTATTTTCTTTTTTTTTTAAACCAATGGAGAGTTTCCTTGGCTTTGTGTGTTGGGATCATCGTCTATGAAATGTCCTCCCTCGTTTCATCTCCACCATCCTGGTAGATGGCGGCAGATTTTCTATCAAGAACGTCTTGGTCCATTTTTTCATTCATCTTTCCTTCAATGATATAAAGTTTGCCAGTACCGTATGGTGAAAAACTGCTCCGCCCACACCATGATGTTACCGCCTCCAAACATCACTGTCGGTATTGGGCTGTTGTGCCATGTGACCTCCAAACATGTTGTGTATTATGGCATCCAAATAGTTCAATTTTGGTCTCATCTGACCGGACTATATTCTCCCCGTATTTCACAGGATTGTCTAAATGTTGTGCAGCAAACTTTAAACAACCTTCATCATGCGTTTACCTCAGCAATGGAGTCTTACGTGGTGAGCGGTCATACAGTCCATTGCGGTGGAGTGCATTACTTACTGTATACCTGCTAATTCCAGGTCTTTCTGAACCTCTCCACAAGTGGTCCTTGGCTCTTGGACAATTCTATTCACGCCTCTGTCAGAAATCTTGTGAGGAGCACCTGGTTGTGACCTGTTATGGTAAAATTATGTTCTTTCCACTTCCGGATTATGGCCTCAACAGTGCTCACTGGAACAGTCAGAAGTCCTTCCGTAAGCAATGCCTTCAGTATATTTTACAATACGTTTGTGAAGGTCTTGAGAGCTCTTTGCTTTTTACCCATCATGAGATGTTTCCTCCGTGACACGTTGGTAATGAGACACCTTTTTATAGGCCATCTGATGAGACTGAACCAGCTGATATTAATTTGCACTGACAAGGGGCAGTATTGCTTTCTAATTACTGATAGATTTCAGCTGGTGTCTTGATTTTCCATGTCTTTTTCACCTCCCTTACTTTATTTGTTCAATACTTTTCCCTTTGTCATTCCATTTTATTACACAGAACTTCATTTCTGAATGTATTTGTTTTGGTTTCTTTGTATGGATGGATTGCATGGGTTGTGACATTTGGGGGAAATGTCATGTCCATAGCACCTTTAGAAATATATTTACCCAGAAAAATAGTGACGTGTTCAATACTTATTTTACCCGCTGTATATTCCAGCCATAAACCTCCCCCACCCCCTCCGCCAAATTGGTTGTGTCTCTTATGCCCCGTACACACGATCGCTTTTCCTGTTGGAAAAAAATCAGATGAGAGCTTTCGGTCGGGAATCCTGACCGTGTGTATGCTCCATCACACTTTTGCCAACGGAAAAACTGCTGCAAAAAGATAGAGAGCAGGCTTTTTTATTTTCCCATCAGGAAAAAATCAGATCGGAATTTCCTATCGTGTGGTGTACAAATACCGACGCATGCTCGGAAACAAATCGACGCATGCTCAGAAGCATAGAACTTTCTTGGCTCATCGCAGTCTTTTACGTCACCACGTTCTTTGCAGTCTGTATGCAACACAAGTTTGAGCCAACATTCCGTCGGAGAAAAAAAACACGGTTTTGTTGTCGTAATTTCTGATCGTGTGTACGCGGCATTATATGGTTATTATTAAACCAATAACAGCTTCTCCTGGGCCTGGGAATGGAGATCACTCAGGAATGGTATTATTGAATCTCCTACGATTGATGACCATAAGCACTGAGATGGTGTGAAATGCATTGACTTTTCCTTCAGCCCACGAAGTGTCTTGTTTTTACCATTGAGGATGTCATTACAACAATAAAGCGGTCTTAAGACCAGTTTCATCGGACCAATTTGATGGTGTATACGGCCTATCGGAACGTTGTCCGTCGGACCAAAGTTTTAAAACTTGCTTTAAAATCTGTCCGACGGACACCTGTCTGTCGAACAAAAACGATGGTTAGTACACAAAAGCATCGGGCCAAAAACCCGCGCATGCTCAGAATCAAGTCGACGCATGCTTGGATGCATTGAACTTTTTTTTTTCAGCACGTCATTGTGTTCTACGTCACCGCGTTCTTCTCTGATCGGATTTTGGCCCGATGGTGTGTACGCACATCAGACCACTTCTGCGTGGTCCGATGAAAACGGTCCGTCAGACCAGTCTCATCGTGTGTACGTGGCCTCACAGTTATGCACCGTA
The DNA here is from genome assembly GCA_029574335.1 of Rana kukunoris. Classification (NCBI taxonomy): domain Eukaryota; kingdom Metazoa; phylum Chordata; class Amphibia; order Anura; family Ranidae; genus Rana; species Rana kukunoris. The sequence goes on along the minus strand of CM056052.1, from coordinate 546,473,291 downwards.
TCCAGAGAAAGGGGTCTGTCTGGTTTTGGCCAGATCGACCAAGTGTAAAAGTACCGGTGTCCCCATCTGGAGCCTAATGCCCCAGGGGATTCAGGGCAAGGCAAGGCAGGGCAAGGCCCATTGCACGTTTTTGTGTCACCTCTTTATGTGTGTGCACATTTTTTTGGCACCGGGTGAAGTTTTTGAGTGCATTTCACACGCCATGGGCTTTAAATAAAAAAAAAAACACCCTTGGTAGACCCGTTTTTTTTCTCACCAGCCAGGGCTGCTATGGGGATCAGGATGATGCCAGGGTTCATCAACCTCTACATTAGCCATTCTCAACCAGGGTTCCTCCAGAGGTGGCTAGGGGTTCCTTGAGCTGTGGCTGATTTACCTCCTGTTTGATGGTGCCTACATAGTTCTGACTAGGGTTGTCCCGATACCACTTTTTTAAGACCGAGTACAAGTACCGATACTTTTTTTCATGTACTCGCCGATACCGAATACCGATACTTTTTTTTTTACCTCGTGTGACAGCGGCACATGTGTCAGTATTTTTATTTATTTTTATCTTTGTTTTTAATTTTTTACATTTTTTTTTTATTTATTGACAATTTTTATTTTATTTATAATGCTTTATTTTTTTCAAGGGGGGGGGGGGGGGCTTTTCCTACCCCGTTCTCCATCCTGACAGTTCCAGGGGGTGGAGGAGCACGGAAGGAGAGAGATACACGGCGGGATTACACGGAGGGAGAGAGAAACACAGTGGGGGACACTGAGAGAGAGAACAGCACAGAGGGGGACATGGAGGGAGGGAGACTGCAGCAAAATGGAGAGGAGCTGGAGGAGGAAACGGGACAGTCAGCGGTGATCGTGTGTGGGGGAGTTACAAGCACCGATCACCGCTGATTTTAAAGGGGGGGAGAAGAGGAGAAATTACTTTTAAAACTATATAGCGGTGATTGGTGCCTGTAACTTCCCCATGCACTGATCACCGCTGACAGTACAAGTATCGGGTGAAGCATCGGGAGCATTTGCCAGAGTACAAGTACTCGGGCAAATGCTTGGTATCGGTCTCGATACCGATACTAGTATTGGTATCGGGACAACCCTAGTTCTGAGCCAATTCCAGTTGGAGGAGCCAGTGGTATGACACCAATGATCTTCATAGTTCTCTGTACGAGGGCCATTCTTACCACCACTTTAAAAAAGGCCATTCTTTTCACTGACCACCAAAGTAAGGGACATTGTTCCCACTGACCCCCAATGAATGGGTTTTATCAGGGGTTCTTAGAGACCTGAACATTATTTTAAGGGTTCATCTGGGGTAAAAAGGTTGAGAAAGGCTGCTCTACATGGTCTCCTCTATGGACCAACCAGTTAGAGGTAACCTACATAACATCTGACCCTACAGAGAAGGTATACAGAACATCTCCTTTCATCTGGTAAGGTGACCAAACTATAATAAAGCATCCAAACAGGAATGATCAGGGATTATCATTTCCCCCCTCATGTACATCCAACTGGTATAGACTGCAGGTGCACTGGAGACAGAGAGATGAAAGACAGATGGACAGATGGAGGTCTCACCTGGTTTGGCTCCATCAGGGGGGAGGAGGCTACAGATCAGACCGATGCCCTCATCACCAAGCAGACAGTCCCCGAGGTCTAGGGAGACCAGGGAAGGGTGTCCCGTCAGTGCCGGGTTCAGAAGGGCGAGTCCCGTGTCTGTCAGTGGGTTCCCATGTAGGCTGCGTGCAGGACAGACAGACAAAAATCTTAGAATGCCATTGAGTAACCCTAACCCTTCCCCACCCACCCAAGGCACGCTACTCACAAGAGGGACTGCAGCGAGCGGTTCTTGTGCAGGGACTGTGCCAGCTGCTGGACGCGGGAGGCACTGGACACCACGCCCAAGTTAAGGTTTAACTGAACCAAGGAGGGAGACTGAGCCACCCCCTGACACAGCCGGGCAAAGTCCCTGTCTGAGAGGAGGCACCCGCGTAGGGAGAGAAGCCGTACTGAGCCCTCTGTCAGCCCCTCACATACCCCCTTCACCTCCGCCCCAGACAGGGTCTCGCCCGACATCTGGATAGAGCCCGGCAACATCCTGCACACTCAGTAGAACTATCAGAGGCCTGTCAGCGGTCTGTGTGGTGCCAGGCAGGTCACAGTTGGATATGGTGCCAGGTGAGGTGCCCCCACACACTGGCCTGTTACAGCTGGGCGTGGTGCCAGGAGGAGTGCCCTGACAGGCTGAATCTGGTATCCACCACCACCTAATGCAAACCAGAAAAGAAACATTAAACCACAGTGTACACAGGGAGAAATGGCAAACTACCCCCCCCCAGGAGTATATATTGCATAGGGATCTAGCCCCCCCCCCCGGAGCAGGGCCGATCCTAGGCAGGGTGCACGGCGCCAGGCGCCGCAGAGGTGGGGGCACCGAAGCTCCAAAGTGCTCCCTTCCCTCCTCCTTGTCTGTGTCCAGAGGCGGAGCGCATGTAGATAGTGCTGCGGTTCCCCATCCCGCTTGTTCTCTCCGCTGGCAACACGTTCTGGTACTAGGCTCCACTAATTCATTCTGTCTGGTGTGCATGGAGCAATCTCCTGTCTGCCCCACCCCCTCTGTGTGTGTCGGCTCTTCTCCCATAGGCGGTGTGATGAGAGGCTTCTGGGTTGGAAATGCTCTCCGAGTGCCACCCTCCAAGAAACCAAAGATGCCACATATACCCCGCCCCCCTGTATTGTGCTTCTGCTCCCAGCGCTCCAGAGCTACAGGGATCTATTGGACAAGTACTGATCTATGGGGACACCTGATGTGGGGGGCTCTGATGGGGTGATAGGGACACCTGCTGTGGGGGGGGCTCTGATGGGGGACACCTGCTGTGGGGGGGCTCTGATGGGGGACACCTGCTGTGGGGGGGGGCTCTGATGGGGGACACCTGCTGTGGGGGGGGGCTCTGATGGGGGACACCTGCTGTGGGGGGGGGCTCTGATGGGGGGCACCTGCTGGGGGGGGCTCTGATGGGGGACACCTGCTGGGGGGGACTCTAATGGGGGACACTAATGAAGACTTCTTAGGGGAGCATCTCTGTGTTTGAGTCGTAGCCATTGAAAAATTTGTAAAGGGGAGGCGTTAGTGAGATGACCATGCTCATGTGGGGGCGCCAGAAACATTTCTGCACCCAGGCGTCTGAGATCCTAGGATCGGCCCTGCCCCGGAGTACATACTGCATAGAAAACTAGACCCCCCCCCCCAGGAGTACATACTACATGGGGAACTAGACTGCCCCCCCGCCCCCCAGGATTACATACTGCATGGGGAATTAGCACCCCCAGAGTACATACTGCATAGAAAACTAGACCCCCCCCCCCAGGAGTATTTACTGCATACTAGACTCCCCCAGGAGTACACACTGCATGGGGAAACTAGCCCCCTGCAGGAGTACATACTGCATGAGTAACAACTAACCTCCCCCTGGAGTACATACTGCATGGGAAACTAGCCCTCTACAACATCCTAACAATCTCATTCTACGTCCACCCCCCCCCCCCATTCTAACTATATAACCTTCTTCTCTATACTAACTATCCAATCCTACCTACCTACCCCCCCCCCATCCTAACTATCCAACCCTAACCAACATCTCAACTATCCAACCCTACCACCCATCCCAACTATCCAACCCTAACCCCCCCCCCATCCCAAATATCCAACCATACCCCCCATCCCAACTATCCAACCCTAACCCCCCCCCCCCCCCATCACAACTATCCAACCCTACCCCCCATCCCAACTATCCAACCCTAACCCCCCCCCCCCATCACAACTATCCAACCCTACCCCCCATCCCAACTATCCAACCCTACCCCCCATCCCAACTATCCAACCCTACCCCCCATCCCAACTATCCAACCCTACCCCTCATCCTAACTATCCAACCCTACCCCCGATCCCAACTATCCAACCCTACCCCCCCCATCCTAACTATCCAACCCTACCCCCCCATCCTAACTATCCAACCCTACCCCCGATCCCAACTATCCAACCCTACCCCCCCCCATCCTAACTATCCAACCCTACCCCCCATCCCAACTATCCAACCCTACCCCCCATCCCAACTATCCAACCCTACCCCCCATCCTAACTATCCAACCCTACCCCTCATCCTAACTATCCAACCCTACCCCCGATCCCAACTATCCAACCCTACCCCCCCATCCTAACTATCCAACCCTACCCCCCATCCCAACTATCCAACCCTACCCCTCATCCTAACTATCCAACCCTACCCCCCATCCCAACTATCCAAAGCTACCCAACATCCCAACCCTACCCCCCCCCCAATCCTAACTATCTAATCCTACCCCCCATCCCAACTATCCAACCCTACCCCCCATACTAACTATCCAACCCTAACCCCCATCCCAACTATCCAACCCTACCCCCCATCCCAACTATCCAACCCTACCCCCCATCCCAACTATCCAACCCTACCCCCAATCCTAACTATCCAACCCTACCCCCCCATCCTAACTATCCAACCCTACCCCCCATCCCAACTATCCAACCCTACCCCCCATCCTAATTATATAACCTTCCTCTCTATACTATCTAACCCACCTCCCCCCATCATAACTATCCAACCCTACCCCCACCTTTCTATTCTAACTATACTGTCCAGATAACCTACCTCTCTATACTAACTATCCAACCCCACCCCCTATCCTAACTATCCAATCCTACCATCGATCCTTTTTCTCTATATTATCTAACCCTACCTCCTCCCATCCTAACTATCCAACCCTACCCCCCATCAAAACAATCTTACACTATCCCAGTGTTTCTTAACTCCAGTCCTCAAGGCCCCCCCAACAGGTCAGGTTTTCAGGATTTCCATTATTTTGCACAGGTGATTTGATCAGTTTCACTGCCTTAGTAATTACCACAGCCTTTTCATCTGAGGGAAATCCTGAAAACATGACCTGTTGGGGGGGCTTGAGGACTGGAATTGGGAAACACTGCACTACCCTCACCTCCATCCAAACTAGCCTTGCCCCTTCCTTCCCCATCCTAACTATTCAACGCAGTGGTCATCAACTTCTGTCCTCAGGGCCCACTAACAGGCCAGGTTTGCTCGGTGATTGCAGTATTCTAGTCTGCATCTCCCCCAATGTAATACATAAAACCTGGCCTGTTAGTTGGTCCCAAGGAGTTGAGAACCACTGATCTAACTCTACCCTCACCTCCAGCCTAACTAACCCCCCTTCCCCATCTTAACTATCCCTACCCCCACCCCCATATTTATCTACCTTGGCCACCCACCTGATCCATGTAACCCTGTACCCCAAAATAATCCTTTCTCCTTAACCACTTGCTGACCGCCCTACAGAACTTTTACTGTTATAGGGCGGCGGCTGTGCACCGGATCACATTCTGACGGGGGAGGGGGACTGATTTTGTGTCTCTGTAAAGCAGCACACAGTGTTCTCAAAAACACTGGCTAGGCACACAGTTAACCACTTCAGCTCAGGAAGATTTACCCCCTTTCATGACCAGGCCATTTTTTTGCGTTACTTTGACAATTGCGCGGTCGTGCAGAACTTAAAAAATATTTTTGTCGCTCCTTTTTTGTTTCTAGCGCAAAAAAATAAAAGCCACAGAGGTGATCAAATTCCACCAAAAGAAAGCTCTATTTGTGGGGAGAAAAGGGACGTCAATTTTAATTGGGAGCCACGGCGCACGACCGCGCAATTGATAGTTAAAGCGAAGCCATGCCGAAACGTGAAAAATGGCCTGGTCATGAAGGGGGGTAAAATCAGGAGGACAAGATTAACCTCTTGTCCTCCTCCCCCGACATAGACACCTACCACTAACCCCTCCCCCATCCACAGCACCCCTCCCCCATCAGGGATCAGTCCTGTGTTGTGATGCTCTGTCTCCCTAAATGAGAATTGCCCCTCTTGGGGGAGGAGCCGGGGCACCCTGGTGGGGGCGGAGTTACCCCTATAGGGGGGGATTAGAGTGGACTTACCCCTCTCTGGGGGGGTTCGGACATCACTCTGAGAATCTTATGGGGGGAGGGAGGATTTCTCGGGGGGGGGGGGTAGGGGGTTATGAATTACCCGATCCCCGGGGTGACATCGGCCGGTTCCGGGGTCTCCGCTCCTCCAGCTGATGCCGTCCTGTTTCTATGACAACCAGCGCGTCAGCGCAGGACTCCGCCCACTCACGCAGCCGTTCTATCAGAAAGCACGCCGCTACCCGGCCTACTGCGCATGCGTGATGAGTTTCACAGTGCGTTCCACGGCCTGCGATGCGTTCCAACTGAACGTCAGGGAGCGTCAGCTGTCTTTTAATTTTTCCGACCCATGAGACGCTCCACCTACGTCAAAGATTTTAACAAATTGGTGATTGAGTACAACACGGACCACCGAATAGAGTGCGATATAAGAAGACTAAGCTGTTTTGACAGCACAGCGGCTGACGAGGACAAAGTTGTCGCCGCCTTCGGAGGCGGCCATTTTGATGGTTGGTATCGGAACGGAGTAAACATTTCAGCTCATAATATCCTGAACCGGAGTGTATTCAATTACTTCTGGTTTAAAGAAAGTTAAGTGGTTGGAGTTTCTGATGGGTGTCACCGCCGGACGACTCCGCCCACCTAAAGAACGTGACAACAGAGAACGTCATCACGCTTCTGCTTTCCCAGCCAACCACGAGTTTCGCTGCCGCGTACGTCACCGCCCCCAACCAGCGTATCTACGGTCCCGCCCAACCGCTTACGTCATCAGCCGTAATCCGCGCACACTGACAACGTCATGATGCTTCTGCTGTCCCAGCCAACCACGAGTGTCGCTGCCGCGTACGTCACCGCCCCCCCCAATCAGCGTACACCAAAAACGTCATGACGCTTCGGCTGCCTCGGCCAACCACGTGCGCCCACCCCGCCTTTCCCTTTAACGCGAGCGCGCGCCAGCGCCGCAATCACTTCCGGGTCCTCTCGTGCAGTCGTGTTTGTTGACGGTAGTCGCGCCGTCTGTTCGCTGCTATGGAGTCCCCTCCCGCCACCCCCGCCGGTGAGGAGGAGCCTCCCCCCTTCTACTGCCACATCTGTAAAGTCGCCTGCGCCTCGGCACTGAACCTCCAGAGTCACTTCTTGGGTGCGAGGCACAGGAGGGCAGAGGAGGCCCTGAAAGGCGACAAGGAGGAGGAAGACGATGGAGAAGATGAGGGAGAGCAGGCCGAGCCTCCGAAACCAAAAGAGGGCCTGGAGGACCAACTCAACGCCTGCCAGGACGCCGAGCCGGCGCTGGGCCTGGAGTACGTCTACGAGTTCCTGGGCCACAACTACTCCCGCTACGAGTGCAAGCTCTGCAACTGCTTCCTGGGCCGCAACCAGATGTTCATGCACATCGTGGGGGCCCGACACCGGGTCTACTACCTGAGCAAACACCACCCGGCCCTCGGCATAACCCAAACCACCCTCCTCAAGGGGCCCAAGAAACTCAAGAAGCTGCGGCAGATCTGCGTGAAGATCGAGCAGGAGTTCGGGAGGAACAAAATCAACGTGGTGGAGGGCGAGGACAAGATGTTCTGCTCTGACGCCCTGTCCCTTCCTTGTGTCAGCTACCAACCCAACATGCAGCTCCCCAAGATCGACTTCACCGACGACGAGTTCCTGGTGGGAATGAAGAAACCGGAACCCAAGCCGCCGCCCAGAGATCACTTCGTTACGTTCCGGCAGCTAAAGGTGGAGTACGAGGAGAGCCGGAAGTACAAAGCCATACTCAAAGCCAAATACGCTCATCCAACGGCATCGAGTCAAAGGGACCAGCTGGCTGCTGGGGGGCCGGAGAATCAACCAACCGCTGGAGGAGAGGAGGAGAACCAACCGGCTGCTCGAGGGCAGGAGGTGATCCAGTCAGCTTGTGACGGTGAGGACATGGACCAGCTGGCTTGTGAAGTGGTGGACATGGACCAGTTGGCTTGTGAAGTGGAGGAAATGGACCAGCCGGCTGGTGGTGGAGAAGAGGAGGAGAAGGAGCAGTTGGCTGATGAAGAGGAGGAGGATGACCAGATGGCTGCTGAACCGCCAGAGGAGATGGACCAGCTTGTTGCTGGATTGGGGGAGATGAACCAATCAGCTGGTGGAGGAGAAGAGAAAGGCAAGGCGGCTGCTAGAGTGGAGGAGGGTCAGCAAGCTTCAGAAGGTCAGGAGAAGGACCAGCCAGCTACTGAAGGGCAGGAGAATAAAAACGAGAACGACATAAATGATGAAAGTGGCGATAGCGACACAGACTTTAACGCTCGCATGGCTTTCCCCAGCAGCAAGGAAATGTTTGACTTTTTGGAGAACTTTCAGGTTTTTGAACTTCGCCACGTTAACTTCCTCATAAAGGTTTCCGAGAAACTAGGAAAAGCCTTGGTTTGCCATAAAAAAATAGAAATGGAGAGAGAAAAAATGGAGGCCGACATCAAAGCGCAAGAGTTGATTAATAACCAGTTTATAGAAACTTCTTTAACAAATCAAGACTCTTTGACCGACTCTCAGGACCAGCAGGGTACCACCTTGCCTCCTGTGGTTCCAGGTTCTGCTCCACACCCAACACCCACTGAAGAAAGCAGCCAAGACAATGGGCTTTCCGCAGACCAGCCCGTTAAAGAAGATCCACCCCAACCAACGGAGTATAAACCTTCAAACAAAAAGCTTTCCTTCCGTATTGCTGGTGTTCCTACAGAAAAGAACCCGTTGGTGTCCAGTGAGTCGCTATCAAACATGCAACAAGTCTTTGCGGTTAAAAGTAATCCGAACAGGATGGCTGCTTTGGCTCGTCTGGAAGGCAAAGAACCTGAGGATCCAACATCATCCCCCGAACCTGAATTTGACAGCACTCAAGATGTTCAGGAGGAGGACTCTTCATCACCAAAGCTGAACGATGAAGAAACTTCTGAGGAGCCAAGACAGGTATTGCCCAAAACGCCAGATAGAGCTGGTGCCGAATATACGGAAGATCCAATTCCAGATGAAAGTTTAGACAGTGACCCGTCTAGACCCTCTTATCCACACAAAGTCTTAGGACCTTCTGTTGGCACTGGCACCACTCAGTCACCCAATGTCCGTGAGCCCCTTAAAAATGTTGGTGTCTCCTCTTCTGTATCCCCAAATACACCGGAACGGGGGAGAAATCCAGCCGCCAATGTCAGTCCTTGTGAGCCTATGAGAAGCTCTGCTGATTCTTTCTTCCCTGCACGGGAAGACATGAGAGGTTCTGCCAATCCTCAATTACCTCCACATGAACTCATGAAAAGCTCTGCCGTTATTCAATACCCACTTCGTGAATCTACAAGAGGCTATGCTGATCATCACTACCCAACCCGTGAACCCACTAAAGGCTCTGCTGATCCTTGCTTCCCTCCTCGTGAACCTATGAGAGGTTTTACTGATCCCCGTGAACCCATGAGACGCTCTGGCGGTCCTAACTATCCCCGTGAACCCATGAGAGACTCTGGTGATCCAAACTATCCTCCACGTGAACCCATGAGAGGCTCTGGCGATCCTATCTATCCTCTACGTGAACCCATGAGAGGCTCTGGCGATCCTATCTATCCTCTACGTGAACCCATGAGAGGCTCTGGCAGTCCTAACTATCCTCGTGAACCCATGAGAGGCTCTGTTGATCCTAACTATCCTCCACTTGAACCCATGAGAGGCTCTGGCGGTCTTAACGTCCCTCCTCGTGAACCCATGAGAGGCTCTGGCGATCCTAACTATCCTCCTCGTGAACACATGAGAGGATCTGGCGATCCTAACTATCCTCCTCGTGAACCCATGAGAAGCTCTGGCGATCCTAACTATCCTCGTGAACCCATGAGAGGCTCTGGCGGTCCTAACTATCCTCTACGTGAACCCATGAGAGGCTCTGGCGATCCTAACTATCCTCGTGAACCCATGAGAGGCTCTGACGGTCCTAACTATCCACTTCGTGAACCCATGAGAGGCTCTGGCGATCCTAACTATCCTCTACGTGAACCCATGAGAGGCTCTGGCGATCCTAACTATCCTCTACGTGAACCCATGAGAGGCTCTGGCGATCCTAACTATCCTCTACGTGAACCCATGAGAGGCTCTGGCGATCCTAACTATCCTCTACGTGAACCCATGAGAGGCTCTGGCGATCCTAACTATCCTCTACGTGAACCCATGAGAGGCTCTGGCGATCCTAACTATCCTCTACGTGAACCCATGAGAGGCTCTGGCGATCCTAACTATCCTCTACAAGAACCCATGAGAGGCTCTGGCGATCCTAACTATCCTCTACGTGAACCCATGAGAGGCTCTGGCGATCCTAACTATCCTCTACGTGAACCCATGAGAGGCTCTGGCGATCCTAACTATCCTCTACGTGAACCCATGAGAGGCTCTGGCGATCCTAACTATCCACCTCGTGAACCCATGAGAGGCTCTGGCGATCCTAACTATCCACCTCGTGAACCCATGAGAGGCTCTGGCGATCCTAACTATCCACCTCGTGAACCCATGAGAGGCTCTGGCGATCCTAACTATCCACCTCGTGAACCCATGAGAGGCTCTGGCGATCCTAACTATCCACCTCGTGAACCCATGAGAGGCTCTGGCGATCCTAACTATCCACCTCGTGAACCCATGAGAGGCTCTGGCGATCCTAACTATCCACCTCGTGAACCCATGAGAGGCTCTGGCGATCCTAACTATCCACCTCGTGAACCCATGAGAGGCTCTGGCGATCCTAACTATCCACCTCGTGAACCCATGAGAGGCTCTGGCGATCCTAACTATCCTCGTGAACCCATGAAAGGCTCTGGTGATCCTAACCATCCTCTACGTGAACCCATGAGAGGCTCTGGCAATTCTAACTTTCCACTTCGTGAACCAATGAGAGGCTCTGGCGATCCTAACTATCCTCCACGTGAACCAATGAGAGGCTCTGGCGGTCCTCACTTCCCACCTCGTGGACCCATGAGAGGTGAACCAATGAGAGGCTCTGCCGATCCTCACTACCCACCTCGTGAAGCCATGAGAGGTGCTGCAGAACCTAATTTCCCACCTCGTGAACCCATGAGAAGTTCTGGTGATCATCATTTCCCTTCTCGTGATCCCATGAAAGGATCTGCCGATCCACACTTCCCTCCTCGTCAACCTATGAGAGCTCCAAATCCGCAGGAAATGTTGAGAAATCCTGCAGGTTCTGCTGCAACTCCTGATGCATACAGACAGCTGGGAAATCCTGCAGGTCCTCCCTTCAGAGCCCCATTTGCTCAGCCATTAAACGCTGGACCAAGAGCTCCGTCTGCTCCCTTCCCTGTGGCAAAGGATGACGTTACTGCCAAATTTTTTGACAGCCTCAAGGACATGGAAATCTCTGAGGTGACCGCCACCCTAAACCAGATCACCAAGACAAATCCAGCTTTCAAAGGGATTCACGTCCCGAGCCTTGTAAACTATTTAATGGATACGGGAAAGCTGAAACGACCTGGTAACGCTCCGGCCAAGAACAACTAGTGAAGACTTTTTTTTTTTATATATATATATTTTTATCTGCAACTTGTTCCATGTGTGCAGTTTCTATTACAGTGGAACCTCGGATTACGGACATCCGTTCCAGGATAATGCTTGTAATCCAAAGCACTTGCAAATCAAGGCGTGTTTTCCCAATGGAAAGTCAACGCAAAATGAGCAGAATTCAGGCTAATGGGATGTGCAGTATCCCATTTGGCCAAAGGTGGTGGGGGGGCGCCAGAGAGCCTTGGAAATACTCGGGGGCAGCTCTGCTGATCTTGGAAAAAGGTTCGGGAACGGAGTATTTCCAAGTGATTCCTGACCCGTTCCGAGTGTCACCGGCGCCCACCACACCTCTGGCCAAATGCAGTACTGCACAGCAGAATTCAAGCTAATAGGATGTGCAGTAGTGGTGGGGGTGTGCCAGAGAGCCTTGGAAATACTCAGGGGCAGCTCTGCTGATCTTGGAAAAAGGTTCGGGAACGGAGTATTTCCAAGTGATTCTGACCCGTTCCGAGTGTCACCGGCGCCCACCACACCTCTGGCCAAATGCAGTACTGCACAGCAGAATTCAAGCTAATAGGATGTGCAGTAGTGGTGGGGGTGTGCCAGAGAGCCTTGGAAATACTCAGGGGCAGCTCTGCTGATCTTGGAAAAAGGTTCGGGAACGGAGTATTTCCAAGTGATTCTGACCCGTTCCGAGTGTCACTGGTGCGCACCTCTGGCCAAATACAGTACTGCGCAGCAGAATTCAAGCTAATGGGATGTGCAGTACCCCATTTGGCCAGAGTGGGGGGGGGGGGGGCACCAGAGAGCCTCGGAAATACTCGGGGGTAGCTTTGCTGATCTTGGAAAAAGGTTCGGGAACGGAATATTTCCAAGTGATTCCGACTCGTTCCGAGTGTCTCCGGCGCCCACCACACCTCTGGCCAAATGCAGTACTGCACAGCAGCATTTAAGCTAATAGGATGTGCAGTACCCCATTTGGCCAAAGGTGGTGGGAGTGTGCCAGAGAGCCTTGGAAATACTCAGGGGCAGCTCTGCTGATCTTGGAAAAAGGTTCGGGAACGGAGTATTTCCAAGTAATTCCTGACCCGTTCCGAGTGTCACTGCGCCCACCACACCTCTGGCCAAATGCGGTACTGCACATCCCATTGGCTTGTATTCTGCAAGATAACACTCGCAAACCGAGTCATAAAAAAGTTGCTCGTTAATTCCAAACGCTTGTTAACCGCGTGACTCGTAAACTGAGGTTCCACTGTATACAATTCAGTTGTTTAGTGATTTATTTTGTGACCTTAAACATCAAAAGATGCAGAAATGTTCACCTCCTATGTTGACCGCATTTGAAAAAATTAGATGTCTAAGGTTGGGCTCCTGGGGGCCACACGGTGTAAAATTCAGGCATGTTTCCTGGGGTCAGGAGCCACGTACAGAACGTCCACACCATTGACTTCCGTTCACTCCTCCTTGGGGGTGGAAATGCTCCCGTTGTGTCCTACAGCCCCCGGTATATATGGCAGGACTTGTGTAAAGACCGGTCTGTGTCCGGGACGTACGTTTTACACAAGTAGTGGCGTATACCCGGGCGGCAGCCATTCACTTTCAATGGTGCATTAATTCCGGACCTGGAAGGGGAAATACGCCCAAATTTTACATCTAGGGGCCCTCAGGAGCCCCATACACAAGGCCTCAATGTGCAACTACAATGAGGAGCCTTTTCATAGTAGAGAAAAGAATAGAACAAATGTCGGGTTTTTTTCTTTTGCTGTCCTTGGCCCCTCCCTTCTTGTCTTGGAGATCGTTCTCTCCGAGAGTGAAAGAAAATCCCAAATCTGGAGCCGTCACCAGCACAGGAATAAAGGGGAACACTAAGTCCTGCTGAGGAGATTTCACTTCCTGTCGTGTCTATGGGACAGGAAGTGAAAGGAAATCTCCCCAGTGGGACTCCAGATGGCAAAACAAAAAAAAACCTGACGGGGGTTATTAGTAGGGATGCACCAATACCGAGTACTTGTGCAAGTGCTCCGGTACTCAAAACCGATATCTTTTTGTAGTGCGATTTGAGCTTAAAGGGAATAGGCTTGCAAAAAAATAGCATGGGATTTGAACAGGAATGTGGTGCGATTCCTGCCTAGTTTTCCTCGACACTCCTGTGTGAACCCGGGCTCGTCTTGGTGACCTCAGCCTGGGTTTAGACAAGAGTGCTGGGGGGAACCGCATGAGATTCGGACTGGAATCGTAACACGTTCCTGTTTGAATAAGCTCAAAGTGCATGCGATTTGAACAGGAATGCGGTATGATTCCAGTCTGAATCGCATGCAATTTCCCCCCACCACTCTTGTCCTAGTGACTTCAGCCTGAGTTCACACAGGAGTGGTGGGGGGAACCGCATGTGATTCAGACTGGAATCGTAACGCATTCCTGTTTGAATAAGCTCAAATTGCATGCGATTTGAACAGGAATGCGGTATGATTCCAGTCTGAAGCGCATGGAGTTTTCCTCGACACTCCTGTGTGAACCCGGGCTCGTCTTGGTGACTTCAGCCTGGGTTCACACGAGTAATGGGGGGGAACCACATGCGATTTTGGACTGGAATCATACTGCATTTCTGTTTGAATAGGCTCCAATTGCATGCGATTTCAACAGCAATGCAGTATGATTCCAGCCCCAAGCGCATGAAGTTTTCCTTACCACTCATGCGAGAACCCGGACTGGTCTTAGTGACCTCAGCCTGGGTTCAGACAAGAGTGCTGGGGGAACCGCATGATTTTCGGACTGGAATCGTACTGCTTTCCTGTTTGAATAGGCTCAAATCGCATGCTATTTAAACAGGAATGTGGTACAATTCCAGTCCGAAGCGCATGAAGTTTTCCTCGACACTCCTGTGAACCTGGACTGGTCTTAGTGACTTCAGCCTGGATTCACACAGGAGTGGTGCGGGGAACTGAATGATTTTCGGACTGGAATCGTACCGCATTCCGTTTAAATAGGCTCAAATCGCATGCTATTTAAACAGGAATGCGGTATGATTCCAGTCTGAATTGTATGCGATTTTTCCCCCACCACTCTTGTTATAGTGACTTCAGCCTGAGTTCACATAGGAGTGGTGGGGGGGGGGGAACCACATGCGATTCAAACTGGAATCGTACTGCTTTCCTGTTTGAATAGGCTCAAATCGCATGCAGTTTCCCCACTGCTCCTGTGTGAACGCAGGCTTGTTATAGTGACTTCAGCCTGGGTTCACACAGGAGTGGTGGGGGGGGGGGGGGAACCAAATGCGATTCAGACTGGAATCGCACCGCATTCCTGTTTGAATAGGCTCAAATTGCACTGCAAAAAATTGCATGCGATTCGAACAGGAATCCGGCACTATTCCAGTCCAAATCGCATGACGTTTTTGTCACCAGTCATGTGAACCCGGGGTTGTCTTGGTGAGTTAAGGCTGGGTTCACACAGGAGTGGTGGGGGGGAACAGCGCATGTGATTCGGACTGGAATCGTACTGCATTCCTGTTTTGAATAGGCTCAAATTGCATGCGATTTGAACAGGAATGCGGTACGATTCCAATCACATGCGGTTTTCCCCACCGCTCCTGTGTGAACTCTGCATGTGATTCTTTGCAGTGCGATTTGAGCTCATCCATTTTATATGGGCTCAAATCGCACCGCAAACCTATCGGCGAGTAAAGTATTGGTACTCGTACTTACCAGTAAAAAGAATCCGTATCTGTGCGTCTCGGATTATAATCCTCTTACTCTCCGAAAATGGGGGGGGGGGGGGAGGAGGAATGTCTTCAGTTGAACAACTCGATGATTTATAACATAGAAATGTTTCGTCTACAAATCTGTCTCACTGCTGGCTTCACATTTCATGAATAAATCTGTTTCTTTAAACCTGACTAGTGAGATGCATCATTAAAAAAATTGTCACAGGGCACCGAAGCAAAAGGAGGGTTTTTACAGGGCACCGAAGCAAAGGGAGTGTTGTCACAGGGCACCGAAGCATAGGGAGTGTTGTCACAGGGCACCGAAGCAAAGGGAGTGTTGTCACAGGGCACCGAAGGAAAGGGAGGGTTTTTACAGGGCACCGAAGCAAAGGGAGTGTTGTCACAGGGATCCGAAGCAAGGGGAGTGTTGTCACAGGGCACCGAAGCAAGGGGAGTGTTGTCACAGGGCACCGAAGCAAAGGCAGTGTTGTCACAGGGCACCAAAGCAAAGGGAGTGTTGTCACAGGGCACCGAAGCAAAGGGAGTGTTGTCACAGGGATCCGAAGCAAGGGGAGTGTTGTCACAGGGCACCGAAGCAAGGGGAGTGTTGTCACAGGGCACCGAAGCAAGGGGAGTGTTGTCACAGGGCACCGAAGCAAGGGGAGTGTTGTCACAGGGCACCGAAGCAAGGGGAGTGTTGTCACAGGGCACCGAAGCAAGGGGAGTGTTGTCACAGGGCATCGAAGCAAAGGCAGTGTTGCCACAGGGCACCAAAGCAAAGGGAGTGTTGTCACAGGGCACCGAAGCAAAGGGAGTGTTGTCACAGGGATCCGAAGCAAGGGGAGTGTTGTCACAGGGCACCGAAGCAAGGGGAGTGTTGTCACAGGGCACCGAAGCAAGGGGAGTGTTGTCACAGGGCACCGAAGCAAGGGGAGTGTTGTCACAGGGCACCGAAGCAAGGGGAGTGTTGTCACAGGGCACCGAAGCAAGGGGAGTGTTGTCACAGGGCACCGAAGCAAGGGGAGTGTTGTCACAGAGCATCGAAGCAAGGGGAGTGTTGTCACAGGGCACCGAAGCAAAGGGAGTGTTGTCACAGGGCACCAAATCATAATTGGTGTCACAGGGCACCGAAGCAAAGGGAGGGTTGTCACAGGGCACCGAAGCAAAGGGAGTGTTGTCACAGGGCACCGAAGCAAAGGGAGTGTTGTCACAGGGCACCGAAGCAAAGGGAGTGTTGTCACAGGGCACCGAAGCAAAGGGAGTGTTGTCACAGGGCACCGAAGCAAAGGGAGTGTTGTCACAGGGCACCGAAGCAAAGGGAGTGTTGTCACAGGGCACCGAAGCAAGGGGAGTGTTGTCACAGGGCACCGAAGCAAAGGGAGTGTTGTCACAGGGCACCGAAGCAAAGGGAGTGTTGTCACAGGGCACCGAAGCAAAGGGAGTGTTGTCACAGGGCACCGAAGCAAGGGGAGTGTTGTCACAGGGCACCGAAGCAAAGGGAGTGTTGTCACAGGGCACCGAAGGAAAGGGAGGGTTTTTACAGGGCACCGAAGCAAAGGGAGTGTTGTCACAGGGCACCGAAGGAAAGGGAGGGTTTTTACAGGGCACCGAAGCAAAGGGAGTGTTGTCACAGGGCACCGAAGGAAAGGGAGGGTTTTTACAGGGCACCGAAGCAAAGGGAGTGTTGTCACAGGGATCCGAAGCAAGGGGAGTGTTGTCACAGGGCACCGAAGCAAAGGGAGTGTTGTCACAGGGCACCGAAGGAAAGGGAGGGTTTTTACAGGGCACCGAAGCAAAGGGAGTGTTGTCACAGGGATCCGAAGCAAGGGGAGTGTTGTCACAGGGCACCGAAGCAAGGGGAGTGTTGTCACAGGGCACCGAAGCAAGGGGAGTGTTGTCACAGGGCACCGAAGCAAAGGCAGTGTTGTCACAGGGCACCAAAGCAAAGGGAGTGTTGTCACAGGGCACCGAAGCAAAGGGAGTGTTGTCACAGGGATCCGAAGCAAGGGGAGTGTTGTCACAGGGCACCGAAGCAAGGGGAGTGTTGTCACAGGGCACCGAAGCAAGGGGAGTGTTGTCACAGGGCACCGAAGCAAGGGGAGTGTTGTCACAGGGCACCGAAGCAAGGGGAGTGTTGTCACAGGGCACCGAAGCAAGGGGAGTGTTGTCACAGGGCACCGAAGCAAAGGCAGTGTTGTCACAGGGCACCAAAGCAAAGGGAGTGTTGTCACAGGGCACCGAAGCAAAGGGAGTGTTGTCACAGGGATCCGAAGCAAGGGGAGTGTTGTCACAGGGCACCGAAGCAAGGGGAGTGTTGTCACAGGGCACCGAAGCAAGGGGAGTGTTGTCACAGGGCACCGAAGCAAGGGGAGTGTTGTCACAGGGCACCGAAGCAAGGGGAGTGTTGTCACAGGGCACCGAAGCAAGGGGAGTGTTGTCACAGGGCACCAAAGCAAGGGGAGTGTTGTCACAGAGCATCGAAGCAAGGGGAGTGTTGTCACAGGGCACCGAAGCAAAGGGAGTGTTGTCACAGGGCACCAAATCATAATTAGTGTCACAGGGCACCGAAGCAAAGGGAGGGTTGTCACAGGGCACCGAAGCAAAGGGAGTGTTGTCACAGGGCACCGAAGCAAAGGGAGTGTTGTCACAGGGCACCGAAGCAAAGGGAGTGTTGTCACAGGGCACCGAAGCAAAGGGAGTGTTGTCACAGGGCACCGAAGCAAAGGGAGTGTTGTCACAGGGCACCAAATCATAATTAGTGTCACAGGGCACCGAAGCAAAGGGAGTGTTGTCACAGGGCACCGAAGCAAAGGCAGTGTTGTCACAGGGCACCGAAGCAAAGGGAGTGTTTTTACAGGGCACCGAAGCAAAGGGAGTGTTGTCACAGGGCACCGAAGCAAAGGGAGTGTTGTCACAGGGATCCGAAGCAAGGGGAGTGTTGTCACAGGGCACCGAAGCAAGGGGAGTGTTGTCACAGGGCACCGAAGCAAGGGGAGTGTTGTCACAGGGCACCGAAGCAAAGGGAGTGTTGTCACAGGGATCCGAAGCAAAGGGAGTGTTGTCACAGGGCACCGAAGCAAAGGGAGTGTTGTCACAGGGCACCGAAGCAAGGGGAGTGTTGTCACAGGGCACCGAAGCAAGGGGAGTGTTGTCACAGGGCACCGAAGCAAGGGGAGTGTTGTCACAGGGCATCGAAGCAAGGGGAGTGTTGTCACAGGGCACCGAAGCAAAGGGAGTGTTGTCACAGGGCACCGAAGCAAAGGCAGTGTTGTCACAGGGCACCAAAGCAAAGGCAGTGTTGTCACAGGGCACCGAAGCAAAGGGAGTGTTGTCACAGGGCACCGAAGCAAGGGGAGTGTTGTCACAGGGCACCAAAGCAAAGGCAGTGTTGTCACAGGGCACCGAAGCAAAGGGAGTGTTGTCACAGGGCACCGAAGCAAAGGCAGTGTTGTCACAGGGCACCGAAGCAAAGGGAGTGTTGTCACAGGGCACCGAAGCAAAGGGAGTGTTGTCACAGGGCACCGAAGCAAAGGGAGTGTTGTCACAGGGATCCGAAGCAAGGGGAGTGTTGTCACAGGGCACCGAAGCAAGGGGAGTGTTGTCACAGGGCACCGAAGCAAGGGGAGTGTTGTCACAGGGCACCGAAGCAAGGGGAGTGTTGTCACAGGGCACCGAAGCAAGGGGAGTGTTGTCACAGGGCACCGAAGCAAGGGGAGTGTTGTCACAGGGCACCGAAGCAAGGGGAGTGTTGTCACAGGGCACCGAAGCAAAGGGAGTGTTGTCACAGGGCACCAAATCATAATTAGTGCCACAGGGCACCGAAGCTAAGGGAGTGTTGTCACAGGGCACCGAAGCAAGGGGAGTGTTGTCACAGGGCACCGAAGCAAAGGGAGTGTTGTCACAGGGCACCGAAGCAAAGGCAGTGTTGTCACAGGGCACCGAAGCAAAGGGAGTGTTGTCACAGGGATCTGAAGCAAGGGGAGTGTTGTCACAGGGCACCGAAGCAAGGGGAGTGTTGTCACAGGGCACCGAAGCAAGGGGAGTGTTGTCACAGGGCATCGAAGCAAGGGGAGTGTTGTCACAGGGCACCGAAGCAAAGGGAGTGTTGTCACAGGGCACCAAATCATAATTAGTGTCACAGGGCACCGAAGCAAAGGGAGGGTTGTCACAGGGCACCGAAGCAAAGGGAGTGTTTTTACAGGGCACCGAAGCAAAGGCAGTGTTGTCACAGGGCACCGAAGCAAAGGGAGTGTTGTCACAGGGCACCGAAGCAAAGGGAGTGTTGTCACAGGGCACCGAAGCAAAGGGAGTGTTGTCACAGGGATCCGAAGCAAGGGGAGTGTTGTCACAGGGCACCGAAGCAAGGGGAGTGTTGTCACAGGGCACCGAAGCAAGGGGAGTGTTGTCACAGGGCACCGAAGCAAGGGGAGTGTTGTCACAGGGCACCGAAGCAAAGGGAGTGTTGTCACAGGGCACCGAAGCAAGGGGAGTGTTGTCACAGGGCATCCGAAGCAAGGGGAGTGTTGTCACAGGGCACCGAAGCAAGGGAGTGTTGTCACAGGGCACCGAAGCAAAGCGGAGTGTTGTCACAGGGCACCGAAGCAAGGGAGTGTTGTCACAGGGCACCGAAGCAAAGGGAGTGTTGTCACAGGGCACCGAAGCAAAGGGAGTGTTGTCACAGGGCATCCGAAGCAAGGGGAGTGTTGTCACAGGGCACCGAAGCAAAGGGAGTGTTGTCACAGGGCACCGAAGCATAAAGGGGAGTGTTGTCACAGGGCACCGAAGCAAAGGGAGTGTTGTCACAGGGCACCGAAGCAAAGGGAGTGTTGTCACAGGGCACCGAAGCAAAGGGAGTGTTGTCACAGGGCACCGAAGCAAAGGGAGTGTTGTCACAGGGCATCCGAAGCAAGGGGAGTGTTGTCACAGGGCACCGAAGCAAGGGGAGTGTTGTCACAGGGCACCGAAGCAAGGGGAGTGTTGTCACAGGGCACCGAAGCAAAGGCAGTGTTGTCACAGGGCACCGAAGCAAAGGGAGTGTTGTCACAGGGCACCGAAGCAAAGGGAGTGTTGTCACAGGGCACCGAAGCAAAGGGAGTGTTGTCACAGGGCACCGAAGCAAAGGGAGTGTTGTCACAGGGATCCGAAGCAAGGGGAGTGTTGTCACAGGGCACCGAAGCAAGGGGAGTGTTGTCACAGGGCACCGAAGCAAGGGGAGTGTTGTCACAGGGCACCGAAGCAAAGGGGAGTGTTGTCACAGGGCACCGAAGCAAAGGGGAGTGTTGTCACAGGGCACCGAAGCAAGGGGAGTGTTGTCACAGGGCACCGAAGCAAGGGGAGTGTTGTCACAGGGCACCGAAGCAAGGGGAGTGTTGTCACAGGGCATCGAAGCAAGGGGAGTGTTGTCACAGGGCACCGAAGCAAGGGGAGTGTTGTCACAGGGCACCAAATCATAGGGGAGTGTTAGTGCCACAGGGCACCGAAGCTAAGGGAGTGTTGTCACAGGGCACCGAAGCAAGGGGAGTGTTGTCACAGGGCACCGAAGCAAGGGGAGTGTTGTCACAGGGCACCGAAGCATAATTAGTGTCACAGGGCACCATAATTAGTGAAGGGCACCGAAGCTAAGGGAGTGTTGTCACAGGGCACCGAAGCAAGGGGAGTGTTGTCACAGGGCACCGAAGCAAAGGGAGTGTTGTCACAGGGCACCGAAGCAAAGGGAGTGTTGTCACAGGGCACCGAAGCAAAGGGAGTGTTGTCACAGGGCACCGAAGCAAAGGGAGTGTTGTCACAGGGCACCGAAGCAAAGGGAGTGTTGTCACAGGGCACCGAAGCAAGGGGAGTGTTGTCACAGGGCACCGAAGCAAGGGGAGTGTTGTCACAGGGCACCGAAGCAAAGGGAGTGTTGTCACAGGGCACCGAAGCAAAGGGAGTGTTGTCACAGGGCACCGAAGCAAAGGCAGTGTTGTCACAGGGCACCGAAGCAAAGGGAGTGTTGTCACAGGGCACCGAAGCAAAGGGAGTGTTGTCACAGGGCACCGAAGCAAAGGGAGTGTTGTCACAGGGATCCGAAGCAAGGGGAGTGTTGTCACAGGGCACCGAAGCAAGGGGAGTGTTGTCACAGGGCACCGAAGCAAGGGGAGTGTTGTCACAGGGCACCGAAGCAAAGGCAGTGTTGTCACAGGGCACCGAAGCAAAGGGAGTGTTGTCACAGGGCACCGAAGCAAAGGGAGTGTTGTCACAGGGATCCGAAGCAAGGGGAGTGTTGTCACAGGGCACCGAAGCAAGGGGAGTGTTGTCACAGGGCACCGAAGCAAGGGGAGTGTTGTCACAGGGCACCGAAGCAAGGGGAGTGTTGTCACAGGGCACCGAAGCAAGGGGAGTGTTGTCACAGGGCACCGAAGCAAGGGGAGTGTTGTCACAGGGCATCGAAGCAAGGGGAGTGTTGTCACAGGGCACCGAAGCAAAGGGAGTGTTGTCACAGGGCACCAAATCATAATTAGTGTCACAGGGCACCGAAGCAAAGGGAGTGTTGTCACAGGGCACCGAAGCAAAGGCAGTGTTGTCACAGGGCACCGAAGCAAAGGGAGTGTTTTTACAGGGCACCGAAGCAAAGGGAGTGTTGTCACAGGGCACCGAAGCAAAGGGAGTGTTGTCACAGGGATCCGAAGCAAGGGGAGTGTTGTCACAGGGCACCGAAGCAAGGGGAGTGTTGTCACAGGGCACCGAAGCAAGGGGAGTGTTGTCACAGGGCACCGAAGCAAAGGGAGTGTTGTCACAGGGATCCGAAGCAAAGGGAGTGTTGTCACAGGGCACCGAAGCAAAGGGAGTGTTGTCACAGGGCACCGAAGCAAGGGGAGTGTTGTCACAGGGCACCGAAGCAAAGGCAGTGTTGTCACAGGGCACCAAAGCAAAGGCAGTGTTGTCACAGGGCACCGAAGCAAAGGGAGTGTTGTCACAGGGCACCGAAGCAAGGGGAGTGTTGTCACAGGGCACCGAAGCAAGGGGAGTGTTGTCACAGGGCATCGAAGCAAGGGGAGTGTTGTCACAGGGCACCGAAGCAAAGGGAGTGTTGTCACAGGGCACCAAATCATAATTAGTGTCACAGGGCACCGAAGCAAAGGCAGTGTTGTCACAGGGCACCGAAGCAAAGGGAGTGTTGTCACAGGGCACCGAAGCAAAGGGAGTGTTGTCACAGGGATCTGAAGCAAGGGGAGTGTTGTCACAGGGCACCGAAGCAAGGGGAGTGTTGTCACAGGGCACCGAAGCAAGGGGAGTGTTGTCACAGGGCACCATCATTCAGATATCGCCACTGAAAGCAGAGGATGTCGGATGACAGCCTGTGGTATGGAAGTGGTTAAATACAAATCGTTTGTACAAAATTGAGGATCCTTGGTGTGCTGGCGAATATCTACATCATGGTACAGTGGAACCTCGGATTACAGGCATAATCCGTTCCAGGAGAATGCTTGTAATCCAAAGCACTCGCATATCAAAGGGAGTTTTCCCATAGAAGTCAATGGACACAAAAATAATTTGTTCCACGTTGACTTCTATGGCATGCAATACCGCTTGTGACCTGAGGTGGGGGGGCGCCGGAGAGCCTCGAAAAAGGCTTGAGGACAGCTCAGCTGAACTCTGAAAGTTTCGGGAATAGAGTATTTCCAAGTTTTTTGATCGGCTTCCCCCCACCTCAGGCCAAACATGGTACTGCACACCGCTGTGGCTTAATCCTGTTCGTTTTGCGAGACAACTCTCGCAAACCGAGTCAGGATTTTTAGAAATGCAGCGCTCGTATTGCGAAACACTCATGTGTTCACCGCTCCTATACCGTGCCTTCCTATTGAAATCAATGGGAAACCGCAGTAATAGCTAGCGGTATAGCCGCGCTATTTGTAGCGCCGCTATACCGTCGTATTTACCGCGATATTCGGGCACTATCGGTGAGGTTTTAACCCCCGCTAGCGGCCGTAAAAGGGTTAATAGTATAGCGGCGCTACAAATAGCGCAGCTATACCGTCACCGCGGCTCCACGCCTCAATGTGAAAGTAGCCTTAGTGTTTCCTCTGAGCACCAAAGCAAATGTAGTGTTGTCACTGATCACCAAAGCAATTCCAGGTTTCACAATAAAGAGATACATTTTATATTTTTTATTTTATTTACTATTACATCTACTACTCGCTGATCACATCACACCAACATACCGCAAGCGGCAGATCAGATCAATGGTTTTGGGGTTCTCCCAGGGTGAAGAGGTTGGGATAGGCTGCTCTAAAAAATATATATATATATCATCTTTATCTTTTACATTGCTATTTGCAGACATGTCAGGAGGTGATTTCTACCTTTTTATGGATAATGGAAGGGGTGAAAATGTCCAACTTTTCCATAAATGTTAAAGTGGATGTAAACCTTGAGCTGGGCACATCCATCTGCAGTATTTTGTTATCTCTCTCCAATGAGCCGAGTCCCGTAGCTCTCTCCTGACCTGTTCCTCTGTTATCAGCCTGATAACTCATCCGATAAAAGCAGCCTAAAATTTCTGTCAGGGGAGGTTGATAAAATAGATTAGCAGGGAGCTGGCCCTGTTACAAAACTCCTCTGAGAGTCCCTGCCTATGAGGAGAGGGGGTGTGTGCCTTTCCTCCAATCAGCAATCTTGGCTGTATGCTCAGACATCACACTCTGTGTTAAACAGGAATAGAAAATCTCCTAACATGATCTGAACAGTATATAAATGTGAAGACAGCAGATATAAATGTAAAACCTATGTAGGGAGATTTGGTTCATCTCTGTGTATCATTTGAGGCTGTTCACTTCACTGGGTATATGGAGGGTTTAGATCAGTGTTGCCAACTGTACAGACAATTCGTAAAAACTGGCACTTTTTTTTCCCCCTGTTGGTAAATGTCTGTGGTTGCGGGAATGTGCCAGTAAAAATAGCAGAGATTGGTTCGGCTTGGAACTGCACATATAGATTGGAGGCAGGGGGGTGAAGGTGGCTGCTGTAGCACCACAGAGGGGGGTGGAGGCAGGGGGTGTTGGTGGCAACGCAGAGGGTGGGGGATGGAGACAGGGGTGTTGGTGGCACTGCAGAGGGCGATGGAGGCAGGGGGTGATTGGAGGCAGGGGGCCTCGGGGAGATTGGAGGCAGAGGGAGATTCTGGCACCGCAGAGGGGGGGTGAAGGCAGGGGGTGTTGGTGGCAGAGGGGATGGAGGCAGGGGGTGTTGGTGGCAGAGGGGGTGAAGGCAGGGGGTGTTGGTGGCAGAGGGGATGGAGGCAGGGGGTGTTGGTGGCAGAGGGGAGTGAAGGCAGGGGGTGTTGGTGGCAGAGGGGATGGAGGCAGGGGGTGGTGGTGGCAGAGGGGGGTGAAGGCAGGGGGTGTTGGTGGCAGAGGGGGGTGAAGGCAGGGGGTGTTGGTGGCAGAGGGGGGTGAAGGCAGGGGGTGTTGGTGGCAGAGGGGATGGAGGCAGGTGGGGTGTGTGGCAGAGGGGAGTGAAGGCAGGGGGTGTTGGTGGCAGAAGGGATGGAGGCAGGGGGTGTTGGTGGCAGAGGGGAGTGAAGGCAGGGGGTGTTGGTGGCAGAGGGGATGGAGGCAGGGGGTGTTGGTGGCAGAAGGGATGGAGGCAGGGGGTGTTGGTGGCAGAGGGGAGTGAAGGCAGGTGGTGTTGGTGGCAGAGGGGATGGAGGCAGGGGGTGTTGGTGGCAGAGGGGAGTGAAGGCAGGCGGTGTTGGTGGCAGAGGGGAGTGAAGGCAGGGGGTGTTGGTGGCAGAGGGGGGTGAAGGCAGGGGGTGTTGGTGGCAAAGGGGAGTGAAGGCAGGGGGTGGTGGTGGCAGAGGGGAGTAAAGGCAGGTGGTGTTGGTGGCAGAGGGGATGGAGGCAGGGGGTGTTGGTGGAAGAGTGGGGTGAAGGCAGGGGGTGTTGGTGGCAACGCAGAGGGTGGGGGATGGAGACAGGGGTGTTGGTGGCACTGCAGAGGGCGATGGAGGCAGGGGGTGATTGGAGGCAGGGGGCCTCGGGGAGATTGGAGGCAGAGGGAGATTCTGGCACCGCAGAGGGGGGGTGAAGGCAGGGGGTGTTGGTGGCAGAGGGGATGGAGGCAGGGGGTGTTGGTGGCAGAGGGGGTGAAGGCAGGGGGTGTTGGTGGCAGAGGGGATGGAGGCAGGGGGTGTTGGTGGCAGAGGGGAGTGAAGGCAGGGGGTGTTGGTGGCAGAGGGGATGGAGGCAGGGGGTGGTGGTGGCAGAGGGGATGGAGGCAGGGGGTGGTGGTGGCAGAGGGGGGTGAAGGCAGGGGGTGTTGGTGGCAGAGGGGGGTGAAGGCAGGGGGTGTTGGTGGCAGAGGGGGGTGAAGGCAGGGGGTGTTGGTGGCAGAGGGGGGTGAAGGCAGGGGGTGTTGGTGGCAGAGGGGATGGAGGCAGGGGGTGTTGGTGGCAGAGGGGAGTGAAGGCAGGGGGTGTTGGTGGCAGAGGGGATGGAGGCAGGGGGTGTTGGTGGCAGAGGGGAGTGAAGGCAGGGGGTGTTGGTGGCAGAGGGGATGGAGGCAGGGGGTGTTGGTGGCAGAGGGGAGTGAAGGCAGGGGGTGTTGGTGGCAGAAGGGATGGAGGCAGGGGGTGTTGGTGGCAGAGGGGAGTGAAGGCAGGTGGTGTTGGTGGCAGAGGGGATGGAGGCAGGGGGTGTTGGTGGCAGAGGGGAGTGAAGGCAGGGGGTGTTGGTGGCAGAGGGGAGTGAAGGCAGGGGGTGTTGGTGGTAGAGGGGAGTGAAGGCAGGTGGTGTTGGTGGCAGAGGGGAGTGAAGGCAGGTGGTGTTGGTGGCAGAGGGGAGTAAAGACAGGGGGTGTTGGTGGCAGAGGGGAGTGAAGGCAGGGGGTGTTGGTGGCAGAGGGGAGTGAAGGCAGGTGGTGTTGGTGGCAGAGGGGAGTGAAGGCAGGGGGGGATGGAGGCAGGGGGTGTTGGTGGCAGAGGGGAGTGAAGGCAGGCGGTGTTGGTGGCAGAGGGGAGTGAAGGCAGGGGGTGTTGGTGGCAGAGGGGGGTGAAGGCAGGGGGTGTTGGTGGCAAAGGGGAGTGAAGGCAGGGGGTGGTGGTGGCAGAGGGGAGTAAAGGCAGGTGGTGTTGGTGGAAGAGTGGGGTGAAGGCAGGTGGTGTTGGTGGCAGAGGGGAGTGAAGAGGGGGTGTTGGTGGCAGAGGGGGTGAAGGCAGGGGGTGTTGGTGGCAGAGGGGAGTGAAGGCAGGGGGTGTTGGTGGCAGAGGGGAGTGAAGGCAGGGGGTGTTGGTGGCAGAGGGGAGTGAAGGCAGGTGGTGTTGGTGGCAGAGGGGAGTGAAGGCAGGGGGGGATGGAGGCAGGGGGTGTTGGTGGCAGAGGGGAGTGAAGGCAGGCGGTGTTGGTGGCAGAGGGGAGTGAAGGCAGGGGGTGTTGGTGGCAGGTGGTGTTGGTGGAGGGGGGTGAAGGCAGGGGGTGTTGGTGGCAGAGGGGGGTGAAGGCAGGGGGTGTTGGTGGCAGAGGGGGGTGAAGGCAGGGGGTGTTGGTGGCAGAGGGGGGTGAAGGCAGGGGGTGTTGGTGGCAGAGGGGGGTGAAGGCAGGGGGTGTTGGTGGCAGAGGGGGGTGAAGGCAGGGGGTGTTGGTGGCAAAGGGGAGTGAAGGCAGGGGGTGTTGGTGGCAGAGGGGAGTAAAGGCAGGGGGTGTTGGTGGCAGCGGGGATGGAGGCAGGGGGTGTTGGTGGCAGAGGGGATGGAGGCAGGGGTTGTTGGTGGAAGAGTGGGGTGAAGGCAAGGGGTGTTGGTGGCAGAGGTGGGTGAAGGCAGGGGGTGTTGGTGGCAGAGGGGGGTGAAGGCAGGGGGTGTTGGTGGCAGAGGTGGGTGAAGGCAGGGGGTGTTGGTGGCAGAGGGGAGTGAAGGCAGGGGGGGGTGGAGGCAGGGGGTGTTGGTGGCAGAGGGGAGTGAAGGCAGGCGGTGTTGGTGGCAGAGGGGAGTGAAGGCAGGGGGGTGTTGGTGGCAGAGGGGGGTGGAGGCAGGGGGTGTTGGTGGCAGAGGGGGGTGAAGGCAGGGGGTGTTGGTGGCAGAGGGGGGTGAAGGCAGGGGGTGTTGGTGGCAAAGGGGAGTGAAGGCAGGGGGTGTTGGTGGCAGAGGGGAGTAAAGGCAGGTGGTGTTGGTGGCAGCGGGGATGGAGGCAGGGGGTGTTGGTGGCAGAGGGGATGGAGGCAGGGGTTGTTGGTGGAAGAGTGGGGTGAAGGCAAGGGGTGTTGGTGGCAGAGGTGGGTGAAGGCAGGGGGTGTTGGTGGCAGAGGGGGGTGAAGGCAGGGGGTGTTGGTGGCAGAGGGTGATTGGAGACAGGGGGAGATTGTGGCACCACAGAGGGGAATGGAGGCAGGGGGTGTTGGTGGCAGAGGGTATGGAGGCAGGGGGTGTTTATGGCAGAGGGGATGGAGGCAGGGAGTGTTGGTGGAAGAGTGGGGTGAAGGCAGGGGGTGTTAATGGCAGAGGTGGGTGAAGGCAGGGGGTGTTGGTGGCAGAGGGGATGGAGGCAGGGGTGTTGGTGGCAGAGGGGATGGAGGCAGGGGGTGTTGGTGGCAGAGGGGGGTGAAGGCAGGGGGTGTTGGTGGCAGAGGGGGTGGAGGCAGGGGGTGTTGGTGGCAGAGGGGGGTGAAGGCAGGGGGTGTTGGTGGCAGAGGGGGGTGGAGGCAGGGGGTGTTGGTGGCAGAGGGGGGTGAAGGCAGGGGGTGTTGGTGGCAGAGGTGGGTGAAGGCAGGGGGTGTTGGTGGCAGAGGGGGGTGAAGGCAGGGGGTGTTGGTGGCAGAGGGGGGTGAAGGCAGGGGGTGTTGGTGGCAGAGGTGGGTGGAGGCAGGGGGTGTTGGTGGCAGAGGGGGGTGAAGGCAGGGGGTGTTGGTGGCAGAGGTGGGTGAAGGCAGGGGGTGTTGGTGGCAGAGGGTGATTGGAGGCAGGGGGAGATTGTGGCACCACAGAGGGGAATGGAGGCAGGGGGTGTTGGTGGCAGAGGGTATGGAGGCAGGGGGTGTTTATGGCAGAGGGGATGGAGGCAGGGAGTGTTGGTGGAAGAGTGGGGTGAAGGCAGGGGGTGTTGGTGGCAGAGGGGGAGGAAGTCAGGGGGTGTTGGTGGCAGAGGGGATGGAGGCAGGGGGTGTTGGTGGCAGAGGGGGGTGAAGGCAGGGGGTGATGTGACTAAATAATTTGCCCTTATTATATAAAATATGTTTTTTTTACCTTAATATCTCCCTTGAATCACATTGCTATTTGCCCAGCGCACTTGTTTGTAGCCTAAATACTTAAATAATTTGCACGTAAAAATGTAATTAGTAACTTTTGTGAAATGCCAGTAAAAACGTGACTGCCAGTAAATTTCTATTTGGTAGGTTGGCAACACTGGTTTACATCCACTTTAAATGCTTTGAAGATGGATTTTTGGTTATCAGAACTTGTAAGCGTACATTGTGTCTCTTCTATACATGTCTGTGACTTTGTAATGAGATATATCCTACATAAAGGACTGGCTTAGAGGGTTGGATCGGTGCCGATTCCCAGCTCCTGAGTGCGCAGGAAGACGACAGGGAAGACCCTTTTTAGGGATTTATATACTAAAGCTGGATTGGATTGGTTTCTATGCAGAAGTGAGACAGATTTTGCACTCTCCAGCTTTAGTAAGTGACGTCTTACTGAAGTTTTTGGAGGTGATAATAGCGGGTTCTATTTATGGCTGACCCCACATCATGTCCACCCAATCAGGATTCAGCTTTCCCGTCGGATTGGCCGGTGAGGGTTACTGTCCTTTGCACTGTATCTATTGGTAGGTTTACACCACAATACTTATTTCCCGCAATGGGATGGAGCCGAGCCAATAAAAGGAACCCACATATAATTAGGCAGAAACTGATCTCTGGGTGCAGTGCTGGTTCTGGGGCCCAGTAGAAAGTACAGGGACTCGACTTTCCTGGAACCAGCACAGGGCAATGGGAGCCATCCTGACAGGTAGAGGTGACGAGGATGACACCAAGGAGGCAATGACAGGACATGTATATGGAGGGGAGTCGGAGATGTAAATCACAGATCCCGCAGGGAAAACCTTCACATGGATGTTTTTCAGCGTTTTGGAAATACGCCGCTGCTGTTTCATCACTGAACACCCCTCAGAGTCCTTAGACTCCCCCCACCCACATGGAACACAAGCTTACGAAGGAGAACAAGGTGGTTGTGCTTCAGGGAAAGTTCGAATATTGGAAACTTTATTGCTTTGTACCCGCCAGCAAAGAGTCCCTGCCTGGGACCTCCTACTATGACAACATTAATGTGATGAAACATGTCAGAGAAGGAGGTTCCAGGCAGGGACACTTTGCTGGTTTGTCCGGAACAGTAGTTGCCAGTATTCGAACTTTCCTGGAGTGCAGCTGTCTTTTTATTTACCTTCTTAGACCCATGAGACCTATGGGAAATAAGAGGGTTCCTCTACCCACGGACACGTGGCGGCCCTGGTCCCTCCACCCATTGGCACGTGACGGCCGGGTCCCTCCACCCATTGACACGTGACGGCCGGGTCACTCCACCCACTGGCACGTGACGGCCGGGTCACTCCACCCACTGGCACGAGGCGGCTGGGTCCCTCCACCCACTGGTACGTCCAGGTCCCTTCACCCACGGGCACGTCAGCCGGCCAGGCCCCTTCACCCACGGGTGCATCAGCCGACCAGGCCCCTTCACCCACGGGCCCGTCAGCCAACCAGGTTTCATTAACCCACAGGAGCGTTGGTCCCTTCACACATGGGTGCGCCAGCCAGGCCCCTCCACCCACGCATGCGTCGGCCTGGCCGGGTCTCTCCACCCACGGGCACGTCGATTGAGTCTCTCCACTTACGGGCACATCGATCGGGTCCGTTCACCTCAGATATTAAATGTATGTGATAAAATCCTTTGTTCCATTTCAGTGCTGTTGCTCTCCTGTCTGCATGCACTGCAGAGTTTGCTCAGAGATAGCCTATGCCTGTGTAATGTGTAATGAAACGGCCATTTGTGGTCTCCATCTGAAGCCCATGTCATAGGGTGACAACGCAGGAGCACAACTGGGGGACAGAGCGTTGTCACCCTAGAACAGGTTGCTTGAACAAGGACCTTCACAGCAGGATCGCCCCAGAATTACTTAGGAGATTAAAAATGACTTTGAAAAGACATTAACAATGTATAATAGGAGCGAACTCCAGAATGAGGTTGGCCCTGACCCCTGGAGGAAGGAGATCTCAGGCGGGGGAGGGGTGTCACAACGCTCTATAATTTATTATGAAGCTTAAAATGATTGATGAAGACTTCATGAGACAATGAGAACCAACTATACAAAGAATTGGGAGGAATTCTGTACAGATTGTCCATCCAGATAGACAAAAGCTCCATAAAACCGCTTACCCTGGAAACTACGTCATCAATGCTCAGGCTGCTGGGGGAGGGGCTGTACAAACTATCAGCATCATAAAATAAAATTAGTGTGAGGGGGGAGGGGGTATTAGGCGACCCTTTGTAGAAAGAGAAGGGGGTATTTAACCCTTTAAAGAGAGCAAGTCCAAAAAAAGAACCCAGCAAACCCAACTGGGCACCATCCAGAGGAATGAACCTTGGAACCCTCATAGTATCCCCCAGAAGATATATGTGACCTGCAGGGGTCAGTCTTTGAGAAAGTCCTTGGTATCCGCATCACTTCCTGTCACGTGACCCACGCTCAGCCGGATTGGGCGGGCACGGCCTGGAGGGTCGCGTTCAAAACGGAGTTGGTGCCCAAGGACAAATCACGAGCGACTCTCTGGAAAGGGGGCGGCATGTTGTTCTGTCCGTCCAGTGTGTCCAGGATACCTGCCAAGGAGAAGGGCACAGTGGGTGAGCAGGCACAGGAAATAGTACAAGTGGGAATCATCGTTTCTCCGCCCTGTACCCTTAATGACTCCGCCCAGAATACCAATAAAGCTCCCGAACTCGCATGTACAGGGCTCGTCCACACTCCCCATAAGCACAACAAAGGACTGGCCCCATGCTTATGATTTCTACATTTTGTTAAAACTTTATTTATATGAACGCCTGGGACCTCCCCACCTCTGACCCGTTTTACCCGGAAAAGGCTTAGCCATAGAGATTTCTGGATCTCCACCCACAGCCGGGGAAAATAATTATTCCATCCCCTGAAGATTTTGTAAGTTTGCCCTCTTACAAAGAAATGAATGGTCTATCATTTTTATCATAGGTGTATTTTATATGATAGAGACAGAAAATCAACCAAAAATCCAGAAAAACACATGATAGAAATGTCCGATTGGAAACCATAGAGTAGTCATCTCTATGATCATCGGAGGCCCGGGCGCAATGTTATGTCACGCCTGGGTCCTGGAATGTAAACATAGCCGCAATCGCGGCTGAAAGCATTAGATCGGTGAATTTTTTTCCACAATCTAATGCTTTCCAGCCTGGAGGAGAGATGTGGGGTCTTATTGACCACCCCACATCTCTCCATAAAGAGGACCTGTCACGAACCATTCCTATTACAAAGGATGTGTACATTCCTTGTAATAGAAATAAAAGTGATCAAAAAAAAAAAAGTGTAAAAATAAAAGAAATTGAATAAAATAAAAAATAAAATAAAAAAATTTGAAACGCCCCTATCCCCGGTAGCTCAGAAGCGAGCACACACGTAAGTCCCGCCCACATATGTAAACGCCGTTTAAACCACACACGTGAGGTATCGCCGCGTGCGTTAGAACGCCAGCAATAATTCTAGCACTAGACCTCCTCTGCAACTCTAAATTTGTAACTTGTAAAAAAAAAAATAAGCGACGCTTATGGAGATTTTTAAGTACTGACGTTTGGCACCATTCCATGAGTGTTCGCAATTATAAAGTTGGCGTCCTTTTTTCCCCACAAATAGAGCTTTCTTTTGGTGGTATTTGATCGCCTCTGCGGTTTTTATTTTTTGCGCTATAAACAAAAATAGAGCAACAAATTTGAAAAAAAATAAATCAATATATTTTACTTTTTGCTATAATAAATATCCCCAAAAATATATTACATTTTTTTTCCCTCCGTTTAGGCCGATACGTATTCTTCATATTTTTGGTTTTAGCGTCTACAAAATAGGGGATGGATTTATAGCATGTTTTTGTATTGTTTTGGAGTTAGTAATGGCGGCGATCTGCAATTTTTATCATGACTGACATTGCAGCGGACATATCAAACACTTTTGACAATATTTTGGGACCATTCACATTTATACAGCGATCAGTGCTATAGAAATGCACCGATTACTGTGAAAATAACACTGGCAGGGAAGGGGTTAACCACTAAGTGGCGCTGAAAGGGTGAAGTGTGTCCTAGCAAGTGCTTCTAACTGTAGGAGGGAATGAGCTGTGTGTGACACGACAGGGATCACCGCTTCCGATTACGGGAAGCTGTGATCACTGTCCTGTCACTAGGAAGACTGTTAAATTAGCATCTCCCCGTTCTTCCTCTCTGTGACACCATCGCAGTGATCCCCGCAGACATTGAATCCGTGGCACCCGCGGTCGGTGGAGTCGCAGAACTTGTGTGCGTCCACAATGCCGATTATTAAAGGGGACGTGTGTGTGTGTATATATATATATATATATATATATATATATATATATATATATATATACACACACACTTCCTTTTGCGCAGCCGTGTCATTCTGCGAACGTATTTAGGTCGTGCGGCGGTTGGCAAGCGGTTAAAGGATTCTTGGCAACTTGAAGTTTCAGCTCCCTTGATACATTTTCTATGGGATTAAGGTCTGGAGACTGGCTAGGCCACTCCATGAACTCAATGTGCTTCTTCTTAAAACCACTCCTTTGTTACCTTGGTGGTATGTTTTGGGTCATTGTCATGCTGGAAGACCCATCCATGACCCATCTTCAGTGTTCTGGCCGAGGGAAGAAGGTTCTCATCCAAGAATTTACAACACATGGCCCCGTCCATTGGCCCCTCAATGCGGTAAAGTCGGTCTGTACCTTCAGCAGAGAAACAGCCCCAAAGCATCATCTTCCCACCTCCGTGCTTTACTGTAGGGATGGTGTTGTTAGGGTCATAGTCAGTATTTTTCATGTACAGTCATGCCAATGAACATCTAAATGGTTCAGAGAAGGATTGGGAGAAAGTGCTGTGGTCCGATGAGACCAAAGTTTAGCTCTTTGGCATTATCTCGACTCGCCGTGTTTGGAGGAAATAAAATGCTGACTATGACCCTAAGAACACCGTCCCTACAGTAAAGCACGGAGGTGGGAAGATGATGCTTTGGGGCTGTTTCTCTGCTGAAGGTACAGACCGACTTTGCCGCATTGAGGGGCCAATGGAAGGGGCCATGTGTTGTAAAATCTTGGATGAGAACCTTCTTCCCTCGGCCAGAACACTGAAGATGGGTCATGGATGGATCTTCCAGCATGACAATGACCCAAAACATACCGTCAAGGCAACAAAGAAGTGTCTCAATAAGCACATAAAGGTCATGGAGTGGCCTATCCAGTCTCCAGACCTTAATCCCATAGAAAATGTATGGAGGAGCTGAAACTTCGAGTTGCCAAGAAACCTTAACCACTTAAGACCTGGATCTTTAGGCAGGTAAAGGACCTGGCCAGTTTTTGCGATTCGGCACTGCGTCGCTTTAACAGACAATTGCATGGTCGTGCGACGTGGCTCCCAAACAAAATTGGCGTCCTTTTTTTCCCACAAATAGAGCTTTCTTTTGGTGGTATTTGATTATCTCTGCGGTTTTTATTTTTTGCGCTATAAACAAAAATAGAGCGACAATTTTGAAAAAAAAAAACAATATTTTTTACTTTTTGCTATAATAAAACTATATAAAAAAAGTTTCCTCAGTTTAGGCCGATACGTATTCTTCTACATATTTTTGGTAAAAAAAAAAACGCAATAAGCGTTTATCGATTGGTTTGCGCAAAATGTATAGCGTTTACAAAATAGGGAATAGTTTTATTGCATTTTTATTCATATTTTTTACTACTAATGGCGGCGATCAGCGATTTTTTTCGTTACTGTGACATTATGGCGGACACTTCGGACAATTTTGACACATTTTTGGGACCATTGTCATTTTCACAGCAAAAAATGCATTGTTTCTTGTGAAAATGGCAGTTGCAGTTTGGAAGTTAACCGAAAGGGGGCACTGAAGGGGTTAAGTGTGACCTCATCTGTGTTTCTAACTTTAGGGGGGTGTGGCTGTAGGTGTGACATCATTGATTGCGTTTCCCTATATAAGGGAACACACGATCGATAACGGCACCACAGTGACAAACGGAGAAGCTGTGTTTACACACGGCTCTCCCCGTTCTTCAGCTCCGGGGACCAAGCGCGGGACTCCAGCGGCGATCGGGTCCCGCGGCCGCAGTCACGGAGCTTCGGACCGGGTCACGGGCGCGCGACCCAAGACTGGGCAATTAAAGAGGACGTACCTGTACGTGGATGTGCCCAGCTGTGCCATTCTGCCGACGTATATGTGCAGGAGGCGGTCCTTAAGTGGTTAAAGGGGTTGTAAAAAAAAAAATATATATTTTAAACTTGCCTCCACTGTGCAGCTCGTTTTGCACAGAGTGGCCCCGATCCACCTCCTCTGGGGTCCCTCGGTGGCTGTCTCTGATCCTCCCCTCAAGAACTCCACACATTCATGCGAGCAAGCTTGCATAGGGTGGAGTCCTTGTGGGCGCGCTCCCGTGCTATAGCCGCTCACTGTATCACTCGGCCCACCCCCCCGGTGTCATTGGATGTGATTGACAGCAGCGCCAGCCAATGGCTGCGCTGCTTTCAATCCATCCACTCTAGCCAATCAATGGCCAGGCTGAGAGGCGAAGAGGATGTCAGGGCCGAGCGCGGGACTTTCGAGGGGCCAGGTAAGTATAACGGGGGGCCGGTATGGTCTAAAGTGTTTTCACCTTAATGCGTAGGATGCTTTTACCTTTACAACCCCTTTAAGGATTTAGAGAAGATCTGTAAAGAAGAGTGGAGACCAAAATCCCTCCTGAGATGTGTGGAGACCTGATCACCAACTACAAGAAACGTCTGACCTCTGTGCTTCCCAACCAGGGATTCTACACCAAGTACTAAGTCATGTTTTCCTTGGGGATCAAATACTTATTTTACACACTGAACTGCAACTCAATTTATAACATTTGTATTCTGTGTTTTTCTGGATTTTTGGTTGATATTCTGTCTCTATCATATAAAATACACCTATGATAAAAATGATAGACCCTTCATTTCTTTGTAAGAGGGCAAACCTACAAAATCTGCAGGGGATCAAATAATTATTTTCTCCACTGTACGTCTTGAACAATAAAGTTTTAAGTTTTAATAAAATGCTGCTGTGTACGGTGTGCATCAGGTAGGGACAATGTTGTCGTGGTGCATGGAAGAGATCTTGTGGTTGTCATGTTTCCATCTTCTAATGCACAGTGTGCGGAGAAATTTGAGGAAAGGAGCCGGAACAACTGTGTAAGATTGAAGCGAGGTACGGAGTTCTTCTCGGAGATGAAGCCTGAACAAACTATCTTTTACATTTTCCTATGACAGGTCCACTTCAGGTGATAATCTTTACCCCAGCAGAAGCCGTACTAGACCCCCTGCCTACAGATGATGTCCATACATAGGAAGTCTCCTTACCTTCCACCACCTTGTGATAGGCGAAGTGCAGGTACAGGAGGAACAACATGTGCAGAGCCACTAATATGCCGCACAGGATCAGACGCTGTGTTTGACCGACTGTGCGAGACAGCAACACCGCCACCTGCAGGATGACAAGGGAACAGCGTCAAATTGAAGCACAGTAATAGGGAGTGGATATAAACTCCCCCCATGTGTGGGGAGATTCCTCACCATGCGCAGGGTAGACATGCCGCCAATCACCAACCAGAAGATGTAGAAGAGAGAGTGGAAGTGAATGTTGTAGGTGATGAGGAGGACAATGCAGTGTCCGAAGAGGCCATAACCCTGCAAGAGAAGAGTGTCACATTGAGCGTCCTCTCTACCTTCATTTAATACAAAGACCAACCATAACACAGGTTTCTCAGAGCACTATGGCTTACCTAAGGAGACAGCATTAGGTGCCTGCTTTGAAGCACAGTAACTGATTGAAACATCAGATGGAGCTGTACAGGGGAGAGTGTGGACTCACTGCACTAGTGCTGGGGGGGGGGGGGGTTAGAGTCACTTTTCAAGAGGGTGTCTCTGGTCTGACTCATTCACTGAGTGTGTAAATTGCAGCTTGAGCTATTGAGCTCTGTAAACACTGGGCTTTTTCAACAGTGCAGCTACGAATATACATGTGAAAAAGAGACCAAAACCGGCCTGATGGTTGCATAGGAAAATACAAACTAATCATACTCAATGCTTTATATTTACCTAGCGCTGAAAATGCAGACCTCTGGCTGTTATACTACCCACCGCGTCAATATTTTAATACTGGAATACTAGTACTTACCAGCAGGGAGAGGGTTTGCAGCATGGTGATCTGAGAGTTACACAAATAGGCAACAAAATAAATGAAGGACGAAACTCCAAGCCAGTAACCGAAGCAAGTCCCGATGGCGGTGCCCATGAGTGTGCCCTCCACCTGTGTGCCAAAGAATAAACTCTTTATTATATCATTACACTCCCCATCTACAACCAAACTCTTCATCCTATACCACATGCCCCATCCTCCACCAAACTCTTCATCCTACACCACATCCTCCATCCTCAGCCGAACTCTAAATCCTACACCACATCCTCCACCCACAACCGAACTCTCCATCCTACACCACATCCTCCATCCTCCACCAAACTCTCCATCCTACACCACATCCTCCATCCACAACCAAACTCTCCATCCTACACCACATCCTCCATCCTCAGCCAAACTCTCCATCCTACACCACATCCTCCATCCTCCACCAAACTCTCCATCCTACACCACATCCTCCATCCTCAGCCAAACTCTCCATCCTACACCACATCCTCCATCCACAACCAAACTCTCCATCCTACACCACATCCTCCATCCTCAGCCAAACTCTCCATCCTACACCACATCCTCCACCCACAACCGAACTCTCCATCCTACACCACATCCTCCATCCACAACCAAACTCTCCATCCTACACCACATCCTCCATCCACAACCAAACTCTCCATCCTACACCACATCCTCCATCCTCAGCCAAACTCTCCATCCTACACCACATCCTCCATCCTCCACCAAACTCTCCATCCTACACCACATCCTCCATCCACAACCAAACTCTCCACCCTACACCACATCCTCCATCCACAGCCAAACTCTCCATCCTACACCACATCCTCCATCCTCCACCAAACTCTCCATCCTACACCACATCCTCCATCCTCAGCCAAACTCTCCATTCTACACCACATCCTCCATCCACAACCAAACTCTCCACCCTACACCACATCCTCCATCCACAGCCAAACTCTCCATCCTACACCACCTCCTCCATCCGCAACCAAACTCTCCATCTGCAACCAAACCCTCCATCCACCACATCCTCAACTACATTCTCCATACTCCACAAAACTCTCCATCCTACACCACATCCTCCATCCACAACCAAACTCTTCATCCTACACCACATCCTCCATCCACAACCAAACTCTCCATCCTACACCACATCCTCAACTACATCCTCCATCCACAACTAAACTCTTCTTCCTACACCACATCCTCAACTACATTCTCCATCCTCCACCAAACTCTCCATCCTATACCACATCCTCCATCCACAGCCAAACTCTCCATCCTACACCACATCCTCCATCCGCAACCAAACTCTCCAACTGCAACCAAACCCTCCATCCACAACCAAACTCTTCTTCCTACACCACATCCTCAACTACATTCTCCATACTCCACAAAACTCTCCATCCTACACCACATCCTCCATCCACAACCAAACTCTCCATCCTATACCAAATCCTCCATCCACAACCAAACTCTCCATCCTACACCACATCTTAAACTACATTCTCCATCCTCCACCAAACTCTCCATCCTATACCACATCCACCACCCGCAACCAAACTCTTCATCCAACACCACATCCTCCATCCACAACCAAACTCTTCTTCCTACACCACATCCTCAACTACATTCTCCATACTCCACAAAACTCTCCATCCTACACCACATCTTCCACCCGCAACCAAACTCTTCATCCTATACCGCATCCTCCATCCACAACCAAACTCTCCATCCTATACCACATCCACCACCCGCAACCAAACTCTTCATCCAACACCACATCCTCCATCCACAACCAAACTCTTCTTCCTACACCACATCCTCAACTACATTCTCCATACTCCACAAAACTCTCCATCCTACACCACATCCACCACCCGCAACCAAACTCTCCATCCTACACCACATCCTCCATCCTCAACCAAACTCTCCATCCAACACCACATCCTCCATCCACAACCACACTCTCCATTCTACACCACATCCTCCATCTGCAACCAAACTCTCCATGCTACACCACATCCTCCATCCTCAACCAAATTCTCCATCCAACACCACATCCTCCATCCACAACCAAACTTTCCATCCTACACCACAATCTCCATCCTACACCACATCCTCCATCTGCAACCAAACTCTCCATCCTACACCACATCCTCCATCCTCAACCAAACTCTCCATCAAACACCACATCCTCCATCCACAACCACACTCTCCATCCTACACCACATCCTCCATCTGCAACCAAACTCTCCATCCTACACCACATCCTCCATCCTCAGCCAAACTCTCCATCCTACACCACATCCTCCATCCTACACCAAACTCTCCATCCTACACCACATCCTCCACCAAACTCTCCATTCTACACCACATCCTCCATCCACAACCAAACTCTCCACCCTACACCACATCCTCCATCCACAGCCAAACTCTCCATCCTACACCACCTCCTCCATCCGCAACCAAACTCTCCATCTGCAACCAAACCCTCCATCCACCACATCCTCAACTACATTCTCCATACTCCACAAAACTCTCCATCCTACACCACATCCTCCATCCACAACCAAACTCTTCATCCTACACCACATCCTCCATCCACAACCAAACTCTCCATCCTACACCACATCCTCAACTACATCCTCCATCCACAACTAAACTCTTCTTCCTACACCACATCCTCAACTACATTCTCCATCCTCCACCAAACTCTCCATCCTATACCACATCCTCCATCCACAGCCAAACTCTCCATCCTACACCACATCCTCCATCCGCAACCAAACTCTCCAACTGCAACCAAACCCTCCATCCACAACCAAACTCTTCTTCCTACACCACATTCTCCATACTCCACAAAACTCTCCATCCTACACCACATCTTCCACCCGCAACCAAACTCTTCATCCTATACCGCATCCTCCATCCACAACCAAACTCTTCATCCAACACCACATCCTCCATCCACAACCAAACTCTTCTTCCTACACCACATCCTCAACTACATTCTCCATACTCCACAAAACTCTCCATCCTACACCACATCCACCACCCGCAACCAAACTCTCCATCCTACACCACATCCTCCATCCTCAACCAAACTCTCCATCCAACACCACATCCTCCATCCACAACCACACTCTCCATTCTACACCACATCCTCCATCTGCAACCAAACTCTCCATGCTACACCACATCCTCCATCCTCAACCAAATTCTCCATCCAACACCACATCCTCCATCCACAACCAAACTTTCCATCCTACACCAAAATCTCCATCCTACACCACATCCTCCATCTGCAACCAAACTCTCCATCCTACACCACATCCTCCATCCTCAACCAAACTCTCCATCCTACACCACATCCTCCATCCACAACCAAACTCTCTATCCTATACCTCATCCGCAACCAAACTCTTCATTCTCAATTAGGTCCGCTATGCTATCCCAAACCACACCCTCAAGCCCCAACCACATCCTTCATCCTAAACTGTACCTCATATCCTGCACCACATACACCATTTGATAAAGCACCCTCCACTCCCCCCCCCCCCATTGCTCTTTCCCTCTTACAATGACAGTTCCAGATGATTTCATGCCATGCAGCAGAATGGCCACCATGGTAAACACCAGCATAAGAGGTCCATACAGCTCTCCAGCGATTTTCTGCAGACAGAAGAGGGAGCCATGAGATCTTTTTACCCATCACTGAACCGGATCGGGGGGGGGGGGGGGTAGATTAGTCATGATTAGATTAGTCATACACACCTGGGGGAAGCTGATCATCTTTACGGGGATCATCGACTCCAGCAACCTGGGGGAGGGGGTGGATGGAAGGGAAACAGGAAGAAATGTTATGCTGGTGAAAATGCAATGGGTCCTCAAAACACAGAAATATATACTCCTGGAGACAGCCAAAGAACATATTTGTATTTCCCTAAATTACATGACAAGACGACAAGAACTTTACATCTGATATTGTAAAAAAAAATCTGAATACAGAAAATTACCAGTTACTTACCGGTAGCTGGATTTCTACGATGTCTTACAGGACGGCACGCTGAGAGGAGACTGGTCCACCTGACAGGAAACACAATCAATAAAGAGGTTAAAAGGCCCCACCCTTCCTGTGTGCCTCAGTTTGTAGATAAGTAACCACTATAAGAACACGGTCCTCCAGGATCCGAAAAATAATCCAAGATCCATAAAAAAAAGGGGGAGGGAAGTAGGCCTGCCGTCCTGTAAGACATCGTAGAAATCCAGCTACCGGTAAGTAACTGGTAATTTCTCCCTCGTCTTCCAGGACGGCACGCTGAGAGAGAAGCAAGCAATTCAAGGCCTACCTTAGGGCGGGACCACCGTCTGTAGAACTTTCCTACCAAACGACAGGTCTTGGGGAGACAGCAGTTCGACTCTATAATGTCTGAGGAAGGTATTCTGGTTTGACCAGGTCGCCGCTCTACATATCTGTTCAATGGAGGCTCCTGCCCTTTCTGCCCAGGAGACTGCCAGAGAGCGGGTGGAATGAGCCTTGACAATAGGAACTGCTCTACCTGCCTGTGTGTAAGCTAAAGC
Source organism: Rana kukunoris (assembly GCA_029574335.1). Classification (NCBI taxonomy): domain Eukaryota; kingdom Metazoa; phylum Chordata; class Amphibia; order Anura; family Ranidae; genus Rana; species Rana kukunoris. The sequence goes on along the minus strand of CM056052.1, from coordinate 546,431,967 downwards.
AATAGCCTGCCTAATCCAACGGGATATTGAGGCTCTAGTTGCCTGCTGGCCTCTTTTCTGTCCCGAAAAATTAATCAAAAGGTGAGGGGAACTCCTAAATACACTTACCCTATCTAAATAAACTAAAAGGCAGCGCCTTATGTCCAAGCAATGAAAAGTGGCTTCCTTTTCATTTTTGGGATCTGCGCAAAATGAAGGGAGGACTACCTCCTGAGATCTGCGGAACCTAGTTGCCACCTTGGGGAGATACAAAGGATCCTGACTCAGGATCACTCTGTCCTCAAAAACTCTAAGGAAGGGTTCCTTAATAGAAAAGGCCTGCATGTCTCCAACTCTTTTGGCAGACGTGATGGCCAACAAAAAGGTAAACTTAAATGTCAGTAATTTAATGGAGATGTTATCAATAGGCTCAAAGGGTGCCTTAGATAACTGGTCTAGGACTAGGGAGAGATCCCAGGGGGGAACTCTGGGCGATCGAATAGGAGAAAGCCTATCCCGGGCTGTCAAAAATCTCTTGACAAGGGACTCACCAGAGAGGTTCCTATCCAGAAGATAAGACAGGGCCCTTAACGTCCTAGTAGCTAAACCCAGGTCCACCCCGTCCTGGAGGAACTCAAGGATGGCGGCCGTACCGGGGGAGGAAATCCCCTTTGAGGAACACCAACGCGAAAAGACCCCCCAAATTCTCGCATAGATCTGTCTGGTGACCTTCTTGCGACTGGCTAACAGGGTATCTATCACTCTCTCGGAACAGCCCCTTTCAAGAGCCAAGCCGTCAGCTTGAAGAACTCCGGCCTTGAATGTGAGATCGGCCCCTGCCGCAGAAGGCCCGCCCGGGGAGGAAGGGGGAGCCAGAGACCAGGCGCCCCGGAATGGGAAACCAGGTCCTCCTGGGCCACCAGGGAGCGACCAGAACCAGGTTGGTGTCTGAAACGCTCAGTTTCTGCAGGACCCGAGCCAAAAGATTCAGAGGAGGGAAGGCGTAGGCCAACCGGAAATCCCAGGTTTGAGCCAGTGCATCAACCCCCTGTGAACCTGACTCTCGGGTGAGGGAAAAAAACCTGTCGACTTTTGTGTTCTCTTTCCGGGCAAAGAGATCTATCTCTGGACGGCCGAACTGTCGGCAAACCCAGTAGAAGGTCTCTGGGCACAACTCCCATTCTGCCTGTAGGATGGGTCGGCGGCTCAGAAAATCTGCTTCCAGGTTGAGGGTCCCTTTTACATGGACAGCCAGAAGAGAGGGAACCCTCTGTTCTGTCCAGGCTAAAATCTCCAGGGAGAGCGCTAGCAAGGAGCGCGACCTGGTGCCCCCGTCGGTTGAGAAAGGCGACCGTGGTCACGTTGTCGGAGAGAACCAGGACCTCTCGGCCCTGAATTGTCTCTTCAAAAGCCACCAGAGCCTCCCTCACCGCCAACAGTTCCCGGTAGTTGGAGGAGGCCCGCCTTTGTTGCTGGTTCCATGGGCCCTGAGCTTGAAGTTCGCCTGTATGCGCTCCCCATCCCCAGGAGCTGGCGTCTGTAAAGATCTTTATTGGATTGGACTGACTCCACAGACGATCCTTTAGAAGGTTCTGGGGACACAGCCACCAATCCAGAGTGTCTTTCACCGAAACCGGAACCTTGACTCGAGAGTCTAGGTTGTTCTCCGTTCCATCCCAGGAGAATAGGAGGAAGGCCTGTAGGGGCCTCGCATGAAGTTGGGCCCAGGGAACTGCCGGAATGCATGAAGTCATCCGACCCAGGACCCTCATGATTTCCCTGAAGGAGGAGTCTACCGCAATCACTAGGGACCTGACCGCCGACACAAGCCCCTGGAACTTGTCCTGAGTTAAGACAAGTTTCCTCCCCAGGGAGTCTATGAGAAACCCTAAGTACAACTTTCTCTGTTCTGGAACGAGGGAAGACTTCTCTCTGTTCACAACCCACCCCAGGGATTCCAGGGAGGTCATGACGGCGGCCAGGTCCACGAGGAGCTGCTCTCGACTGAGATTGAAGAGCAGCAGATCGTCTAAGTAAGGGACGAGGGAGATCCCCTTTAAATGCAGAAAGGCCACCGCCTCGGCCAGGACCTTGGTAAACACCCTCAGACTGGAAGCCAGTCCGAAGGGGAGAGCCGAAAAATGCCAATGCTGGATGCCCTGGGCGGAGGCGAGGGCAAATCTGAGAAATCTTTGATGAGCTGGGCAAATCGGGATATGAAGGTAGGCGTCTTTTAGATCTATGGTGATCATAAACACGGCCTCCAATAAGAGTCCCCTGAGGCTGTTGACATTCTCCATACGAAAACCTTTGTATTGAAGATGAACATTCAGAGGTCTCAGGTTTATGATCAGCCTGAATCTTCCCGAAGGCTTGGGCACTACGAAGATATGGGAGTATACTCCTCGCCTCTCTTGTCTTGGAGGGACGGGGACTATAACCCCCTGTTGTGCTAGAGAGGCCACGTTTTGTGCCAGACCCGCGGCTTTGAGGGGATCCCTTGGAAAATAAGTGACAAGGAAGGTAGATGGGGGAACCTGGAGAAACTCCAATTTGTAGCCCTCCCTTATTATTTGGAGGACATAGGGGCTCTCGGTAATGCTTTCCCAAACGGGAAGAAACCTGGAGAGCCGGCCCCCCACCCTGTCGTCACTTGGAATCCTTTCTGCCAGATTTGGGGCTGGAAAAAAGAATTCCTCCTTTAGGCTTATCCTTCCCAAAACTCCAGCGCCTATTGGGAGCCGGTTTCTTTTCTGATGGAGGGTTCCTTCTCCGGTTGGGGCGAAAGGATCTAAACCGAGAGAATTTAGGTTTGGAGGGAAACCGATTGCCCTTTTCAGAGGACCTAGAGAGGGCTTGATCCAACGCAGTTCCGAACAGGAGAGAACCCTCGAAGGGAAGAGCGCATAAGCGACCCTTAGAGGCGAGATCGCCCTTCCAGGTCTTCAACCATAGGGCCCTCCTAGAAGCATTAACCAGGGCTCCTGTTTTGGCCGTAGCACGGACCGTCTCAATGGCTGCATCCGCCAAATAGGCGACTGCACCGTCGATCACTTGGAGGGAATCCCTAATCTCCCTGGTCTTAGGAGAACTGGGAAGCTGATCAATAAGCCTGGTAGTCCAAGCAGCCGCATTCCTGGCGATGCAGACTGAGGCTAACGCCGGACTTAAGGCGGCGGCATTGGCCTCCCAGGCTTTCCGGAGGGAGGTATCCGCACGCCTATCCATGGGGTCTCCAAGACTCCCCGCATCCTCAAACGAGAGATCCGATTGCCTAGAGACCTGAGCCAGGGATGCGTCAAGACGAGGAACCTTAAAAAAAGAATCCTCAATCTCTTCTTTAAAGGGGTAGTTCCCCCAAAAACCTTTTTTTAACATTGATTGAGGCTCGTTTTGTCAAGGGGAATCGGGTGTTTTTTTTTTAGAATCGAACCAATACTTACCGTTTTAGAGATGCATCGTCTCCGTCGCTTCCGGGTATAGTCTTCTGGTCTGGGCGTTCCTATTTGATTGACAGGCTTCCGACGGTCGGATACATCGCGTCACGAGTAGCCGAAAGAAGCCGAGCGCCGGTGCGGCTCTATACTGTGCCTGCGCACCGTCGTTCGGCTACTTTCGGAAAATCGTGACGCGATGTATCCGACCGTCGGAAGCCTGTCAATCAAATAGGAACGCCCATACCCAAAGACCATACCCGGAAGCGACGGAGACGATGCATCTCTAAAACGGTAAGTACGATTCTAAAAAAAAAAACACCCGATTCCCCTTGACAAAACGAGCCTCAATCAATGTTAAAAAAAAGGTTTTTGGGGGAACTACCCCTTTAAAGGGGCAGCGACGCTTCCATGTTTTAAATCTGGGAAGTCTCTTCTCAGGCTCTGCCCATTCCTCACGGATCATGTCCTTGAGGGATTGGTGGACTGGGATAGTCTTGGAATGGGGCTTTATTAATCCTAAATATAATCTGTCTTGGGCTGAAACCTGCTCTGACGGCTGCTGGATCTGTTCGGAGGCATAGACAGCCGCCAGGAGGCCTTCCATATCGTTGGCGGAAAATATGTATTTCCCCGACCTGGAATCCTCATCTTCCTCCTCTGCCTGGCTATCCACCAGGTCGGTGCCCTTAAGGGTTACCTCAGAGTCCTCCGAATCCGAGGACAGGGTTCTCTTCGATTTAAGGCGGGGATCCAGCCGAACTGAAGAGGAACCCTCCTGGGAAGAGGGACCAGGCAAGAGGGGGTCCAGATCCCTCCTTCTTAAGGAGGTCTGGAAATCCCTAAGGGTGGCAAGCATTTCTGTCTGCACAGCTAGGAAATCCTTCATGACCTGTGAAGTTTCCTTGCCTGTCAATTTAAGGATACATTTTGAACAGAAGGGCTTGCTATGTTCTGAAGGAAGTTTGTCCCCACAGTTACCACACTTCCTAACTTTCTTGGGGGGCCTAGAAATTCTGCTGGACTCCCCCTGGGCAGAAGGCTCCTCTCCTACATAAAAGAAAAAGAGAGAGCCATTAGATTCTTCAAGTCCCGGGAGTGTGTGAGGGGGGGGGGGGGAGCGCCCATCCATCCCTCTTAAATAACGAAGAGGACTCACCCCTGGCGGTCTCTTCAGCAGCGAAGCTCTGGAGCAGGCGATCCTCCTCCATGCTGAGGATGCCCGGCCCTTCTCTCTCCCCTGTTGCTGGTGTCTGCTCCGCGTGTGGCGTTCTGCTCCGGTGGAGGCCGCCATCTTGTAGGCGGGACTACGCGGCGCCGTCATGGCCGCGTCATCAAAGTGCGCCCGGCATTCCTGGCGCCGCTCGGAGCGGCGCCTCCACACGCTGCAGCACCTCCGGCTCCAGGGAAACAAGGCACTTTACCCAGCCACCAAGGTAGGGAAAGGCGGGGGGAGAGAGGAATTTGGCCCTTCGGAGCTCCAGGGAAGCCCAGCTAACCTAGGTGACTCCGGCGTCCGGGGGAGGCTCTCTTCTAGGAATCCTTTTCAGCCTCCCTGGACTAGTAGAGAAGGGGACACCCCCCGGGCAGGAGACCAAGGAAAACAGCCTCACCGGACCCAAGGCACCCAGTACCAGCGGTCCGGACTCTGGGGGGGGGGACCACCAGCCCCAGGCCTTAGGTCTAGAAAAATAAAAAACGTTTCGCTGTAGGGGAAACACAATCAGAACTGAGGCACACAGGAAGGGTGGGGCCTTTTAACCTCTTTATTGATTGTGTTTCCTGTCAGGTGGACCAGTCTCCTCTCAGCGTGCCGTCCTGGAAGACGAGGGAGAAATGCCTTTGTAAAGTCCTGTGCAACTCCATAACTGTTGGCTGAAGTGTGCAGATAATACTGCCCCTGTGTGCAACATTAATATCTGTACTGGAGGTCTAATCCTCTGCACTGTCACCACGCCATAGGGGGTTGAAACTCACCGGTTCCGGACCTGTATGGGCTCCACATCAAAGTACGGGCGCAGGATGTCTATGTTGGCATAAAGATTAAAGGCCTTAGAGGCCTGCCGCTTCCCAGCCTGCCACATCTAAAGGAAGAAAAAAAAGAGCGAGTGACCCTGACTGAGTAGACATCAGATAATAGGAAGAGTGGGTGGGTTACCCAGCCCCACACACAGAGTTAAGTCAGAAGTAAGGTCTAGATGGAGGGCAGATGGTAAAGAGAAAAGGGTGCATGGTTTGGAAATGGAGAACAGTGGGGGCGGGGGGGGGGAGAAATGGGGTGTGTAACCCAGATTTACAGGACAGCAGATAAGGGAATAAAGGGTGGATAACCAGACACGGTGGACAGTGGGTGAGGAGAAGTGGGGTGGGTAATCAGACACAGAGGATGGTGATTGAAGAGAAGAGGGGAGGGTAATCAGGTTGGGTGGACAGTGCGTGAGAAGAAGAGGGGTGTGTAACCAGGGCACAGTGTACAGTGGGTGAGGAGAAGAGATGTGGGTAACCAGACATGGTAAACAGTAAGTGAGGATAAGAGGGGTGGGTAACCAGGCCGGGTGGACAGTGGGTGAGAAGAAGAGGGGTGGGTAACCAGACATTGTGGGTGGACAGTGGGTGAGGAGAAGAGGGGTGGGTAACCAGACATTGTGGGTGAACAGTGGGTGAGGAGAAGAGGGGTGGGTAACCAGACATTGTGGGTGGACAGTGGGTGAGGAGAAGAGAGGTGGGTAACCAGGACATAGAGGATAGTGGGTGAGGAGAAGAGAAGTGGGTAACCAGACATTGTGGACAGTGGGTGAGGAGAGAGGTGGGTAACCCAGACATGGAGGACAGTGGGTGTGAAGAAGAGAAGTGGGTAACCAGGACACGTTGGACAGTGGGTGAGGAGAAGAGAGGTGGATAACCAGGACACAGAGGATAGTGGGTGAGGAGAAGATGATAAGAGGAGTGGGTAAACAGGACACGTTGGACAGTGGGTGGGAAGAGAGGTGGGTAACCAGGACATGGTGGACAGTGGGTGAGGAGAAGATGATAAGAGGAGTGGGTAACCCAGACAAGGAGGACAGTGGGTGAGGAGAAGATGATAAGAGGAGTGGGTAACCCAGACAAGGAGGACAGTGGGTGAGGAGAAGAGGGGTGGGTAACCAGACATGGGGGACAGTGGGTGAGGAGAGAGGTGGGTAACCAGACATGGTGGTCAGTGGGTGAGGAGAGAGGTGGGTAACCAGACATGGGGGACAGTGGGTGAGGAGAGAGGTGGGTAACCCAGACATGGAGGACAGTGGGTGTGAAGAAGAGAAGTGGGTAACCAGGACACGTTGGACAGTGGGTGAGGAGAAGAGAGGTGGATAACCAGGACACAGAGGATAGTGGGTGAGGAGAAGATGATAAGAGGAGTGGGTAAACAGGACACGTTGGACAGTGGGTGAGGAGAAGAGAGGTGGGTAACCAGGACATGGTGGACAGTGGGTGAGGAGAAGATGATAAGAGGAGTGGGTAACCCAGACAAGGAGGACAGTGGGTGAGGAGAAGAGGGGTGGGTAACCAGACATGGGGGACAGTGGGTGAGGAGAGAGGTGGGTAACCAGACATGGGGGACAGTGGGTGAGGAGAGAGGTGGGTAACCAGACATGGTGGTCAGTGGGTGAGGAGAGAGGTGGGTAACCAGACATGGGGGACAGTGGGTGAGGAGAGAGGTGGGTAACCAGACATGGGGGACAGTGGGTGAGGAGAGAGGTGGGTAACCAGACATGGGGGACAGTGGGTGAGGAGAGAGGTGGGTAACCAGACATGGGGGATCGGTTGGTGAGAAGTGCGATGGGTAACCAGTCCAGGTGGACAGTGGGTAAGGAGAAGAGGGGTGGGTAACCAGGACACGGACAGTGGGTGGGAAGAGAGGTGGGTAACCAGACATGGTGGACAGTGGGTGAGGAGAAGAGGGGTGGGTGACCAGGGCACAGGAGCGGACACTTACCTCACCGGCCACTTGGCGCCCCAGCTGACCCTTTATCCCCTTCATGCCCAGGAACTCTCCGTCCTCATCGCCCTCCTCGGGGACGCCGTCCGCCTCGCCCTCCTCCTCGTCGTCCTCCTTCATCCTCTGGTGGATCTCCCCCATGTCCTCAAAGCTGGAGCCAGACGTGTCATCCATGTTCTCCATGTCAATCACCGCAGCCCCACCCCCGGTCTGCAAGACAAAGAATAACCCCCATCAGTGAGTGTGGAATAAAGGGATTGGGGGTGAGGGGGGGTGTATTTGGGTGTCTTATGGTAGTGGAGGGTCTTCTGAGGTATATGGGGGGGGGGATAGTGTTGGGTGAGATCACTGACATGCCAGGAAGAGAGGGGATCAGTATGGGGGAGGGGGATGGACATGGAGGGAGACCCCCCCACTTGGAAAAGCGGTGGGAAAAGGAGGGGATCCCCCCATGGGTGGGCAGTAAGGGAGGGGGGGGCGGTGGGGTGGTATGTGAAGGAGACCCCCACTTGGTCAGGAATAGTGGTGGGAGGAGGGGGACCCCCCCAGAGGTGGGCAGTGTGGGGGGGGGGGGTTAGTGGAGGCAAGAAGTTGGGTGATATATGGAGGGGAGGCCCCCCAGGTGGGGTGGCAGTATAAGTTGGGCCCGTTGTTGGGGAGGGGGGTCCCAGATATGGAAGTTGAGCCCTGGAGGTGGGGGATGGGCCGGTATGGAGGCATTATATCTATGGAGGGGTGGGGGGGGTCTCCTGTATTGGGAAGGGGGGCAATAATGGGGACAGTGGTGCAGAAGGGTCCGGTAATTGGGGGCCACCTGCACATCGTCCTGGAAGCCCCCCCAGTCTGGGAGGTTCCTGCCCCCCGGAGCCGCCATTCTGCCCCTCTAGGGGTATCTGCGATCCTCTTCCTGACACCCGGAAGTAAACAGGATACGTGGAGGGGCGGAGCTGTAAGCTGAATCTCCCCGGTGACTTGTTTAGGGGGCGGGTCCGGACGGCCATCTTGCTGGAGGCAGGCTGTCAAATTGGTAGGCGGGATTTGGTCGCCATATTTGATGTGGCAGAGGTAGGCGGGTCCCGTGGGAGGAGTCAGAGATGGCGGCGGTGGAGCAGATGAGAAGCCGCGTGCGGCTGGGAGAATTCTCACTGCAGAATGTGAGTGACCGACCGGGGACCTACCGCTTACTACCTACCGACCACCCACAACCTACCGACCACCCACAACCTACCGCCTACTGCCCACCTACACACAACCCACCACCTACCGTCTACTGCCCACCTACCTACCATCTACTGCCCACCCACCTATACCCAACTCACCTACCGTCTACTGCCCACCCACCTACACACCATCTACTGCCCACCCACCTACACACCACCTACAGTCTACTGCCCACCCACCTACCGTCTACTGCCCACCCACCTACACACCACCTACCGTCTACTGCCCACCCACCTACACACCACCTACCGTCTACTGCCCACCCACCTACACACCACCTACCGTCTACTGCCCACCCACCTACACACCACCTACCGTCTACTGCCCACCCACCTATACCCAACTCACCTACCATCTACTGCCCACCCACCTACCGTCTACTGCCCACCCACCTATACCCAACTCCCCTACCATCTACTGCCCACCCACCTACACACCACCTACCGTCTACTGCCCACCCACCTATACCCAACTCACCTACCATCTACTGCCCACCCACCTACACACCACCTACCGTCTACTGCCCACCACCTACCGTCTACTGCCCACCCACCTACACACCACCTACCGTCTACTGCCCACCCACCTACACACCACCTACCGTCTACTGCCCACCCACCTACACACCACCTACCGTCTACTGCCCACCCCTACACACCACCTACCGTCTACTGCCCACCCACCTACACACCACCTACCGTCTACTGCCCACCCCTACACACCACCTACCGTCTACTGCCCACCCACCTACACACCACCTACCGTCTACTGCCCACCCACCTACACACCACCTACCGTCTACTGCCCACCCACCTATACCCAACTCACCTACCGTCTACTGCCCACCCACCTACACACCACCTACCGTCTACTGCCCACCCACCTACACACCACCTACCGTCTACTGCCCACCCACCTATACCCAACTCACCTACCGTCTACTGCCCACCCCTACACACCACCTACCGTCTACTGCCCACCCACCTACACACCACCTACTGCCCACCCACCTATACCCAACTCACCTACCGTCTACTGCCCACCCACCTACACACCACCTACCGTCTACTGCCCACCCACCTATACCCAACTCGCCTACCGTCTACTGCCCACCCAACTACACACCACCTACCGTCTACTGCCCACCCAACTACACTCCACCTACCGTCTACTGCCCACCCACCTACACACCAACCACCTATACCCAACTCGCCTACCGTGTACTGCCCACCCACCTACACATCGTCTACTGCCTACACACTGTCTACTGCCCACCCACCTACACACTACCTACACACCACCCACCTACCGTCTACTGCCCACCCACCTACACACCATCTACTGCCCACCCACCTACACACCACCTACCGTCTACTGCCCACCCACCTATACCCAACTCACCTACCATCTACTGCCCACCCACCTACCGTCTACTGCCCACCCACCTATACCCAACTCCCCTACCATCTACTGCCCACCCACCTACACACCACCTACCGTCTACTGCCCACCCACCTATACCCAACTCCCCTACCATCTACTGCCCACCCACCTACACACCACCTACCGTCTACTGCCCACCCACCTATACCCAACTCACCTACCATCTACTGCCCACCCACCTACACACCACCTACCGTCTACTGCCCACCCACCTACCGTCTACTGCCCACCCACCTACACACCACCTACCGTCTACTGCCCACCCACCTATACCCAACTCACCTACCGTCTACTGCCCACCCCTACACACCACCTACCGTCTACTGCCCACCCACCTACACACCACCTACCGTCTACTGCCCACCCACCTATACCCAACTCGCCTACCGTCTACTGCCCACCCACCTACACACCACCTACCGTCTACTGCCCACCCACCTACACACCACCTACCGTCTACTGCCCACCCACCTACACACCACCTACCGTCTACTGCCCACCCACCTATACCCAACTCGCCTACCGTCTACTGCCCACCCACCTATACCCAACTCACCTACCGTCTACTGCCCACCCACCTATACCCAACTCACCTACCATCTACTGCCCACCCAACTACACACCACCTACCGTCTACTGCCCACCCAACTACACACCACCTACCGTCTACTGCCCACCCACCTATACCCAACTCACCTACCGTCTACTGCCCACCCACCTATACCCAACTCACCTACCGTCTACTGCCCACCCAACTACACACCACCTACCGTCTACTGCCCACCCAACTACACACCACCTACCGTCTACTGCCCACCCAACTACACACCACCTACTGTCTACTGCCCACCCACCTACACACCAACCACCTATACCCAACTCGCCTACCGTCTACTGCCCACCCACCTACACACTGTCTACTGCCCACCCACCTACCGTCTACTGCCAACCCACCTACACACTGTCTACCACCCACCTACACACCGCCTACCGTCTTCTGCCCACCCACCTACACTCTGCCCACCAACCTACACACTGCCTACTGCCCACCCACCTACACATTGCCTACCGTCTACTGCCCACCCTCCTCCTGGGTGTACCCACCCTTGTGCTCCCTTGTGTTATATGAATGCACCTTCCTCCCTGCGACTCTCCTACCCCGGTCCCTTCATTCTCTACACCTATTGGGACCTCCATCAGTCTCCCCTCTCCGCATGTTGGATGCAGCTCTCCTATCATATGAAGCTGACCAACCAGCTTTCAGTGTTTCTCTGTGCTTTAATCATCAGAGAATCTGATTGGCCACTCCAAGGGCCCTGGTGGGAGGGGGTGTGGTATACGGCTCTGTGTGTGATGCCACCTGTCTTCTCTCCGGTAGGTGCACAGTACGGATTTCCCTGGGAATTACCCCGGATATGACGACACCTGGGACCTGGAGCGCTTCCAGAAGGTGAGCGCGTGACCGCTATCCTGGGGGAGGGGTCAGATCTGCTGCTCCTCCCATAACTCGCCAGTGATGATACTTTACATACTGCGCAGGCCCGCCCACTTTCCCTTTTGCATCCACCATACCTGGGTGGGGGGGGAGGGGGACTTCTATGGGTGGAATGACCTGTATTCATCCCGCGGACCTCCACACTCTCCTGTCTCCAGGGTCAGCGCAGGCTCTTGATGTTTCCAGTCTGAAATGTTACATGACAGTCAGCTGTGTCCACCCTTTCCCCATAGATGGCAGGTCACATGACCTCGGAGGATTTTGGAGGGGGGGAGGGGAGGTTGTTCTTTGCCCGGTGACATCTTCATCCTTCCTCTCATCTGCAGAATTTCCGGATAGAGATCACCAAGATGGAGGACGACCTCCTGGAATTCGACATGGTGGGAATAGATGCGGCGCTGGCCAACGCATTCCGGCGCATCCTGCTGGCTGAGGTATGACAGATCCAGTAGGTGGGCGGGGCTTCGCTGGAGCCTTGTGCTTTCCGCGTATGGGGCCCCTATTTGCAGCAGCTGTCATGCTGGTCCTCTGGCTTTAGTTCTGTGTTTGTTTTTTTATAGGGCGGGATCAGTATGGGGGTGGATGGCACTGATTGGTCGGTGAGCAATGTTTTCCTCACCAGTTGGGGTCAAGACAGAGTGGGTATGGGTTGGCTCCTCTGTTGGGCTTTTATTGCTGTGTCCCCGTTGGGAAGATTCCCCACCACTTCCCATAGGGGTCACTGAGTCAGGAAGTGAGGGGGGACACAAGGAAATTGGGAGCATGCAATTGTCCAAAATGTTTTGGTATGCTGACGCTTTGAAGGGGAAATAAACACTGGTGGGTTTTACGTCCTCTTTATTTCTCCTGGAAAGGTAAAGCATAATGGGCTAGTATGCATCGCATAGCAGCCTGTTATGTGTCACTTTCCTGAAAGCGAAGCCTTGCTATGTCACCGCTGTCCCCACTAGCAACGAGCGTCCATCTTCACCCCTCTTCCTTCCGGGGGCCACGAACTACAGCTCTGTGACTGACCGGAGTTGCGTGACGTCACTCGGCAGTCACGGTATGACCCCCTTTAGAAACGGCACGGTCGCAAAAAAAAGTATTTTGCACAGAGCGGTTCCGACCCTCCTTTTCTGGGGGCACTCCTGGCCCCTCCTCTTCGAGTGCCGCATTCCCTGTGGGCACTCGTGCAGGCACGCTCTTGAGTCCTATTGCTGCGTCCATTGACACAGACAGCAGGACTCGGCCCTACCCCCGTGTCACTGGATTTGATTGACAGCAGCGGGAGCCAATGGCTGGAGCTGCTGTGCTCAGCCCTGGAAAAATCGGGTTCAGGTAAGAAAAAGGGGGTGCTGCAGCGCAGAAGGTTTTCCACCTTAATGGTTAGGATAAAGGATATGTAAAGGTTGTTTTAACAAAAAACAGTTATACTTGCCTCCTCTGTGCAGATGGTTTTGCACAGTGGCCCTGATCCTCTTCTGGGGTCCCTCAGGGGCGCTCCTGGCTCCTCCTCCTTAAGTGCCCAGTTGGAGAGCTGCTCTCCCTCGGGGGCACTCATGCGTACCTGCTTCCGTGTTTTGCTGCTGTCTATTGACGCAGACAGCAGGACTCAGCCCCAGCTCCTACATCATTGCATTTGATTGACAGCAGCGGGAGCCAATGGCTTTCATTGCTATCAATCTATCCAGTGAGGACCAGAGACAGCAGCTGGAGCTGCTGTGCTCATCCTCCGTCCCTGGAAAGACCACATTCAGGTAGGTAAAAGGGGGGGCTCTGGGGGGTGCTGCATCACAGGAGGATTTTCAGCTTAATGCATAGGTTGTATTAAGGTAAAAAACCTGGAGGGTTTACAACTCCTTAAGAGGGCCCTTTATTGGACCTGAGGGGCCAACCCCACACCATAATCCCCCACCCCCACTGCCCCTCCAGCAAATGATTTGGACCAGTGCACAATGCAAGGCCAATAAAGACATGGGTGAGCGAGTTTGGGGTGGAGGAACTTGACTGGCCTGTCCTGACCTCAACCCGATAGAACACATTTGAGAAGAATTGGAGTGGAGACTGCGAGCTAGGCCTTCTCGTCCAACATCGGGGCCACCAATCCCTTAGACACACTCCTAAACCTTGTGGGTGGCCTTCCAAGAAGAGTTGAAGCTTTTATAGCTGCAAAGGGGGGGTTAACTCTACTGAACCCTACGAACTAAGACTGGGGTGCCATTAATGTGCGTGTAAAGGGAGGTGTCCCAATACTTTTGACAATATAGTGTAACTTGGTTTAGAATGCGTCTCTGTGCTTCTCTATGGAAGGCAGGTGGGAGGGGCCGGCACGGCGCTGTACATGGCTTCCTGTAAACATCAGGGCCCCCAGCCCCTGATGCCCTCTGGCTCTTGGGAGGAGCTCTGCAAATATCAAAATGCCTTAATGGGCGGATGTAAGTCTGGAGAAGTGGGTGTTCCTAGGAGCTCCACCCAGAATCCAAGTTCTCCCTCCCTCCTTGTGCTCCGTCTGAGGGGTTCCTCCCTGTTCTCCCCGCAGGTCCCCACCATGGCCATAGAGAAAGTCTACGTCTATAAGAACACGTCAATCATACAGGACGAGATCCTCGCCCACCGCCTGGGCCTCATCCCAATCCGTGCCGACCCTCGCCTCTTCGAGTATCGGAATTCGGGTAAGTAGAAGGTAACCCCTTTGTGTATCCTGCTGCATGTAATACGAGGTTGATTGAGTCCTTCACGGCTGCTCTCGCCCCCCCAGATGATGCAGAGGGAACGGAGATCGACACGCTGCAGTTCGAGCTGAATGTGAAATGTACGCGGAACCCCCGGGCGGCCAAGGACTCCTCCGACCCCAGCGAGCTCTACCTGGACCATAAAGGTTAGATGTCTGGTCTCCAGTCCCTCCTCGGCCCCCACTGATGCTACCCTCTCCCCCATCTCTGGCACCCCCTGAAGGTGCCCCTTCTCTTTAACCCTAATTGAGGGGCCCCCCAATGAGGCTTCCCTCTAAGGTGCCCCTTCTCCTTGACCCGAATTGAGGCCCCCCCAATGAGGCTTTCCTCTCCCCTGGGCCTCCCCTGACACTGCCTTTTTCCTTCTGGACTTACTAATGACTTTTTTTTTTTTGAGGTTGCCCCCTAACACCCTGGGGCTGCACCATCTCCCTCCAGAACTGCCGCCCCCAATGCCCAAATGAGGCTTTCCTCTCTTGGGCCTCCCCCTGACACTGCCCTGGACTCTCTCTTATCCCCTCCTCCTGGGCTTGCCCCTAAACCTAATTCGGGCCACTCTCACCCAGGGGGCTGCCTCATCCTTTCAGAACTTGCCGCCCCCCCTCCCCCCAAAGAGTTTTTTTTCCCCTCCACTGCCTTGTCTTCCTGGATCTCCTATGCTCTCTTCCTGAGGTTGAACCCAACCCTAATTTGGGCACTCCCACCCCGGGGGCTACCCCATCCTTTCGGAACCTGCCCCCCCAATGAGGCTTTACCCTTTCCATGGGCCTCCCCTGCCCTCCTGGATTCCCTTATCCCCTCTTCCTGAGGTTGAATCCTAATTTGGGCACCCCCACTCAGGGGCTGCTTCATCCCTTTAGAACCAGCCCCCCATTGAGGCTTCCCCCTTCCAAAGGCCTCCCCTGCCCTGTCTTCCTGAATTCCCTTATCACCTCCTCTGGTGGTCCCCCAACCCTAATTTGGTCCCCATCCCTCCACCCAGGAGCTGCCCCATCCTTCCAGAACCGGCCTCCCCTGACACTGCCCTGTCCATCTGGACTCTTTCCCCCTCCTACTGAGGTTGCCCCCCTAGCCCTAAGTCAGGCCACCCTCACCCAGGGGGCTGCCCCATCCTTTCAGAACCCCCCCCCCCCCCTGCATATGAGGCTTCCCTCTTCCTTTTGAACTCCCTCTAATGGTTGTTTCTTTCCTCAACAGTATACACCAGTCACATGAAGTGGCTTCCTCAGGGGAACCAATCCGATCTCTTCCATGACATTGAGCCGCCTCGGACTGTGCACAGTGACATCCTCATCGCCCAGCTTCGGCCTGGCCAGGAGATCCACGTCATTGTGCACTGCGTCAAGGGACTTGGTAAGCTACCCGGGAGGGGAGGATTGAAACATGGGAGCTGTCTTTGCTGACTTCAGTGTGCAGGCTTTGGGTGGTCATCTTTATCCTTGGCTTCACTACCTTATAAGTCAGACCTGGAACAAGCATTCAGCCTACTGCTAACCCGTAGAGCTCTGGGAATCCTCTTCTGGATTCAAAGTTTGTATCTAGACAAGGGAACTGACCCAAAATCATTATAGTTTTTTAAATTCTATGTAAAGTATTTATTATCGCTAGGCTGTTATGGTCCCATCACTTTGTGTTCCTACTTCCAGGACACTCGGTGTCATTTATGTCTCATACGATTATCCCTTTGTAATATTTATAAAATCGGGGGAAAAAAGAGGTAAAAAGGCATAATGTGTGCTGAATTCTGTTCTCCCTGCAGGAAAGGACCATGCCAAGTTCTCCCCCGTGGCCACAGCCAGTTACCGCTTACTGCCGGAGATCACGCTGCTGCACCCCATAGAGGGTGACATGGCGGAGAGGCTGCAGAAGTGTTTCTCGCCCGGAGTTATCGCGGTGGATGATGTGAATGGTGAGTGTCGTCCATCATGTTGTATAAGTCTGTCCTTCTAGCGGTGGGATAGATGGTGTACAATCACATTGGTTGTGAGTGTTGGTTTCTCCTCCTAGTACTTAACCACGTAAGGACCGCCTCCTGCCCATATACGTCGGCAGAATGGCACGGCTGGGCACAAGCACGTACCTGTACGTCTTAAGTGCCCAGCTGTGGGTTGCGGGCGCACTCCCGCAACCCAGTCCGAAGCTCCGTGGCCGGGGGACCCGTGTACCCGATCGCCGCTGGAGTCCCGCAATTGGTCCCCGAGCTGAAGAACAAGGAGAGCCATGTGTAAACACCAGCTTCCCCGTTATTCACTGTGGCGCCCGCATTGATCGTGTGTTACCTAATATAGGGATATAGTTAAAAACACATATGAGGTCACACATAACCCCTTCAGCGCCCCCTAGTGGTTAACTCCCAAATTGCAATTGACATTTTCACAGTAAACAATGCATTTTTATACAATTTTTTTTTTGCTGTGAAAATGACACAAAATGGTCCAAAAAATGTCATTGTCCGATGTGTCCGCCATAATGTCACGGTCACGAAAAAAAATCGCTGATCGCCGCCACTAGTAGTAAAAAATAAAAAATGTATTAATAAAAATGCAATAAATCTATCCCCTATTTTGAAAACACTATAAATTTTGCGCAAACCAATCGATAAACACTTATTGCGATTTTTATTTTTTTGCCAAAAATATGTAGAAGAATACGTATCGACCTAAACTGAGGGAAAACTTTTTTTTTTTAAATATATTTTTGGGGGATATTTATTATAGCAAAAAGGAAATAATGTTGCATTTTTTTCAAAATTGTCGCTCTATTTTTGTTTATAGCGCAAAAAATAAAAACTGCAGAGGTGATCAAATACCACCAAAAGAAAGCTCTATTTGTGGGGGAAAAAAAGGACGACAATTTTTGTTTTGAGAGCCACATCGCACGACCGCGCAATTGTCAAAGCGTCGCAAAAACTGGCCGGGTCCTTTACCTGCATTTTGGTCCGGGTCTTAAGTGGTTAAAAAGTGTGCCAGTCTCTTCTGTCATTTAAAGAAGTCCAGCCTGAGCTTGTTTGACTGCGCTTTTTCTTTGGGTCACATGAGTGCAATTAGTTTTGTACTCCTGTGACCTGTTTTCAGCAGAGCACGTTCTGAAGTCGACCGAAATCGGTCCAGGCACCGCGTCATCCCGACAGTCTGGATCTGCCAGGTGCCTGGACCGATACCGGTCTCAGCGAGCCGCTGAGAGACTGAGACAGCCGCTCCCGCCCCTCCACAGCTCAGCACTTCTGGGGAGCGCGGAGGGAGCAGAGTGGAGAGTTGCTGATTGACAGTTGGCAGCTCTATGCTCAGAGAGCACCGAGCTATCGGTGGCTCGGTTCTCAGTGTAGAGGCGCCTGGAGACAGATGCAGCATCCAGCTGGGTAAGTATGATACAAAAAAAAAGATTGTGTGATCGGCGTGAGGTCTAACTGCTGGTAATGAGTATTGCTCCTCTATCACGTAATCAATAGACCTGCCAATCTCTACTTTTATTGATGAGGTTTCAGGTCTTGCTTTCCATTCACACTGGTGGTGAGTAGTGTTCCTTCTCCTCTGTATGTGATGAGTCTTCTGGTCTTTCCTATTATCGGTAAGGAGGATTGTTTGGGAGGGGGGGGGGGGGTGCATCACTCTCCTCCATTGAGCTGCATTCTGTTGAAATCTGAGGCATCCATAGGTGGTTGAGCAGTATTGCCTGTCCTCCATATAATGTGGTGCTGTTTTCCCTGTTCTTGGGGAATACATGGGCCATAGTGCAGTTTTCCCCCCTCATTGGGGCATCCATAGGCCGTAGCACAGATTTTCTTGTCATTCTACAATGCATAGTCTGTAGTGTAGTGCAATTTTGTTTCTCCCGTTGCTGAAGCATCCATAGGCCATAGTGCAGATTTTCTTGTCGTTGGTGCATCCATAGGCTGTAGTGCAGTTTTCCCTTCTTTGGGGCATCCATAGGCTGTAGTGCAGTTTTCCCTTCTTTGGGGCATCCATAGGCTGTAGTGCAGTTTTCCCTTCTTTGGGGCATCCATAGGCTGTAGTGCAGTTTTCCCTTCTTTGGGGCATCCATAGGCTGTAGTGCAGTTTTCCCTTCTTTGGGGCATCTGTAGGCTGTAGTGCAGTTTTCCCTTCTTTGTGGCATCTGTAGGCTGTAGTTTTCTCTGTCATTGGGGCATCCATAGGCCGTAGCGCAGATTTCCAATGGCTATAGTGTAGCTTTTCCCATCATTGGGGCATCGTTGGGCCATAGTACAGATTTTCTTGTCATTAGGGCATGCAGAGCCCATAGTGTAGCCCCCCCCCCCCATCATTGGGGGCATCCATAGGCTGTAGCGCAGATTTCCTTGTCATTAGGCCATGCATTGGCCAATGGCTATAGCGTAGCTTTCCCTGTCATTTGGAGCTTTCATAGGTCGTAGTGCAGATTTTCTTTTCGTTGGGGCATACAGAGTCCATAGTGCAAACAACTGGGCACTGCCCCCACCTATAACTGGCCTTCACAGCAAGGGGCACATGGAAGGGCAATGCGTGCAAAACAAAACCTAAGAAAATTCCCAGTTTGACTCACCAACCAGTCTCTAACCAACCAAATTATCCTGGCTATTTCTGCAGTCCTTGCGCTTGTAAATTTGAGAGCCTGCATAGTAGAAGCACATGCATTCTAATGGAGGGTAGGTGAGCTTTGAGGTAGCCCACCCCTCCTTTAAAGGGACAGGACACCCAGCGCAAAGCACAATATCCACAGTGTCGTTTTTCCCATTATTGGGGCATCCATAGCCCAGTGCAGATTGTAAGCTCTTCTGAGCAGGGCCCTCTTAAACTGGTTGGAAACTCCTCACAGCCACTTTATGCTACAGGTAAGCCTATAATAAAGCTCAACTGTAGCTACCCAGGATATCTTCTAAACCTGCACGGTTTAGGAGATATCCCCTGTCCCCTGCATGTGCTGATGTCGTCAGCACATGCAAACTGAAGCAAGGGCAGGTATGTGCCCTTGCTTCAGTCTGTGCCGTTACCGGGGCCTCCTGAGCGGGAGTGACGTCATCGCCGCTTCAGCCAATCACCATGCCGGAGCCGCGATATCCGGAAGTAACCACCAGGTGAATTGCCAGCGGCTGGAGGATGGCTGCAGGGGATTTGATATCGGAAGTAGTTTATATTGCCAAGCATACTAGCTCATATGCATTTGTCTTGCTGCGTTTTTTGTTTTTTTTTAATCCTCTTGTATTTTATTGTATTGACTCCCTTTTTATATTGTAAACTGTTGGCGCTCACTAAATCCTGTATAACAGGGGTTTTGAATTAAAATTCAAGGAGGTCCAGTCACTAAAATTTTCTTTTGGGCCGAGGTCCGAATCTCAAATCCCCATCACTGCGCCCCTTTACATCAGGTGTTCCCATCACAGTGCCCCTTAACATAAAATGTGCTCATCATTGTGCCCCTTAACATAAAGTAAGGGTCACCCTGATGGGCACATTTTATGTTAAGGGGCACTCTGATGGTCACAACAAAACGTGATCCTTAACATAAAGTTTGCCCATCAGAGTGTCCCTTAATATAAAATGTGCCCATAGGCACATTTTATGTAAAGGGACACTCTGATGGGCACATTTTATTTTAAGGGGCACGCTGATGGGTATATTTTTAATGTGTACGCTGATGGGCATATTTTATGTTAAGGGGCACTCTGATGGGCACAACAAAATGTGTCCATCAGTGTGCCTCTTAAAAGAAAATATGCTCATCAGTGCGCACATTAAAAATATACCAATCAGCGTGCCCCTTAAAATAAAATGCGCCCATCAGAGTGCCCCTTAACATAAAAAGTGCCCAACACATATGCCCAGCAGTGTTAGTGTAGATAATATGCCCATTAATAGTGATCAACGAAGAACGCATATGCCACATGCTTAGAATGCGCAGGGTAAAGAGTCGGGAACGAGTTGCAGGGGGCGAGATGCGCATGGGACGTCACGCCTCTAGGAGAGCCAGGAGTGGATCAGGAGCAGCAGGGGGCGGGGCACGCAAGTGACGTGGCAGACAGGCGTGGCCTCTATTTGCAATGTTGGCAAGGAGTGGACCGCAAGCTGCAGGGGGCGGGGGAAGGATCGTGACGTCATGCCCCGACTCGCCGCCGTACGTGCTTGTTTACTTCCAGGACCTGCGGTGAGGAGCAGGGGGCGGGCGCACACTGGCAGCGTCACTGGTTGCTGGGAAAACCCGCGATCCCAGCAAACCAGAGCTGCAATTTATAAATATACTGGCGGTCCGGTTAGAAGTGTCACGCGGGCCGGACTCGGGCCGCCATTTAGTGACGGCTGCTGTATAATAATAATTTCCTTGCCATTGCCCATGCATAGTCCATAGTGCAGTTTTCCTTCTCATTGGGGCATCCATAGTGCATTCTTTTTTTCCCCCATCATTCGGGGATCACTGTAATGATCTGCATTGTGTTTTAATCCCTTCAGGGAAGAAAGTTGCCCGTGTAGAAAACCCGCGGATCGACACATGTAGCAGAGAGATCTTCCGCCACGATGACCTGAAAGACCTGGTGCGCATGACACGTGTGCGGGACCACTTCATCTGTAAGTACGACGTTCGCTGTGTTACTGTTTGGAGATTGTACTACAGCAGGGATTGTAATGAGTGGAAGACGAGATTACTAAGAGCGGGGGGTACTCCATGAGCAGATCTTCATTATGGGGTCCAGTGTGGTCCTGGGAGCTCTCCGCCTAAAGTCTGTAATGTTGTTGGGAGAGCTGCTAGAATCCGAGAGAAGAAAAGATTCATAAATGTAAAGTAGGGGCACCGCTGCGTCGTCTGACCTGAACACTAAGCTCAATTGGGGGAGGGGACAAAGCCCACAGGAGCAAAGCAGAGGGACTACTATGTCTCCTTACTCCAACCGTGATCTAGATTAACCAATTCAATTCGCTTCCTGCCCAGACCTGTTTTCAGTTTTTAGCACTGTCACTCTTTAAATTACAATTGCGCGGTCATGCTACACCATAGGTGGCAAACACAAGGCCCGCGGGCCGAATCTGGCCCTCTGGGCCCTTTCATGTGGCCCTCGCACCTCTCCTGCAGCTGCAGGAGAGCTATAGCCCTCCTCTGGTCCTACTCCAGACCCCTACTTTCTGCTTTCAAGCAATGCATCCAGCTTCTTCTCAGAAGCAGCATAAGGAAAGGGGGTGCACTGTGATGTAAGGGAAAGTAGGGGACTCAACTTCTGATGGTGGGGGGGGGGGTGGCGGCTCTTGACATCTAATGTAAGGGGAGGGGATGCGCTGGACATCTAATCTTACAGATACAACCGGCCCTTTTGAGGGTAGTCGTAACGCTGATGCGGCTTACGATGAAATGTTGTTGTTCTTTTCTGTTATAAAAATTTGTAAATAAGTAAGGTTTTCTCCTTCACTGATGGGCATCGAAAGGCTGCACTGATAAGCAGGCACTAGTTATGGGCACGGATTGGCATTTGTGGGCGCAGATTGGCATCTATGGGTGGCATACCTGGTGGTCAGTGGTGGGTGGCCCTGGGTGGGCATCCTTTTCCTGTTTACACTATGATCTGCAGTGATTGGACACAGCTGATCACGTGGTAAAGAGCCTCCTACTGAGGCTCTTTACCTAGATCAGAGTTGCAGTGTGCCAGACTGACACACCCCACCAACGATCGGCGCACGCTGGTTTGTTATCCTGAAAGACATCATATGACAGAGATGGTGAACCTATGGCACGGGTGCCACAGCTTGCACTCAGAGACCTCTCTGTGGGCACACCAGCTTACTAAACCAGCCAGAGTAGGGGGGGGGAGTGAAACCCCTAGCCAAGCAGTCAATTGCACTGGTGATCTGGCTCCCTTCTTTGCATCAGTGCCAGGGGAGGTGGGCAGCCAGTAATTTTTACATTAAAGACAACTTTTTCGTTTGAAGTCTTTTTGGAGTGCGGCAGTCCATTTTTCTTTCCTTCATTGCCAGGGCAGCCAGTCATCTTGCCCCAATGGGACATTTAGGGGTTGTAAAGTTTTTCTTCCGCCATCCCCAAGGGTCTGTGCTACAGCTTATTATCCTGTGAGGCATTCAGGGCATTCCCCTCTGCGGCACCCTATTCCAGCTCCCCCTGCATCAGGACTTCTTTGGTCCAGCCTGTTCTTCTGCCACTGCGACTTGTGGAACAGCGGAGGAGGAGGGGCATTGCTCGAAGCAGACCATGGCCATGTGGAGGTACGGTGGCTGCTAGCTGACTTCCCGGCGGTGGGGATACCGAAGAGCGGTTGGCTGGTGGGGACCTCCTGCAATGCTGCCCGCCCGGCGCTGGGGAGAGCTGGATGATGAGGACACGGAGAGTTATGGAGGATATAGGATCCTCTGATCTACATTGTACTGTGTGTGGGGGGATGGTGGTTGAGTGGGTCAGTGTATGTGTCGGGTGGGTCAGTGTATGTGTCGGGTGGGTCAGTATGTTGCGTTCTGAACACAATTGCATTCCTGAACCCAGCATTCTGAGAGAATCTGGCATAATTGTAGGTTTTTGATCCCTTAGGGCTCATTCAGAGGGATGATTAGTCCCATCCTCTGTACAGAGCCGCTGGTAGGTTTAATGCTGTGTTGGCACTTTGAAATAAATAAGTTGGTTTTGTGTCACTGATTGGGCACTCGGACTCAGAAAGGTTCGCCATCACTGTCATATAAGGATAACTGAACCACCACCTAGCTGTCATTTTGCTATAGGCCGGGCAGGAAATGGTTAAGGGACAGTGTCTGGAACAAACACTACCCACAGGGGTGGAGCAAATGACCTCTTCCCCACTGTCATTGAGAACCCATTTAGACCTTTCCAGTTTATTATGTAGTGTAATGGCGAACCTCGGCACTCCAGATGTTTTGGAACTACATTTCCCATGGTGCTCCGCTACACTGCAGAGTACAGGATCATCATGGGAAATGTAGTTCCAAAACATCTGGAGTGCCAAGGTTCGCCATCACTGATGTAGTGTATGTGCATTGCATTATGGCAGCCCATTTAATTTGCTGTATATACGCGCATATAAGCAGAGTTTTTTTTTTAGCACTTTTTTTTTAGCACTTTTTTTTTAGCGCATGTCGTTTTTTTTTTTTTTTTTTCTCTTTCACCCTGCTCTGTATCCATCCTTTTTTAAATCTGTAGATTTTGTGTGTCCTGAATACATTTCTCTCCCTCTTCAGTTACCATAGAGTCTACTGGCATCCTCGCCCCGGACATCCTGATGAAAGAAGCCATCACGGGTCTGATGGTGAAATGTCGCCGCTTCCTGGATGAGTTGGATGCAGTGCAGATGGACTGAAGCGGAGGATGCGTCTTCTCCTCCTGAAGGGCTGGGCCAACGCAGTGCTTTCTGGAAGCATCGGCGGCACGAGACAATGTTCAATCAGATGATTGGTTCTGTGTGCAGGACTTGGCCCCCAGTTGGGTGGTGCCTTATAATGTCAGCTGAGCTGAGCTGAGCTGAGCTGAGCTGTGATTGGATAACATGTTCCCTGCGTGTGACCGGTGTTCTAGTCATGACATGGAGAGTCTGTGAACCAGAGAGAGTTAAATTATTATACTTTTCAGTCTGTTGGATGAGAATGCTGAACATTTGGGGGGGGGGAAACAGATCTTTTGCATTTTTTTTTTTTTATATATGATTCCAGAAGATGGCACAGAATTGATCTGTTGTTGTAATATGTGTTCCGCCTGGGAATAAAATGTTGCAGGATGGACGGGGGATGCTGATGTGTTATGCTGGACTTATATGGTAAAACCTTTGCTGGGCACATTCACAACAGATTGGACATGCCACCACTAGGGGTGCAACGGATCAAAAAACTCATGGTTCTGATCGTTCCTCGGATTTGCCCCCCCCCCCCCCCCCCCTCAGTACAGACACCCCAGTAATACACCCCCCCCCCCAGTAGTGCAGGCAGACACTGTAACCCCCTCACCAATATGACTGCCAGTCGCCCTTACAGACCTCAGACAGCAGCGTGTGTGTCTCTCGAGCGCAGGCTCCTCCTCTGTTGTTGTAAACAGGGAGGAGGGCCGCTGCTGGGTGTACCAAGATGGGCGCGGCTCTGGAGCTAGGCTGAAGCCGCGGCCTTTCCTAATGCTATGGCGGCAGTCCGTGGATCGCATAGCGTGCCGATTCCAAGAGGGGGTGGGGGGGCCTGTTTGGATCAGCGGTGATCCGTTGCACCACTAGTCACCATACATATAATATAAATCTTTTATTGGGTATCTGAGTTTACAATGTCTGCATTTGTCTGTCAGAGGGAAGAGCGGTCTGTGCTCACAGCCAACAGTCACATTTCATTCTATTCTGGAACATGATGGATAATGAAAGTTGGAATGCAGGTGGATCTTTGATAATTAAAGCGGCTGCTGACTTTTAATATTAGGACACTTAACCTGTCCAGGGCGCCCGCCATGTCCTCGCCTGAAGCTGATCTGTCCCTCGGCTCCTGGGTGGAGGTGCCATCATCTTTAGTAAGGCCCCTTTCACACTAGTTTGCAGGCGCTATTGCTGTTTCTCCAGTGTGAAAGCCCCAAGGGCTTTCACACTGCAGCGGTGTGCTAGCAGGACCGCTCCAAAAGTCCTGCTAGCAGCATCTTTGGAGCGGTCCGTTTACCGCTTCTTCCCATTGAAAGCAATGGGAAACCGCGGCTATACCACCAGCAATGCGCCTCTGCAAAGGTGCATTGCGGGCGGTATTAACCCTTTTCCGGCCGCTAGCGGGGGTTAAAACTGCACCGCTATTGGCCGAATACCGCCGCAATTCCAACGGAATAGCTCCGCTAAAATATCGGTGCCACCGCACCTTCTGCCCCAGCGTGAAAGGGGCCTAAGGGAATCGGGAAGTGAAGCCTCGCGGCTTCGCAGCCTGGTTCCCTACTGCGCACCCCGGGTACCTGCGATCGCTTGTTACAGAGCGTGAACCCGATCGTGTCAGGGGGAGAAATGTCTGTTTATACAATGTATGAACAGCGATCTGTCATTTCCCCAAGTCTGTCCCATCCCCCCCCCTTCAGTTAGAACACACCCAGGGAACATAATTACCCCCTTCCTCGCCCCCTAGTGTTAACTCCTTCCCTGCCAGTGGCATTTTTATAGTAATCAATGCATTTTTTTTTTAGCACTGATCGCTATAAAAATGCCAATGGTCCCAAAAATGTGTCCACCATAAGGTCGCAGTACCGATAAAAATCGATGATCGGCGCGATTAGTAAAAAAAAAAATATTAATAAAAATGCCATAAAACTATCCCCTATTTTGTAGACGCTATAACTTTTGCGCAAACCAATCAAACGCTTATTTCGATTTTTTTTATTAAAAATAGGTAGAAGAATACGTATCGGCCTAAACTGAGGAAAAATATATTTTTTATATATATTTTTGGGGATATTTATTACAGCAAAAAGTAAAAAATATCTATATATATTTTTTTCAAAATTGTCGCTCTATTTTTGTTTATAGCGCAAAAAATAAAAAAACGCAGAGGTGAACAAATACCACCAAAAGAAAGCTCTATTTGTGGTAAAAAAAGAACATAAATTTTGTTTGGGAGCCGCGTCGCACGACCGCGCAATTGTCAGTTAAAGCGAGGCAGTGCTGAATCGCAAAAAGTAGCCTGGACATTGACCAGCAATATGGTCCGGGGCTGAAGTGGTTAATGTGACCTATAAACTGTACAACTCAGTTGAACAACAAACTGAAATCTTTTAGGTGAAGGGAAGTGAAAATAAAATAATATGGTTGCATAAGTGTGCACACCCTTACACTACTACTTTGTTGAAGCACCTTTTGATTTTATTCCAGCACTCAGTGTTTTTGGGTAGGAAATCAGCATCTTGACTTGGCAATATTTTCCCACTCTTCTTTGTAAAAACACTCCAAATCTGTCCGCTTGTGAGGACATCTCCTGTGCATGGCCCTCTTCAGATCACACCACAGATTTTCAATGGGATTCAGGTCTGGGCCATTCTAAATTTTTAATCTTCTGGTAAAAGCCATTCCTTTGTTGATTTGGATGTATGCTTTGGCTCGTTGTCCTGCCGAAAGATGAAGTTCCTCTTCATGTTCAGCTTTCTAGCAGAAGGTTTTGTGCCACTATTGACTGGTATTTGGGACAGTTCATAATTTCCTTGACGAAGGCCCCTGTTCCAGCTGAAGAAAAACCGCCCCAAAGCCTAATTCTACTACCACCATGCTTCACGGTGGGTATGGTGTTCTTTTGGTGATGTGCAGCGTTGTTTTTACAGCAAACATATCTTTTGGAATTACAGCAAAACCTTGGTTTGCGAGGATAATTTGTTCCAGAAACATGCTTGTAATCCAAAGCACTTGTATATCAAAGCATTTTTTTTACAAAGTATAAAAGAGAAGAGAGGCGCCTCTAAGTGTAGCAATAAGTTACTAAATGTTGTACCTTCATGAAATGTAACCATATTACTACTCTAAGGCCACGTACACACGATCAGACCGGTCTGATGAGGCTGGTCCGACGGACAGTTTTCATCACACCAAGCTGAAGTGGTCTGATGTGCGTACACACCATCAGTCCATAATCCCATCTGGCCAGAACGAGGTGACGTAAAACACAACGACGTGCTGAAAAAAGGAAGTTCAATACTTCCAAGCATGTGTCGACTTGATTCTGAGCATGCGCGGGTTTTTGGTCCGATGCTTTTGTGTACTAACCATCGTTTTAGTCCGACGGACAGGCGTCCGTCAGACAGATTTTAAAGCAAGTTTTAAAACTTTGGTCCGATGGGCCGTACACGCCATCGAATTGGTCCGATGAAACTGGTCTTCAGATCAGTTTCATCGAACCGGTCTGATCGTGTGTACGCGGCCTTAGAGGCTCCTCTCTCTTTTTTACTCTCAGTTGTGACACAACGCTACTCTTATGTCAAGACATTGCTTGTATATCAAGGCAAAATTTATTAAAACATTTTGCTTGTCTTGCAAAACGCTCTCAAACCAAGGTTTTACTGTATGGCCAAAAAGTTCAACCTTGGTTTTATCAGACCAGAACACATTTTCCCACATTATTTTGAGAGACTTCAGATGTGTTTTTTGCAAAATTTAGCCGGGCTTGGATGTTTTTCTTCATAAGAAAAGTCTTCCATCTTGCCACTCTACCCCATAGCCCAGACATATGAAGAATACGGGAGATTGTTGTCACATGTACCACACAGCCAAGGCTTGCCAGATATTCCTGCAGCTGCTTTAATGTCACTGTAGGCCTCTTGGCAACCTCCCTGACCGGTTTACTTCTTGTCTTTTTTAATCAATTTTGGAGGGATATATACACATAGTAAAATAATGATAAAAATCATCAAAAGTCTTTATCAATAAAATACAGCAGCGCTAGTGATCGGGGCACAGTTCAAATCCGATCACTCATTCACATTCAAAGAGATAAATGAAAGTAAGAAAGTTCTCCAGAGCTCAGAGGGTGCACAAATATTCCGTGACAAAAAAGGGGGTGCTCTTCAAGACAATTTCAACTGTCCATGATTAGTGACATCACTCGTGAGCCGAACAAAGCATGCTCCTAACTGGAGAGTGATTTAGTGTGCTAGCGGCAAACGCTCGCATCCACAAACTATCTATCACCCTCTGTGAGCTGATGACCGGCTGAAAGGCATTACACCTTGTATCAGTTACTGCTCTGTGGAGTAGTTTTTTTGTTGCTGTTTGTATGCATGATTTTTAACAGCATGTTATAATAAAAGTTTTTTAAATGGTATCACACCATATCGAGCTTTTTTTATGTGCCCTGACACCGGATGGTCATTAGGAGTACTGCATGCTGCTGGAATATCATCTCCATGAGGAAGAGGGAATCCGATGACGTTACTGTTCAAAGCCTGTTATAACATCAATCTGGTGAGTAGACATCCTTGAGGGGACATTGTCACAGGATCTTCGCATGCTTTGTTCGGCTCACGAGTGATGTCACTAATCATGGACAGTTGAAATTGTCTTGAAGAGCACCCCCTTTTTTGTCACGGAATATTTGTGCACCCTCTGAGCTCTGGAGAACTTTCTTACTTTCATTTATCTCTTTGAATGTGAATGAGTGATCGGATTTGAACTGTGCCCCGATCACTAGCGCTGCTGTATTTTATTGATAAAGACTTTTGATGATTTTTATCATTTTACTATGTGTATATGTTTTGTTTTATTTTGAGCAGCTGCTTTTTTCATGTCCTAGATATAGGACATAGATAATTTTATTTGCACAACTGTAAATACCTATACCCCATTAGCGCCGAGAGTGTGAAATTAGGCCTATTTTTCCCACATTTTGTTTTGAATTTTGGAGGGATGTTCAGTTCTTGGTAATATCACTGTTGTGCCATATTTTCTCCACTTGATGACGAAGGTCTTCACTGTGTTCCATGGTATATCTAATACCTTTTCTACCCTTCTCCTGACTGACACCTTTTAACAATGAGATCCCTCTGATGCTTTGGAAGCTCTTTGCGGAACATGGCTTTTGCTGTAGGATAGGATACGACCAAGAAAATGTCAGGAAAGACCTACTAGAACTAGTGCTGTGATCAGTGCAGAAAGGCTCTGTCCTGCCATCTGCTAATTGACCACAAGATGGCAGTGCGTGTGTCAGTGATGTGATGGGACTTGGAAATGTGCTCTGTGCTGCCAACTGCTTTGTGACTATTTTGCAGCACATTTATTAGTTGGTTTCAGGTGTAAAAGCCGAGTTAGGCTTCATTCACACATAGCCGACTCCGTCGCAGTCCGTTCCGACGGAGTCCGCCTGTGTCTGCCAGCTCAGCGGGAGATCAGTCCGCAGATCTCCGCTGAGCCGACGGATGACAAGCTCCTCTCTGCTCACTGAGCGGGGAGGAGCTTGTCGAGTCCCGCTGTCCTCTATGGAGCGATCTGATGAAAACGGACAGCATGTCCGTTTTCATCAGATCTTTCCCGATCCGATCCGCATGGACGGATGGGGACGTGAGCCCCATACGTTTGTTTTTAGCGGATCGGATCAGGTCGGATGTCAGCGGACATGTCTCCGCTGACATCCGACGCTCCATAGGGGTGCATTGAGCGCCCGTTCAGGTCCGCCTGAAAAACTGACAGACGGACCTGAACGGATCCATGTGTGAACGAGGCCTTATAGTCATATTTTTGTTTATTAAAAGTCAGCAGCTGCAAAAGCTGTAACTGCTGACTTTTAATAAACAGCCACTCACCTGTCCCACGACCCTAGCGATGCACTCACCCGCGCCGTGTCCTCCTGCCGTGGCGCCGGCATCTATACTATGGACACCCGACTGTGACAGCTTCACAGGCGGGTGTCCACTGCACATGTGCCACCTGTCCTGCTCAAGATCTCAAATCTTCCCAACCTCAGCCAGAATGTTGTGCGCCACCACCATTTTGACAGGAAGGCCCTTTTTCTGAGTGGAAACCTGACACGGTGCATTCCATGTGAAGTAACAAACTACTAAACTAACTTAAAAGAAAGTGTTTTGAAATCAAAATCGCAGTGAGTCTCAGAAGCCCCATACATCCACTCCACGTAAACTCGAGCGAGAACTCGAGCACTGAGGCATGAAATGGTCTATAGTCTCCTCCATACCGCCACACTCCACCCTTGGACAATCGCGGTTCTCCACAGAGCGATGCTTCAGGTTGACCTTTACATGTCAGGCCAGGCCAAATCCCGAGATTCTCTCCAGATTAATCAGAAGCAAACTCCCCTTGATAACAGGGCCCAGGAAATCCCTCAAGGCCAGTGGCTTGCTAAAGGCAAATTCAGCAACCCTCATCTCCCGGTCCTTCCTAAGAAGAAGCTTAATTTCCTCTGCCGTCGCTCGCCACTGCCAAAGCATTTTCAGGCACGGAGCAACATAAGCCGAGAGCTTACTATTTTCCCTGCATCCAATTCGCAATAGCAGGAGATTTCGACCCGCTCTCTATGGAGTCAGTTCACATATCTCTGCTGCGGCTCCGGTACAAAGGACGCCTGTGCAAATATGTGTCTTTTGGTTCATTTCAGGTCCGAATTCGGGCTGAAATCGGACATGAAACAGTGAATGGGGACGCACGGGACCCCATGCTGCGAGCCGCATGCGGAAATAGTGTGAAAAGAGCCTCAGGATTTTCAATGGGACAGTAGAAGATAGTTTAGAAACAAATGTGACTGGCTCAGTGTTCTGTGTACAGCCCTGTAGAATGTGTCAGAGCTATATAAATGTATAATAATAATAGTGTGCGACTGTGGTAAGGACATTAGAGTAGGGTGACCAGACATCCCCGGTTTCAGGGGACAATCCCAGGATCGAGGACACTGTCCCCGGACCAAAACTGTCCCTGGTTTTGTCCCCGGAATGGATTTGAACAGGGGCTGGGGCAATTTCAAAGACAATGGCCCGGATTCACATACATCGGCGCATATATATGCCGCCGTAGCGTATGTCTTTTACGCTACGCCGGCGCAGCGCGGAGAGGGAAGCATATGCTCCCAGCGCTGCGCCGGCGTAACGTAAATTAGTCGGCGTAAGCGGGCCTAAATCAAAGTAGGTGGAAGTGGGAGTGCTACATGTAAATTAAGCGTGACCCCATGCAAATGATGCGCCGAGCTTCAGATAAGTACTTTAAACGAACTGCGCATACGTCGTACCTAAGATACGTCGAATCACTGCCTACGACGTGAACGTAACCTACGCCCAGCCCTATTCACGTACTACGTAAACAACGTAAAATTCTACGGCCTTCGTTCCCTGGTCCATACCTTTGCATGAGTTGCACCTCCAATATGGGGAATAACTTTGCGCAAGTACGTTTGTGAATCGGCGGATATCCCTCATTTGCATATTTGAATAGAAAATCTATGGGAAAGCCACATGCGCCCAGCGTAAATATGCGCCCACCAGGGGCGGACTGACAGCTTATGGGGCCCCCGGGCAATAGAAGATTATGGGGCCCCCGGGCTTACAGATGGCCACCACGCCAGGAGGCAGTGCAGAGCCGGGGCAGCTAAAATCTCTGGATTTTCACATCAAAAGCATGTCAGTTTCGGACATATCAGGGACAGTTGTAAAAAAAAAACACAGATTTTTACATACTGTCCCTGGTTTTACTGAGCCTGGCAACCCTGATGGGGCCCCCTAGTGGCATGGGGCCCTCGGGCAGTGGCCGAGTGACTTAATGGTCAGTCCGCCCCTGGCGCCCACTCTACGCCGACGTAGGCAAGCTACTTTGTTTGCATGAAGTCAGTTTTTAGGCGTATCTATGTTTGTGGGTACGGCGCATAGATACGGCGGCGCATATTTGTATTTACGCGTCGTATCTGGAGATACGTTGGCGTAAGTGCTTTGTGAATCCGGGCCATTCAGTGCAGAGTAAAAAAAAAATCGGAATTACACACCTCCACTCCGCTGCTTCTACTAGCTTGGGGGGGGGGGGCGGGTGTATTTTTTTCCATTATCTGTGCCTCTTTCTGAGGATCATGTGCTGGTCGGAGCGGAGGGAATATTTCTTCAGTTTCGGGTGCATGCCCATTCCGCTCCACTTCTGTTCTGCTGCCTTGGCTCAAGTCCCGGCCAGCTGCCTGCCTGCCTGGTGGATCTTCCTCCGCTTCCCATACAGTAGTAGCCGGGGGCCCAGCCCCGGAGAGTGAGACTTGACAGGCTGAGAAGCGGGCGGCAGCGACGGGCAGAGAGTCGCTGATTGCCGCCATTAAAAAAATATGTCCCTGGATTTCATTAAAAAAATCTGGTCACCTTACATAAGAGTGTAAGCTCCTCTGGTGCATAGACTGTACATTTCTCAGTACAGTGCTGCGGTATATGATGGTTCCTCTTTAAGCGTCCTTCCCCAGCATATGATGAAATATTAGTAGGTATGAGGTGGGGTCGGAATGACATAAATCTCTTATAGCGCTCGGGGGACTCGTGATATGAAGAGCTGTAAAAATAAAATCTGAGAAACAGGAAGTCACTGTGAGCTGATTCAGGAAAACGCTGCAGAGAATAAAAACACGGCGATATATCTGGCTGAGGGTCGGGGCTCTCGGTGGAGTTCAACATTCCCGAATTCAGCAGGTTGGAAAGGTTGGGATCGGAATGTCGTGTGAACAGCTTGGCACCTCGATCACCTTCTTTTTTTTTTTACAAACGTACCTCGATCACCTTCTAGATATTAAATTATTTCCACATTCTAGTGTAACATTTGTAGTGCCCTTCTCCCATTGAGTGGGCGCTATGTGTTAAATTATAGTTGCCTGAGCAGTAGATTAGGCTCAGAAAAATTATTCTAAATTGTTGGCTCTGTTCAGTTTGGCTGGGTTGCACAAGTTTCCTCATGACGGTGGGTGTCGCTGTTGCCGCAGGTCACGGTTGGAAAGGCAACAAGCTGGATGTATTGGGTATCTCTCTCTCAGAGGACTCTCAGGGGGCGTGGTTAACCCGCTGTGCATTCTGGGGAGGGGTACTTAAGAGACAGACGCCATTTAGTGGGGTTCGTCTTCCGATCTCGACCTGAGGGCACTCATGGTAGGGTGACCACATTTCCAAACTACCATTCAGGGACACCCCCCTTCTCAAAAATCAGCTTGTGGTGTAACGAATCACAGCACAGTAATTGGACACAAAAGGGGGATTTATGATTTCTCCAATCACAAGCAGGGGGTGGGGACTGTGCTCCTTTAGGCATTCCCGGCCAGGACAAGTACTGTCAGTGAGTAAAGTGGTGATGTGGTGGCCTTTTTTGGGGCCATTAGACTGGCCCGGGGGGGGGGGGGGGGGGGTGGCTGTGTCAGTTTAACTCCGGGACACTGTATTGTCCTGGAATGAAGGTGCTCGGGACAGACCTGCAAAATGCGGGACTGTCCCAAGCAATCCGCATACCTCCCAACTTTTCAACTTCAGAATGAGGGACAAATGAGCATACCTCCCAACGAAGTTGTTGAGCGGGGGGGGGGTCCGCGGATCAGAGTTGTTGTTGAGCGGGAGGGTTGACGGATCAGAGAGTTGTTGAGCTGGGGGGGGTGGATCAGAGTTGTTGATCGGGGGGGGGGGTTTTTACGCGAGTCGCGGGACCACGGGATTTATCGCGTGACTCTAGTTCTGTTCGCGGGACCGCGGGATTTACCTCGAATCGCGGGACAATCGCCCTAAATCCTGGACGGATGTGAGGTACGAATCCTGGACATGTGGTCACCCGACCGCCTGGCATCAGAGATGTTGAGCTGTTTTGTGGCCTCGGGGCCTGCTGTCCCGAGGCCTAGCGACTAAGCATAGGCCTAGGAGTTTCTGGGGCCTACTGATCCAGGGATGGTCCTTCACTACCTTATCCAATGAAGGAAGGAAGCTGAACCAGTGGGATTAAATTGATGGACATACCCTGGCGGTTTTTACCTCTGTGTGCGTGAGTTGTGTAACTTGTTGGAACTATATCGAGTGTGTAGTCAGGTTACATGATCTTGTGGCAGAAGATCGTGGAACGGCCTGGCGACACTTATCAAGTCTGTGGCAGAGACTTTGTCGAGCTTCGCATCAGCTGCTAGGCCGGTGAGAGTAGGTCTATCTGGTGGTTGCTACAATCCAGTGTGGAGCTGTGTTAATCCTCTGAATCCTAGTGGTCCCGTGATCTGCAAAGTCAAAAGTGCCTGAGTCTTCCCTGTCCCTCTACCCCTCTGTTGGATAATTGTGTTAATAAAACCCTTGAAAGAGACTTTGTGTTTGGTACGTACATTCTTATGGACAACTCTTCAAGGACAACCCCTGCAACAAGCGTATGGAACAGTAAGGTAACGGCAGGCCCAAATCTAAACCAGCAGCTCCTTCGGGGGTAGCTCTACACATAATTGGCTGCACTATGGGTGCCCTAAAATGTGACCTAATAAATGAGACAAAATGTAAACAATATAGAAAGCGTGTAATTGGTTGGAGTGGATTCCTATTGCTGCGACCAGTGGCCAATCGTTGTGTTCTGATTGGATTGTGGAATATTTATTTACAGCTCAGCTCAGGGATCATTCACATCGTGGGATGTGTTTTAACGTGGTTGCAGTATGATTTTTAGACTTAAACTCTGTATACTAGAGCTGCACGATTCTGGATAAAATGAGAATCACGATTTTTTTTGCTTAGAATAAAGATCACGATTCTGAAGAACTTTTTTATTTTAAAGATTTACAACCCCCGGAACATTAGGTTATCAAATAAGATGGCAATAAAATAAGAAATATTACTTTTTGCTTCAATTAAATTTCAAGATTTACATGGACTTGACTAAGTCTGGGTTCACACCTATGTGGATTGGATGCAGACTTAAAGGGCCGGATTCAGAACGTAGTTACGTCGGCGTATCTAGAGATACGCCGCGTAACTACTAAGAATAGCCGGCGCATCTTTTTTCTGTATTCAGAAAACAAGATACGCCGGAATTCAGCTAAGATACGAGGGGCGTAAGTCTGTTAGGCCTTCGTATCTTAGTTGCATATTTACGCTGACCGCTAGGTGGCGCTTCCATCGATTTACGCGTCGAATATGCAAAAAAACTAGATACGCCGGTTCACGAACGTACCTGCCGTCGGGCTTCGTATTTTACGTTGTTTGCGTAAGCGTTAGTCCGGCGTAAAGTTACCACTGCTATATGAGGTGCAGCCAATGTTAAGTATGGACGTCGGGACATCGTCGAAATTGTACGTCGTAAAACGTTCGGGAATGGGGCTGGGCGTAAGTTACGTTCACGTCGTTTTTATTGAACGTCCACGGAGGGCGCATGCGCATGCGCTGTCCAAAAAAAACGTCAATTACGTGGGGTCATGATTCATTTACATGAATCGCCCCCACATCACAAATTGAATTGCGCGGTCTTACGCCGGGCACTTTACGCTACGCCGCCGCATATTATGGAGCAAGTGCTTTCTGAATAAGGCACTTGCCCATAATATTTGCTGCGGCGTAGCGTAAACAGCATACGATACGCCGCCGGACAGATACATCAAATGTATCTGAATGCGGCCCAAAATCTCCACCTGCAACTAAAATACCTCTTTTGGGAGGAGTAGCATTTTGAGTTTTGTATTATAAAGGACAGTTTGCAGTGCTTATTGACCAATACTGGTACTCTAGTACAGTATGTTGATAATGACTCTTCTTCTTGGAATCTGTACCGTGCACATTGGCCAGTCTAAAGAATCCAATATCCCAGAGAGGGACCCTGTATCCATCCCAGAGCAGGAGGTCGCGGGCCACATCAGAGGGCTCCACGGGCCACATGTGGCCCCCGGGCCACTGGTTGGCCACCCCTGCTGTAGGTGATCTCTTTCTAGAAGTGCCAGCTGTCTGGATGTCTCAGGCTTTGGTAGTTTCTGATGGAGGTTTGTTCTCCATCTTGGAGTGTTTAGCTGCAGCATATGGTTAATGTCAGGTGGAGGGCAGAGTCCTCCACACATGATAATCCAGAAGTCCTGATAATAAATCGTAATCCCAGGCACCCGCTCAGTCCCTGATGGGACATTATACTAGGATTTACAGCCAGGCGAGAGGTGAGATCAGTAAATCAAGCAGGAAATATCTTCATCCTGAGCTATTTAGTATTATAAAACTCCACTCAGTCCCAGATGATCTATTCTATGTCCTCTAATTTGCCCTTGAAAAAAAATATGTTGGTAGACGCCCTTCAATTAGGGATGGAGAGCGAGGACTAAATTTAGAAGTGCAGAAGCTGAGCTGTGAGAAAAGTGCCGGTGGGGGACATCAGATGTGGAAAATCTGATGTATGTAAAACCCAACAGAACACAACTAAAGCCAAAATCCACCAAAATGATTTCTATAGCTGTGGATATAGCGGGAAAGGGCCACGTTTATATCTCTGCCTGTGACCCCAAAGGAGAGATTGCCCCTCACTTCCTGTCCATGAAAATGAAAAAGAGATTGCCACCGAGGTAGGAAGACACAGATACCAAGATAAATATTGCCAGATGTTTCAACCCACTGACTGTACTCAAATTTGTTTTCTCTGGAGGCTAAGGTAGGTAAAAAGGAGCACCCGATATCCAATAAAAAGTGCAAGTTGGAAGGTGAATTTGTAATGGTTCATTGAATGTAGAAACAAGTGGTCAAGCCAACGCGCTTCAGGGGAACAAAGACCCTTCCTTCTTCATGGCTGTTGCTGTATGCTAACGATGAAGCAACTCAAACAGGTGTGTCTGTGACACCAAGATTGGAATGATGAATGTCGATGTCCAAACAGGAGGTGAAGGGAAATTTCCTGATGGCATCCTATCATACCTGACACCTATGCTAACCTGTAGCCACTCAGAGGGAGCCAAGTGTACCTATACACATCCAGAATGAGCCAAGCATACCTGAACTTACCCAAAGGGAGCTGAGCCTATGAGTTCTCACCCACAGTGATCTGAGCCCAATTGTACTCATCCAGATAGAGTGGAGCACACCTGTCCCCAACCAGATGGGGCGAAGCCTACCTGTACCCACTCAGAGCAAGCCCAGCTGTACCTGTATACACCCAGAATGAGCCAATTACACCTATACACAACAGTAGGGAGTCAAACAAACCTGTTATACCCACCCCACTTGTACTTACCCAGATGTACCTGTGCCCACCCAGAGGGAGCCCAACACACCTGTAACTATCTAGTAGGAGCTAAGCACACCTGTACCTACCAAGAGGTAACTTAATGCAATTGTAACAACCTAGAAGGAGCAAAGCACAGCTGCACCTATCAAGAAGAAGCTGAGTCCACCTGGACCCACCCATAGGGAGCCAAGAGCATCTGTACTTATCGAAAGGGAGCTAAGGGCACCTGCACCCACCTAGAGGGAACCAAGCACATCTGTACTCACCCAAAGAAAGCTGAGGATACCTGTACCCACCCAGAGTAAGCCAAGTGTACTTGTACCCACCCTAAGAAAGCTGAGCACACCTTTAGCCACCCAGAAGGAGCTAAATGCACCTGTACCCACCCAGAGGAAGCTGAGCGTTCTTGTATCCATGTAGATGGAGCCAAGCGCACCTGTACTAACTTAACTGCGCCAACCTGTATGGAAGAAAGCCCACCTGTACACACCCAGAGGGAGCCAAACACACGTGTACCCACCCATAGGGAGCCAAGCACATCTGTTAACCCCCATATGGCGTGGAACACACCTGTACCCACCCATAAAGAGTCAAACACACTTGTACCCACTGTATACACCCAGAATGAGCTAATCACACCTATACACATTGTACACACAGAGAGGGAGCTGAGTCCACCTGTACCCACCCAGAGGGAGCAACGTGCACCTGTAACCATTGGGAGCTGAGCGTTCCTGTATCCTGTATCTATGTAGATGGAGCTACCTGTTCTAACCTTTAGGTTAACTCTGCCCATAAGAAGTCGAACACACTTGCGCCAACCTGTACGGAAGAAAGCCCACCTGTACACACCCAGAGGGAGCCAAACACACTTGTACCCACCCATAGGGAGCCAAGCACATCTGTTAGCCCCCATATGGTGTGGCGTGTTCCCGCCCATAGGGAGCCAAACACACCTGTACCCACCAATGGCTAGCAGTAAAAAGGGTTACTTGTTCGAATCCCGACCACGACACTACCTGCCTGGAGTTTGCATGTTCTCCCTGTGCCTGTGTGGGTTTTCTCCGGGTATTCCGGTTTACTCCGACACTCCAAAGACACTCTGGTAGGTTAATTGGCTCATCAAGTACCCCCAACGGACCATGATTTCAGGCTTTCCTTTTACTTTGCACATCTGTTTTAAATACCAATGATATGGTATTGATAACAGGGAAGTTACCAAAACATGGCCCATTGGGGGTACTTGAGGACTGAGGTTGAGAACCGCTGCTTTAGTTAACAGAAGTTATGTCTTTTGTACATTTAGGAAAGTATTCCTTTGCCGCGTACACACAATCGGAATTTCCGACAACAAAATCGTGGATTTTTTTCAGACGGATGTTAACCGTCTGTATGCAAGATGTTGTCTTGCATACAGACGGTCGTACAAATATTGCTCGGAATTTCCGAAGGTCAAGAACGTACAACACCACGGCGAGCCAAGAAAAATTAAGTACAATGATTTCGAGCATGCGTAGAACTTTTGCGCATTGGAATTTGATACACACAATCAGAATTTCCGAAAATAACTTTTGTTGTTGGAAAAATTGAGAACCAGCTCTCAAACATTTGTTGATGGAGCCTTCACACGGTCGGAATACCCAACCAAAAACTCACATCGAACATCTGTGTGTGCATGTGTACAGGGCATTAGGAAACTTGTTTCAGGTCATGCCATGTGTATGGTGTTGTGTCAGGGATTGCTCTGCTCTCTCTCCATCCATCTCCTGATATCCCAGCCTGCACTGTATCCCGTGTAGCCATTTCCTGCCCCTTCTTCCTCACTCTCCATGTATAATCCGCTCCTTCCTCTTCCTCACTCTCCATGTATCATCCTCTCCTTCCTCTTCCTCGCTCCCCATGTATCATCCTCTCCTTCCTCTTCTTCACTCTCCATGTATCATCCTCTCCTTCCTCTTCCTCACTCTCCATGTATCATCCTCTCCTTCCTCTTCCTCACTCTCCATGTATCATCCTCTCCTTCCTTTTCCTCACTTTCCATGTATCATCCTCTCCTTCCTCTTCCTCACTCTCCATGTATCATCCTCTCCTTCCTTTTCCTCACTTTCCATGTATCATCCTCTCCTTCCTCTTCCTCACTCTCCATGTATCATTCTCTCCTTCCTCTTCCTCCATGTATCATCCTCTCCTTCCTATTCCTCACTCTCCATGAATCTTCCTCTCCTTCCTCTTCTTCACTCTCCATGTATCTTCTTCTTCCTCACTCTCCATATATCATCCTCTCCTTCCTCTTCCTCACTCTCCATGTATCATCCTCTCCTTCCTCTTCCTCATTCTCCATGTATCATCCTCTCCTTCCTCTTCCTCACTCTCCATGTATCATCCTATTCTTCCTATTCCTGTCTCTCCATGTATCATCCTCTCTTTCCTCACTCTCCATGTGAAATCCTCTCCTTCCTTTTCCTCACTCTCCATGTATCATCCTCTCCTTCATATTCCTCTATGTATCATCCTCTTCTTCCTCTTCCTCACTCTCCATATATTATACTCTCCTTCCTCTTCCTCCATGTATCATCCTCTCCTTCCTCTTCCTCACTCTCCATGTATCATCCTCTCCTTCCTCTTTTTCACTCTCCATGTATCATCCTCTCCTTCCTCTTCCTCACTCTCCGTGTATCATCCTCTCCTTTCTCTTCTTCACTCTCCATGTATTATCTTCTCTCCTTCCTCTTCCTCACTCTCCATGTATCATCCTCTCCTTCCTCTTCCTCACTCTCCATGTATCATCCTCTCCTTCCTCTTCTTCACTCTCCATGTATCATCCTCTCCTTCCTCTTCCTCACTTCATGTATCATCCTCTTCTTCCTCTTCCTCACTCTCCATGTATCATCCTTCCCTTCCTCTTCCTCCATGTATCATTCTCTCCTTCCTCTTCCTCACTCTCCATGCATCATCCTCTCCTTCCTCTTCTTCACTCTCCATGTATTATCCTCTCCTTCCTCTTCCTCACTCTCCATGTATCATCCTCTCCTTCCTCTTCCTCCATGTATCATCCTCTCCTTCCTCTTCTTCACTCTCCATGTATCATCCTCTCCTTCCTCTTCCTCACTTCATGTATCATCCTCTTCTTCCTCTTCCTCACTCTCCATGTATCATCCTTTCCTTCCTCTTCCTCCATGTATCATTCTCTCCTTCCTCTTCCTGACTCTCCATATATCATCCTCTCTTTCCTCTTCCTCGCTCTCCATGTATCATCCTCTCCTTCATCTTCCTCGCTTTCCATGTATCATCCTCTCCTTCCTCTTCCTCACTCTCCATATATCACTCTCACTCCTCTTCCTCGCTCTCCATGTATCATCCTCTTCATCACTCTCCATGTATCATCCTCTCCTTCCTCGCTCTCCATGTATCATCCTCTCCTTCCTCTTCCTCCATGTATCATCCTCTCCTTCCTCGCTCTCCATGTATCATCCTCTTCCTCACTCTCTATGTATCATTCTCTCTTTCCTCTTCCTCACTCTCCGTGTATCATCCTCTCCTTCCTCTTCCTCTTCCTCACTCTCCATGTATCATCCTCTCCTTCCTCGCTCTCCATGTATCATCCTCTTCCTCACTCTCCATGTATCATCCTCTCCTTCCTCTTCCTCACTCTCCATGTATCATCCTCTCCTTCCTCGCTCTCCATGTATCATCCTCTTCCTCACTCTCCATGTATCACCTTCTTCCTCACTCTCCATGTATCATCCTCTCCTTCCTCTTCCTCACTCTCCATGTATTATCTTCTCTCCTTCCTCTTCCTCACTCTCCATGTATCATCCTCTCCTTCCTCTTCCTCCATGTATCATCCTCTCCTTCCTCTTCCTCACTCTCCATGTATCATCCTCTCCTTCCTCTTCTTCACTCTCCATGTATCATCCTTTCCTTCCTCTTCCTCACTTCATGTATCATCCTCTTCTTCCTCTTCCTCACTCTCCATGTATCATCCTTTCCTTCCTCTTCCTCCATGTATCATTCTCTCCTTCCTCTTCCTCACTCTCCATGTATCATCCTCTCCTTCCTCTTCTTCACTCTCCATGTATTATCCTCTCCCTCCTCTTCCTCACTCTCCATGTATCATCCTCTCCTTCCTCTTCCTCCATGTATCATCCTCTCCTTCCTCTTCCTCACTCTCCATGTATCATCCTCTCCTTCCTCTTCTTCACTCTCCATGTATCATCCTCTCCTTCCTCTTCCTCACTTCATGTATCATCCTCTCCTTCCTCTTCCTCACTTCATGTATCATCCTCTTCTTCCTCTTCCTCACTCTCCATGTATCATCCTTTCCTTCCTCTTCCTCCATGTATCATTCTCTCCTTCCTCTTCCTGACTCTCCATATATCATCCTCTCTTTCCTCT
The DNA here is from genome assembly GCA_029574335.1 of Rana kukunoris. Lineage (NCBI taxonomy): Eukaryota > Metazoa > Chordata > Amphibia > Anura > Ranidae > Rana > Rana kukunoris. The sequence continues at coordinate 546,390,728 of CM056052.1, read as the reverse complement.
TCCTCGCTCTCCATGTATCATCCTCTCCTTCATCTTCCTCGCTTTCCATGTATCATCCTCTCCTTCCTCTTCCTCACTCTCCATATATCACTCTCACTCCTCTTCCTCGCTCTCCATGTATCATCCTCTTCATCACTCTCCATGTATCATCCTCTCCTTCCTCTTCCTCCATGTATCATCCTCTCCTTCCTCGCTCTCCATGTATCATCCTCTTCCTCACTCTCCATGTATCATTCTCTCCTTCCTCTTCCTCTCTCTCCATGTATCATCCTCTCCTTCCTCTTCCTCACTCTCCATGTATCATCCTCTCCTTCCTCGCTCTCCATGTATCATCCTCTTCCTCACTCTCCATGTATCATCCTCTCCTTCCTCTTCCTCACTCTCCATGTATCATCCTCTCCTTCCTCTTCCTCACTCTCCATGTATCATTCTCTCCTTCCTCGCTCTCCATGTATCATCCTCTTCCTCACTCTCCATGTATCATCCTCTTCCTCACTCTCCATGTATCATCCTCTCCTTCCTCTTCCCCACTCTCCATGTATCATCCTCTCCTTCCTCTTCCTCACTCTCCATGTATCATCCTCTCCTTCCTCGCTCTCCATGTATCATCCTCTTCCTCACTCTCCATGTTTCATTCTCTCCTTCCTCTGCCTCCATGTATCATCCTCTCCTTCCTATTCCTCACTCTTCATGTATCATCCTCTCCTTCCTCTTCCTCACTCTCCATGTATCATCCTCTCCTTCCTCTTCCTCCATGTATCATCCTCTCCTTCCTCTTCCTCACACTCCATGTATCATCCTCTCCTTCCTCTCCCTCACTCTCCATGTATCATCCTCTCCTTCCTCTTCCTCACTCTCCATGTATCATCCTCTCCTTCCTCTTCCTTGCTCTCCATGTTTCATCCTCTCCTTCCTCTTCCTCACTCTCCATGTATCATCCTCTCCTTCCTTTTCCTCACTCTCCATGTATCATCCTCTCCTTCCTCTTCCTCACTATCCATGTATCTTCCTCTTCCTCACTCTCCATATATCACTCTCACTCCTCTTCTTCACTCTCCATGTATCATTCTCTCTCTCTTCCTCACCCTCCATGTATCATCCTCTCCTTCCTCTTCTTCACTCCCCATGTATCATCCTCTCCTTCCTCACTCTCCATGTATTATCCTCTCCTTCCTCTTCCTCACTCTCCATATATCACTCTCACTCCTCTTCTTCACTCTTCATGTATCATTCTCTCCTTCCTCTTCCTCACTCTTCATGTATCATCCTCTCCTTCCTCTTCCTCACTCTTCATGTATCATCCTCTCCTTCCTCTTCCTCACTCTTCATGTATCATTCTTTCTTTCCTCTTCCTCGCTCTTCATGTATCACCTCTCCTTCCTTTTCCTTGCTCTCCATGTATCACTCTCACTCCTCTTCTGGGTGGGTCTGGGCTGAGTCAGGATGCTGTGTCTGAGTGAGTTAGTTTGGGGGGGAGCTGACTCCCTGCAGGGTTTATTTAGTGCTCATAGCAGAGACTTTCTCCAGGCTGAGACCCCATTGAGCAACTCCTGCCATATACTTTGGTGAGATAGAAGAGGGGGGCAGGGCAAAGGGGGGCTTTTGTGTTAGATGCACACCTGCATATAAATTCAGCTGATCACCGTCTTATCTATCAGAAGATGCTTGAGCCCTGAGACTGAAGTGTTCAGGAGGCCAATTCTCAGAGGTGCCAAGAGACATACAGCGCTCCCCAGTTGGCCCAGCAAGGGGAAAGTAACGTGGTTTTCCCCGGGACAGAAGGGGCACAGTACAAGGTTTCTTCTACCTCTACCTCCGCTAGGTGGGCAGCTACCATGGAGAGGTCACCATCCACTCTCGTGCTGCTTCTCTGGATTTTGGATGTCGGTGCCACATTGCATAAAATTGTTCTACCCATTAAACCGGAGCAGGATCTTCTGCCATCCAAGTCACAGATAGGTGAGTGAAGCCCAGAGTCATGGCCAGTGCCCAGACTTTCTAGTGGCTCCGATGTATTGATTAGCTGAGTAAGCGAGGAGGTAGTACCAACTGGCATGCAATGGAGGGAGGTTGGTGGGATGCCATGGGGTATTAGGTGCATGGGGTCTTGGTGTTAAAGTCCAGCGTTTGTACCAATGCGACACGCTATTGGCCATTCCAGGAGCCACGGCATGTTGCGTGACCTGTGGCTTTTTATGTGGCCAAGTCATAATTGCACTGAACTTGGATTTTGGCTCCCATAGGAAGAAAATTGCCTTTTAGTTGCTATGGGTAAATGTTTATAGGACTTGCCTTCTGCCAGAACTTCACCCCACATTCCAGTCAGATTACATAGTGGGTGAGGTTCATGAAGTTCAACCTATGTGTGTGATTATATGTCAGTGTTACATTGTATATCCCTGTATGTTGTGGTAGTTCAGACGCTTATCTAATAGTTTTTTTAAACTATCGATACTCCCCGCTGAGACCACCGCCTGTGGAAGGGAATTCCACATCCTTGCCGCTCTTACAGTAAAGAACCCTCTACGTAGTCTAAGGTTAAACCTCTTTTTTTCTTATTTTAATGAGTGGCCACGTGTCTTATTAAACTCCCTTCCGCCGAAAATGTTCATCCCTATTGTGGGGTCACCAGTATGGTACTTGTAAATTGAAATTATATTTCATCAGATATTCAGGTTCTGCTCTGTTGTGTCACATTTCATTTCCCACCTTAATTCCTTAAAAACTGTCCCTTTCCAATGTACGATATCAAAAGCAACATCAGGTTTGCAGAACCCATACCTCCCAACATTTTAAGATGGGAATGAGGGACACCTACTAGCATATATAGGCATAGGCCACGCCCCCTTAAAGGAGAATCAACCAAAAACAAAAAAGGTTTATTAAATCCACAAGTGCTTTTTTTTTTATCACTACTATTCCTTTATATTGGCTTTTAAAATGTACAAATGCAGCAATTTAGAATATGGATGAAAGGTTTAGCTCTGGGAAACTCTTTTTGATAGATAAAAAGTGCATTTTATATACAGGGCCGTTTTAATAGCATCATGGGCCCCTGGGCAATGTAATGCTCTGGGGCCCCTACAATAATGACAGTGCAGGTAAACAGACATCAAATAGGTAGGAGGCAGACTGCCTCCCCTGTGTATCTATCACTCTCTGTGTCATCATGGGGCCCCCAATTGTAGGGCAGTATGGGCTCAAGGACCAGCTGCTTTGGGGAAAAGGCAGGCCCCCCTCCTATGCTGCTGGGGCCCCTGGGCAGTGCCCAGGTGTGCCCTCACATTAAGACAGCTTTGTTTATATACAGCTTTAGAGATCAGACCAAAATTAGGGACAAATGAGGGGGAAAGAGGGACATTGTTCCAAATCAGGGAAAGTCCCTCCAAATCAGGGACAGTTGGGAGCTATAAGAACCTGCCCTCCAAGTCACTGCGAGGAAACACTCAGCTTGCCCCCCTGCAGCTCCCTGGTCATCCGTTCTCTTCAGAGATTTCCAACTGCACAGTAAGGTAGTCTGCGACTTATAGTTAGTGTGGAACTGAAAGTCCCAGGAAGCTTTCTGCTCTGCAGCCTTGGATTTGCCATACTACATACAGTAGCTATTTCTTCAGGTTGTCTGTCTGCCCCTCTACGATTATATATTGCATAGCCCCCAACCGTCCCTGATTTCGAGGGACTGTCCCTGATTTACAACAATGTCCCTCTGTCCCTCATTCCTCCTCATTTGTCCCTCATTTTGGTCTGATCTATATAGTTGTATATAAAATGCACTATTTATCTTTCAAAAAGTGTTTCCCAGCGCTAAACTTTTTACACAGTTTCTAGATTGTTGTATTTGTAAATTTCAAAAGCCAATATAAAGGAATAGTAGTGATAAAAAAAGCACTTGTGGGTTTGACTATAGCTCCCAACTGTCCCTGATTTCAAGGGACTATCCCTTATTTGGAGCAATGTCCCTCTGTCCCTCATTCCTCCTCATGTGTCCCTCATTTTGTTCTGATCTCTATAGATGTATATAAAATGCACTTTTTATCTATCAAAAAGTATTTTCCAGCGCTAAACTTTTCATCTGATTTCTAAATTGCTGTATTTGTAAATTCCAAAAGCCAATATAAAAGGAATAGCAGTGGTAAAAAAAGCACTTGTGGGTTTAACAAATCTTGTTTTTTAGCACAATTCTCCTTTAAGGGGGCGTGGCAAGGGGTGTGTCCTATGCCTGCATACTTTTTCTGACAGGTGTCCCTCATTTCCATCTCAGAAAGTTGGGAGGTATGGTTTAACCAATAATGTTTTTGTACAATTCTCCTTTAAGGGGGCGTGGCAAGGGGTGTGTCCTATGCCTGCATACTTTTGCTGATAGGTGTGCCCTCATTCCCATCTCAGAAAGTTGGGAGGTATGGTTAACTAATAATGTTTTTGTACAGTTCTTCTTTAAGGGGGCGTGGCACGGGGTGTGTCCTATGCCTGCATACTTTTGCTAATAGGTGTCCCTAATTTCCGTCTCAAATGGTTTAACCAATAATGTTTTTGTACAATTCTCCTTTAAGTGTAACTAAAAAAAAATCTAGCTACACCTCATAGTATAATAATGTGATCAGAGGGTTGTAGGTAATCAATGAACTAATAAAGAAAATAGTATGTCCAGGCCTTTTTTTCCCTCAGAGAATAGATACAGGAACTCCCTCTTCTGAGTCCCCCCTTGTCTTTTTATACATATATATATATATATATATATATATATATATATATATATATATATATATATATATAAAAAAACATTTTTATTGGTTTTCTGAAAAAGTTTTACAATACAGAGCCTTTGGGCAAGATCTTTTTTTTAACACCCCGTCTCCTACCTACAAAGAATAACAATGGCCATAGAAGAAATGTAGACAGTGAAGACATTAGAGCCCCCTTACATTGTTGGTCAGTGGGAGAGGGCCCCTTTATATTGGTGGTCATTGGAGGAGGGCCCCCTTATATTGGTGATCAGTGGAAGAAGGGCCCCATTACAGTGGTGGTCAGGGGAGGAGCCCCCGCCCCCCCCCCCCTATATTGGTGGTAATTGGAGATGGGCCCCATTACAGTGGTGGTCAGTGGAGGAGGGCTCCCTTATTTTGGTAGTTGGTGGGAGAAGGGTCTCCATATATTGGTTGTCAGTGGTGAATGACACCCTTACATTAGTCTATGGAGAAGAGTCTCCTAACATTTGGTGTCAGTGGGAGAAGGAAATATGGCCCCCCTTAAGCCCTGTACACACGATCGGTTTGTCTGATGAAAACAGACCGATGGTCGAACTGATCGTGTGGGGGCCCCATCGGTTTGTTTTCCATTGGTAAAATACAATAAAACATGTTTTAAAATTTTCCTATGGATAAAAAAAGGATCGAAAAAAAGGATCGTCTGTGTGGAAGTACATTGGTCAAAAATCCACGCATTCTCAGAATCAAGTCGACGCATGCTCGGAAGCATTGAACTTAATTTTTCTCAGCATGTCGTAGTGTTTTACGTCACCGCGTTGGACACGGTCGGATTTTTGACCGATGGTGTGTAGGCAAGACTGATGAAAGTCAGCTTCATCGGATATCCGACGAAAAAATCCATCGGATTTTATTCCATCAGATATCCGATCGTGTGTACAGGGCTTTACATTGGTGGTCAGTAGGAGAAGAGTCTCCTTAAAGGGGTGTTCCACCCAAAAAAACTACCTTTGCTTACTCCACTCCTCACCCCCATACATGCCACATTTGGCATGTCATTTTTTTTGGGGGGGAGTGGGGGCTTCAGTAGGAGTGGGACTTCCTGTCCCACTTCCTGCTTCCGCCGAGGGGCTGGTTAGGCGATTAAGCCTTAATCGCCTACACCAGTCCCTCCCTGTAGGCGATCACATGGGACACTGACAGGTCCCATGCGATCGCCTCTCCAATCAGCGGCGAGCCGCGCCGCGCACGCATGCGCAGTACGGCTCGCGCATGCGCAGTGGGTGCCCGGCCGTGAAGCCGAAGGCTGTCACGGCTGGGTGCCCACAGTCAGGATGGAGACGCCGGCCGGGGAGGGGGGGAGAGGAGCGGAGCCCCGGTCGGCGCGTCGCTGGAACGCAGGAGCAGGTAAGTGAGTGTTTATTAAAAGCCAGCAGCTACACTTTTTGTAGCTGCTGACTTTTAATAAACACAACTTAGGGCTGGAACACCCCTTTAATATGTTAGTGATTAGTGGGCCCCTTATATTGGTGAGCAGTTAGAGAAGGGCTCCTTTATATTGGTAGTCAGTGGAGAAAGCTCCCCTTACATTGGTGATTAGTGGAGACGGCCCCATTGCATTGGTCAGTGGGTGTAGGCAGGAGAGGGCTGGCAGCCTTAGGCCTGGGGGGTAAGCCCAGTCAAGTGGCCCATATAGCATGGAAAAGTGATGGATCGAGGAAAACAGTCTAAGATTTTTCATGATCACAAGTGTCCGCACAGAGATCCCCCTTACATCAGAGTCCACACAGAGGCCCCCCCTTACATCAGAGTCCACACAGAGCCTCCCCTTACATCAAAGTCCGCACAGAGGCCCCCCCTTACATCAGAGTCCGCACAGAGGCTCCCCTTACATCAGAGTCAGCACAGAGGCTCCCCTTACATCAGAGTCCGCACAGAGGCTCCCCTTACATCAGAGTCCGCACAGAGGCTCCCCCTTACATCAGAGTCCGCACAGAGGTCCCCCTTACATCAGAGTCCGCACAGAGGTCCCCCTTACATCAGAGTCCGCACAGAGCCTCCCCTTACATCAGAGTCCGCACAGAGGCTCCCCTTACATCAGAGTCCGCACAGAGGCTCCCCTTACATCAGAGTCCGCACAGAGGCCCCCCTTACATCAGAGTCCGCACAGAGGCTCCCCTTACATCAGAGTCCGCACAGAGCCTCCCCTTACATCAGAGTCCGCACAGAGGCCCCCCCTTACACCAGAGTCCGCACAGAGGCCCCCCCTTACACCAGAGTCTGCACAGAGGCCCCCCTTACATCAGAGTCCGCACAGAGGCCCCCCTTACATCAGAGTCCGCACAGAGCCCCTCTTAAATCAGAGTCCGCACAGAGGCCCCCCTTAAATCAGAGTCCACACAGAGGCCCCCATCCATCAATGTCCGCACAGAGCCTCTCCTTACATCAGAGTCCGCACAGAGCCCATATACAGCAGAGTCCGCACAGACCCTATATACATCAGATCTGATGTAAGGGGTGTTCTGGGAAACTTGATTTAAGGGTGCATGCTGTTGGCTATTGTGTAAAGAGGGTCTCTGCTCACCAAAGCCTGCCCCCCTCTCCTTTAACAAAGTCCACAGAGCACCCCTTTTTATACACTGGGAGGCAGGAGAGACTAGACAGGGTGAGCTTACCAGGATGGAGGCTGAGGTGCAGGCAGGCTGTCTGATGCTTTTTTGGGTTCAAACATCCTGTCCAGTGCCCACACATGCCCAGGGAGTGTGGGCAGGGCAGACTCAGAAGGAGGAGGAGCAGATGAGCTCTATCTCTCCTCGTGTCTGAGCAGAGAGAGAAGGGGATGTCAGCGCTGGTGTGCGCTGAGGCTGAGCTATGTGTGAGACGAGACATAGCTCAGCTCTGCAGTCATCTACCTCTGAGCTGATACAGGCACGGCTGCACAATGGGGGGTGAGCAGCGGCCGTTACCTGTGTTAACAGAGCTCCAGCAGGCATATCCCTGCTCTGAAAAAACAGCATTTGGTAGTGGTGGCCGGTGGCTGTGCATAGTGTCACCAGCCCAGGGGGAGATTTCCACCCTGCCCCCCCCCCCTGCCAGCCCTCCCCTGGGTGTAGGGCAAACATATATTGATGGTCGGTGGGAGAAGGACCAACATATATTTGTGATGAGTGGAGAAGAGCCCCCCTATATTGGAGGTCATGAGAGAGTGACCTTTTTATATTGATGGTCAGTGGTAAAGGGCCTCTTACATTTGTGCTCAGTGGAGAAGGGCCTTCATAACTCAAGTTACCCCTAGGAACTTCTGGGGAAAGCCTGGATTCTCACTATGGTCTTTTTCCTTTAGGTTGTCATTTTGGTGGTAAAATATACTCGCTGGAGGACACTTGGCATCCAGACCTGGGAAAACCCTTTGGGGTCGCTTACTGCGTGTTGTGCCGCTGTGAGGTGGTAAGTTAAGGTCTGCTAGAACTTTGGTGGCCCAGTGGCTCATTGTTATCAGGTGAGCCTAAATACAAGGATTGCCATTGCTAATATCCTGAAAACGCTCGTTATCACGCCGTTATATTTATCCTCTGGCTTCGGTATCTTTGAGTCACTGACCTTGAACATGTATGCAGATCGTGAGAACTAAAAATCCTTCTCTACATACTGTAATGCCGCGAACACACAATCGGAAATTCGGACAAGAAAAGTTTGATGGGAGCTTTTGGTCGGAAATTCCGACCGTGTGTAGGCTCCTTCTGACTTTTTCTGTCGGAATTTCCGCCAACAAAAATTTGAGAGCTGCAAAAAAATTTCCGACAAGAAAAATTCTGCTGGAAAATTCCGATCGTCTGTATGCAATTCCGACGCGCAAAAAAACCCATGCATGCTCGGAATCAATTTTGACGCATGCTCGGAATCATTGAACGTCATTTTTCTCGGCACGTTGTAGTCGTCACTGTGTTCTTGACGGTCGGAATTTGGCGTGAGAGTGGTATGCAACACAAGTTTGAGCCAACATTCCGACATAAAAAAAAAAAAACAACAAGTTTTTCTTGTCGGATTTTCCCATCGTTTGTACGCGGCATTATGTTTCTGTGGCTCAAAGTATTATGCCGCGTACACACGATCACTTTATGCGATGGAAAAAAAACGACGTTTTCTGTGAAGAAAAAACGTTTTTGAAACTTCAATTTTCAAAAACGACGTTGCCTACACACCATCGTTTTTTTCACAATGCTCTAGCAAAGCAAGGTTATGTTCACCACTCTTTTCCATTGAAGCTCTCTTCATAACTTGCTTCTGAGCATGCGCGGGTTGAAAAACGTTGCTTTAAACGTCGTTTTTTGCTACACACGGTGATTTTTTGTAAAACAAAAAACAACGTTTTGAAAAACGACACAAAAAATTGAAGCATGCTTCAATTTTTTTTTTGTCGTTTTTTACAAGACAAAAAACAACGTTTTCCCCCACACACGGTCATTTAAATTGACGTTTTTAAAAACGTCGTTTTTTTCCATCGCATAAAGTGATGGTGTGTGCGCGGCATTAATGTCAGTAGTTTGTAGGCAGGTGCCTACTGTTGGGGTGTATACTGCCTCATGTTACTGATCTGCACAGGTACCGTAATGTCCATGTTATGCCTTGTACACACGATCAGAATACGATGAAAAAATTCCGTCTGACTTTTTTCATCGGATATTCTGACAGTGTGTGTGCCCCATTGGAAATTTCCGACGGACTTGGAAAAAGAACATGTTCTCTTTATTTCCGATGCCATTCGGAAATTCCGTTCGTCTGTATGGAACTTGCGACAGAGAAAAAAACACGCATGCTCAAAATTAAGCTCAAAAGCTGGAGAAGGCTATAAGAAGATAGCAAAGCTTTTTCAGATGTCACTATCCTCTGTTCGGAATGTAATTAAGAAATGGCAGTCATCAGGAACAGTGGAAGTTAAAGCAAGATCTGGAAGACCAAGAAAAATATCAGACAGAACAGCTGGCAGGATTGTGAGAAAAGCAATTCAAACCCCACGTTTGACTGCACGATCCCTCCAGAAAGATCTGGCAGACACTGGAGTTGTGGTACACTATTCCACTATAAAGAGAGATACTTGTACCGTACAAATATGGTCTTCATGGAAGAGTCATCAGAAGAAAACCTCTTCTACGTCCTCACTGCAAAAATCAGCGTTTGAACTTTGCAAATGAACATATAGACAAGCCTGATGCATTTTGGAAACAAGTTCTGTGGACCGATGAGGTTAAAATAGAACTTTTTTGCTTTGGAGAAGAAAGGGCACAGAATTTAATGAAAAGAACCTCTGTCCAACTGTTAAGCATGGGGGTGGATCAATCATGCTTTGGGGTTGTATTGCAGCCAGTGGCACAGGAAACATTTCATGAGTAGAAGGAAAAAATGGATTCAATAAAATTTCAGCAAATTTTGGATGGTAACTTGATGCCATCTGTGAAAAAGCTGAAGTTAAAGAGAGGATGGCTTCTACAAATGGATAATGATCCTAAACACACCTCAAAATCCATGGGGGATTACATCAAGAGGCGTAAACTGAAGGTTTTGCCATGGCCTTCACAATCTTCTGACCTCAACATAATTGAAAATCTATGGATAGACCTTAAAAGAGCAGTGCGTGACAGACAGCCCAGAAATCTCAAAGAACTGGAAGACTTTTGTAAGGAAGAATGGGCAAAGATACCTCAAACAAGAATTGAAAGACTCTTGGCTGGCTACAAAAAGCGTTTACAAGCTGTGATACTTGCCAAAGGGGGCAGTACAAGATATTAACTCTGCAGGGTGCCCAGATTTTTGCAGACGCCATTTTTTTGTTTTCTGTCATTTTGAAAGTGTAAATGATGGGGAAAAAAATCTAACTTTTTTTTACATATTAAAAGAATGTCTAATCTGTAATTTGATGCCTTTTGGAGATTTTTCCATCTTTCCTTGGCTTTATTATGCACATTACTACACATTTTTACCTGGGGTGCCCAAACTTTCGATCCCCACTGTATGATTTGGGCAGTTAGGATGAACTAAGCTATATATGGAAGGATCGTTTGAGAGACTCTGTCACATCAATTCTGTAATTGCAAGAAGACCTCTATCGGCCGGTGAATAAAACGAATTTCACGGGAAACTATAGAATTGGGAAAAGGGTCTAAATCTCGGGAATGTCCCGGGACATTCGGGACAGTTGCTAAGTATGTCAGAGCGCTTCCAATTTATTCATCTGTGCAGTTGAGGCTGCTGAGAAAGGGACTGATAAATCTTTGTCCTCGGTAGCCACTTCCAGGTCCCTGTCAAGTAGGCTGTATGGGGCCCTGTGATTTCTAACAGCAGCCCTGACTGGAGGTCTGGGGACAGTTATTGGTCAGCACCGGGAACACAGATACAGCCATGGGTGGGTGTTACAGGACCAGTTTTTACAGAGGGGTGGCCCAAGCTCGGGCAACTTTGTGCTGCACAATTTCTTCGACTTACTTCCTTTATCCTTCTTTTAGCAGCGGAGTCGTTGGGAAAAGGAATCCGGGAAGATCAGCTGTAAGAACATGAGAAGTCATTGCCCACCGCCAGCCTGTGCCAATCCTGTGGAGGTCCTGGGGCAGTGCTGTCGAGTGTGCCCCAAGAGTAAGGCCAACCTCTGTCTTCTGGGATGTCTCTCCTGACTAGGGTTGCCACCTTTTCTTCAAGCCAAACCGTAACACTTTTTTAAGGGCAATCGCTGTAGACTCTGGTGTAAAGGGCAACTCTAATGTAAGGGCGTTTCTGCTTACCAAAGATCCCACTTTAGAGTTCCCAGCACTCCCCCATAAATCAGGGTTCCCAATGCGCCCCTTACATCAGAGTCCGCAGGGCACCCCTTACATCTGAGTCCCCCTTACCTTAGTGAACTCACTCGCTCAGAGGCAGGAGAGAGAGAAAGGAGGGATGGGGGAGACTTTAACCACTTCACCACCGCAGCATGTACATATACGTCGGCAGAATGGCACATACAGGCAGATGGACTTACCTGTACACAGTGGCGTATCCAGGGTATGGCAGCCATGGCAAGTGCCATGGGCGCCATGGGGAGGGGGCTGCAAAAAGCCACCCCCCTGCATGAAAAAAAACCCACCCGTCCTCCCGCGGCCACCTCCCACCCTGCTGAAGCGAGTCGCCGGCACAGCAATTGTTAATATTTCTCCTTCTGCCTGGGGAGGGGAGTGACAGGTGCACCCAAGACGGCCGATGACTGGCCAGAGCGGATCCACATAGGGTAGTGGCTGCATTTGAAGGGCACAGTGGCTGCGCTTTATGGGCACAGTGGCTGCAATTGATGTTTTTTTTTTTTTCAGTTTGTTTGCGCCCCCCCGCCCAAATGTTCAGCACAAGCCGCCAGTGGTCCCCAGTGTCCCTCTCTGTCCCTGGTTATCTGAAAGACGGGTTTCAAATGTTTTGACAAAGGTGCAGTTTCAGTGCTTGCCATAGGCGCCATTTTCACTATGCCTCTGGTGATACGCCTCTGCCTGTACGTCCCTGCCTAGACGTGGGTCAGGGGTCCGATTGGGACCCCCCCCCCGGTACTTGCGGCTGTCGGTTATTCCGTGGGAGCGATCCGGGATGAGGGGGCGGCTGTTCGTTTTTGTCCGCCCCCTTCGGATCGCTCCCAGTGAATCGGCTTCCCCCCGCTCTGCCCGCCCTCTGCCTGTGTAATGTAAACACAGGCAGAGGAAGTGATGTCACCTCTCCTCTCGGCGGTATTTTCAATTCGCAGAGAGGAGAGAAGACATCAGACACACATAGGCACATTAACCCTTTCAGATCACCCCCCCCCCTACCCCCCTGTCACAGTGTCACTAATAGCAGTGATCATATATTTACTGATCACTGCATTTAGTGTCAGTGTGACAGTTAGTGTGACAGGCAGTTAGTGTTAGGTCCAGGGTAGCCCCCGTACCCCCCCAATAAAGGTTTAACCCCTTGATCACCGCCCTAGTTGACCCTTTCACTCCCTATTGCCAGTGTCACTAAGCGATAATTTTTCTGATCGCTGTATTAGTGTCACTGTTCCCACTAGGTAGCTAGTTTTTTTTTTATATTGCGATTTTTTTTTTTTTTTACTAAAGACATGTGGCTGAATACATTTTGGCCTAAATGTTTGACTAAAATTTAGTTTATTAGATTTTTCGTATAACAAAAAGTAGAAAATATCATTTTTTTTTTCCAAAATTTTGGTAATTTTCCATTTATATCGCAAACAATAAAAATCGCAGAGACAATCAAATACCATCAAAATAAAGCTCTATTTGTGGGAAGAAAAGGAAGCAAATTTTGTTTGTGAGCCACGCCGCACCACCGTGCAATTGTCTGTTAAAGCGACGCAGTGCCGAATTGTAAAAACACCTTTGGGCTTTTAGCAGCATATTGGACCGGGGCTTAAGTGGTTAATCACAGACATTGGATGGTGAGCTCACTCACCCGAGGATGGAGGCTCAGGCATCAACACCTTTCATTCACATTGTATCTCTTTGCTGCTGAGCTCAACATTTCAAGCTCACCTATCCCTTTCCTGAGGCACAGAATACTATGTATTGGAGTGTGGGTGGGCATACAGAAGGGCAAGGGTGGGAGGAGGAAGAGCAGATTGAGCCCTCTCTAGGGTTGCCACCTTTTCTTCAAGTCAAACCTGAACACTTTAGCGGCGCACAGCTATTTTTTTTTTTTTATAGTATAAACTATACATATATTTTGCTATTAAATAACATTTATAATCTAATAACAAGAGTTCCCCTTTACATCAGAGTCCACAGAGTTCCCCTTTTATAGCTGAACTCGCAGAGTTCCCTTTCACTGTAAGGGAGAACTCTGATGTAAGGGGGAATTCTACGACTCTGATGTAAGGGAGAACTCTGGGAACTCTGATGTAAGGGAGAACACTGTGACTTTGATGTAACGGAGAACTCTGGGGGCTCTGATGTAAGGGAGAACTCTGTGACTTTGATGTAACGGAGAACTCTGGGGACTCTGATGTAAGGGAGAACTCTGTGACTTTGATGTAACGGAGAACTCTGGGGACTCTGATGTAAGGGAGAACTCTGTGACTTTGATGTAACGGAGAACTCTGGGAACTCTGATGTAAGGGAGAACACTGTGACTTTGATGTAACGGAGAACTCTGGGGACTCTGATGTAAGGGAGAACACTGTGACTTTGATGTAACGGAGAACTCTGGGGACTCTGATGTAACGGAGAACTCTGGGGACTCTGATGTAAAGGAGAACTCTGGGGACTCTGATGTAACGGAGAACTCTGGGGACTCTGATGTAACGGAGAACTCTGGGGACTCTGATGTAACGGAGAACTCTGGGGACTCTGATGTAAGGGAGAACACTGTGACTTTGATGTAACGGAGAACTCTGGGGACTCTTATGTAAGGGAGAACTCTGGGGACTCTGATGTAAGAGAGAACTCTGGGGACTCTTATGTAAGGGAGAACTCTGGGGACTCTGATGTAAGGGAGAACTCTGGGGACTGACATAAGGAGTGCTCTGGGAATCCTGATTTAAGGGGGAACTCTGATGTACGGAGAAGACTCTGATGTAAGGGAGGAGCATTGTGGCCTCTGGTGTAAAGGGGAACTCTGCAGGCCCCAACTTTCCTTTTCTGAGGCACAGATTGGAGTGTGGGGCAGACACCGAGGGGTAGGGGCGGGAGGAAGAGGAGCAGATCGAGCCCCCTCTCCTCTCCCGTCTGTGTGTGTGTGTGGGGGGGGGGTGTTAGTGTTGGCTTTGGGCAGTGTAAAAGAGAGTGTAACAGACACTTTCAGGTTAGACAAATACAGCCAGCAACCCTGCTGGAAAGCCAAAGTGCAGTCTAAATAATGTATCCGGGTTTCAGGCAGTCTGAAACCCGGACGCATGATTCCAAACCCGAACTGTCCGGGTGAATTCTGGACAGGTGGCCACCCTAGTCCTCTCTCCTATCCATGTATAGGGGTGGGGCCCGGGTGCACACCTATGTATTTGGTGGCTGTGGTACTCTGTTACTTGGGGAACTGCAGTCCATTCTGAATAATGTGTCCGGGTTTCAGGCGGCCTGAAATGTGGACACACGATTCAAAACCCGGACTGTCCGGGTCAATCCCGGACAAGTGGCAACCCTACTCCTGACCCCGATAGACTCCCATCTGACTTTATGGATCTCACATTATATATATATTCTCCAGCACTTTATGGAATTAATTTTAATCTTGTGTCTCTTCCAGCTCCGGCCGTTTCACCTCCTCTGAAGAAGTCGGAGGTTGTAGTCAATGAGTTTGATTATTTCCAGGAAAAGGACGATGACCTGCACAACGATCGTTCCTACCTGAGCTCTGATGACGATAGTGATGGGGACAGCTGGACAGGTAAAGGCGTGGAGATTCCATTTTTTTTCCTCCCCACATGCTTCAGTGGAATCTCGGATTACGAGTATAATCCGTTCCAGGAGAATGCTCGCAATCCAAAGCACTCGCATATCAAAGCGAGTTTCCCCACTGAAGTCAATAGAAACAAAAATAATTTGTTCCGCATTGACTTCTATGGCATGCAATACCGCATGTGGCCAGAGAGGCGCCAGAGAGCCTCGGAAATACTCTGGGACAGCTCAGCTGAACTCGGAAAACCTCGGAAAGGCTCTGGAACTGAGTATTTCTGTGTTTTTCCAAGTATTTCCGATGGACTCCGGCGCCCCCCCACCTCAGGCCAAATGCGGTACTGCCTCGTTTTCTGCTTGTATTGCGAAACTCTTGTTAACCACGTTACCCAAAATCCGAGGCTTCACTGTATATGTCATTTCCTGGCTTGAGGATGTCCAGAATCTTCTAGCTCAGGGGTCTCCAAAGTTTCTAAACAAACAAAGGGGCCAATTTACTGTCCTTCAGACTTTTGGGGGGCCGGACTGTTGCCATTAGTAGAAAGAAACTGTTCTGACATCAATGGGAGTAACCAATTCTTTCCCCGTAGTAACGGGAGAAGGTCATCTAGACCCCAGGGCGAACATGCCAAACTGCCCCCCCCCCCCCACAAGATGTATGAGCTTTATGTGTCAGCAAAAATCCCCTCCCCTAAAAAAATTGAGCACTAATCTGTAAGCTTACCCCCAAAGATTAATTTCCCCCCGCACAGTACAAATCCACCCCCTCACCTGAAATCACCCCTCCCACCCCCCAAATCTCACAGCACAAATGCCCCCCCCCCCAAAAAAAAAAGTCCCCTCCTAGCATACATTTAGCAGGTATAAAATCTGCATTTATTTTGTGTTTTGGGAGCCTGTAAAGCAGGGGTCTTCAAACTTTCTAAACAAGGGGCAAGTTCCCTTTTTTGGGGTTAGTGGGAGGGATTGTACCCCATTGTTGGTGTCATTGGAAGCAATTGTGCCCCTTCACTAGTGTTAGTGGTAGGCAGGCCTGCGAAACCCGACAGGCAAAGCAAGCAATTGCCTGGGGCCCCGAGCTGGCCAGGGGCCCCAGCAGGGAGGGCCCTTGCCGCACCGCTGCGTCCTCCTGCAGTCCGGTCGGCCGTGTACCATAACTGCACAGTACAGGTGAATCAGGTTCCTGTTCCCGGCCGGACTGACAGGAAGTGCACACACTGAGTGTTCACTTCCTTTCAGTCCGGCCCCGGGAACAGCAAACTGAATCTCCTGTACCGCGCGGTTATGGTACACGGCCGACCGGACTGCAGGAGGACGCAGCGGTGCGGCAAGGGCCCTCCCTGCTGGGGCCCCTGTGCGGACACCAACATATGCCGGCCTGTGCGTGTATATGCCCAGTGCCCACCTATCAGTGCCCATCTGTGCCACCCATAAGTACCCATCAGTGCCACCCATAAGTATCCATCAGTGCCACCCATAAGTACCCATCAGTGCCACCCATATGTGCTGCCTATGAGTGCCCATATGTGCCGCCTATGAGTGCCCAGTGCTGCCTATGAGTGCCCTTCAGTGCCGCCCATCAGTGCCCATCAGTGCCGCCTATGAGTGCCCATCAGTGCCGCCTATGAGTGCCCATCAGTGCCGCCTATCAGTGCCACCTCATCGGTGCCCATCAGTACTACCTTATCGGTGCCCATCAGTGCCACCTCATCGGTGCCCATCAATGCTGCCATATCAGTGCCCGTAATTGAAAGAGAAAACGTACTTATTTACAAAAAAATTAACAGGAAAAAAATAAAAACGTTATTTTTTTTCAAAATTTTCAGTCTTTTTTTTAGTTGTTGCGCAAAAAAAAAAATATCGCAAAGGTGATCAAATACCACCAAAAGAAAGCTCTATTTGTGGGGAAAAAAGGACGCCAATTGTGTTTAGGTGCAGTGTAGCATGACCGCGCAATTGTCATTCAAAGTGCGACAGCGCTGAAAGCTGAAAATTGGCTTGGGCGGGAAGGTGCGTAAGTGCCCGGTATGGAAGTGGTTAAAAAAGTATCGGTAATCGGTTTTGGCCTAAACTGAGGAAAACATATTTTTTTAGATATTTTTGGGGGATATTTATTACAGCAAAAAGTAAAAAAATATTGATTTATTTTCAAAATTGTCGCTCTATTTTTGTTTATAGCGCAAAAAATAAAAACCGCAGATGATCAAATACCACCAAAAGAAAGCTCTATTTGTGGGGGGAAAAGGACGCCAATTTTGTTTGGGAGCCACGGCGCACGACCGCGCAATTATCAGTTATAGCAACGCAGTGCCAAATCGCAAAAAGTGTCCTGGTCTTTGGCCAGCAAAATGGTCCGGGGCTGAAGTGGTTAATATCGGTGTAACATGTTATGAAAAGTGAATTTATCCTTTAAACCTTTCATAGATTCACCGATAGCTGTAGATTGATTGTAAGTTGTGTATCTGAAATGATTCCAGACACAGAAATAAATGCGATTGGAATGTGTCATCATTGATTGGTCTGTGATGTATTTTCTGTGTCTCCGGGGGTCACATACCGGTGATCAATACTCCACCCTACATGGTATTTACCTACATTTATGTTTTCACAGAATTTGTTGCTTTTTTAATCGGATCAGACCATGGCGGACCTCCAGCGATAAACGGCATCGCCAAAGCTAAGTTTAGCCTGCTGCGTTCCAATATACTGTTCTCCATCGATTATAAAGGGTATGATGGTTCCTACTGATTTGTGGTTCTCTTCTCACATAATTTACTCCAGTGTATTATTGTTAGTGCCCATTATGAGGGGTTCCCACCATCCCTGTGCTGAGTTCCCGGGTCTGTACACCTGCTGTGCCCATTATGAGGGGTTCCCACCATCCCTGTGCTGAGTCCCTGGGTATACACAACTGCTGTGCCTATTATGAGGGGTTCCCACCATCCCTGTGCTGGGTAGGCATGTGCATTTTGTTTCGTTCCGAATCGAAATTCGGACGAATTTTCCATTATTCGGACATTCGGATGCATACGAATTCCCGAATTGCTATATTAGCGAAATATTTCGACCGTTTTCGGAATTCGTTCGTTTTCGACCGAATTTCGAAAAAAAAACGGTCGAAATCGAAAATATTTCAACCAGATTAGAAAACAGTCTCTTTTCGAATAGAATTTTTTTCGAATTAAATTCGAAAATAATTTTTTTTCGAATTCCGAATCAAATACCCGCGGACTAAATTCGATCGGAATTCGAAAAAAAAAAAAATATATATATATATTCGGATTTAATTCGAAAAAAAATCTATTCGAAAAGAGACTATTTGTTTTCTAATCTGGATGAAATATTTTCGATTTCGACCGGATTTTTCGAAATTCGGTGGAAAACGAACGAATTCCGTAAAAGAATTCTACACATGTAACTAACTTAACGAAATGTATTAAATGACGAATTGAAACGAAACGAAACGAAACACATTTTTCACTTTTGCACATGCCTAGTGCTGGGTTCCCAGGTCTGTACACCTGCTGTGCCCATTATGTGGTGTTCCCACCATCCCTGTGCTGAGTTCCTGGGTCTGTACACCTGCTGTGCTCATTATGAGGGGTTCCCACCATCCCTGTGCTGAGTTCCCGGGTCTGTACACCTCCTGTGCTCATTATGAGGGGTTCCCACCATCCCTGTGCTGAGTTCCTGGGTCTGTACACCTGCTGCCCATTAGAGGGGTTCCCACCATCCTGCTGAGTTCCTGGGTCTGTACACCTGCTGTGCCCATTATGAGGGGTTCCCACCATCCCTGTGCTGAGTTCCCGGGTCTGTACACCTGCTGTGCTCATTATGAGGGGTTCCCACCATCCCTGTGCTGAGTTCCTGGGTCTGTACACCTGCTGTGCCCATTATGAGGGGTTCCCACCACCTGCTGTCCCTGAGGGGTTCCCACCATCCCTCTGCTGAGTTCCTGGGTCTGTACACCTGCTGTGCCCATTATGAGGGGTTCCCACCATCCCTCTGCTGAGTTCCTGGGTCTGTACACCTACTGTGCTCATTATTAGGGGTTCCCACCATCCCTGTGCTGAGTTCCCGGGTCTGTACACCTGCTGTACCCATTATGTGGTGTTCCCACCATCCCTGTGCTGAGTTCCCAGGTCTGTACACCTGCTGTGCTCATTATGAGGGGTTCCCACCATCCCTGTGCTGAGTTCCCGGGTCTGTACACCTGCTGTGCCCATTATGAGGGGTTCCCACCATCCCTGTGCTGAGTTCCCGGGTCTGTAAACCTGCTGTGCCCATTATGTGGTGTTCCCACCATCACTGTGCTGAGTTCTCGGGTCTGTACACCTGCTGTGCCCATTATGAGGGGTTCCCACCATCCCTGTGCTGAGTCCCCAGGTCTGTACACCTCCTGTGACTATTATGAGGGGTTCCCATCATCCCTGTGCTGAGTCCCTGGGTATACACAACTGCTGTGCCCATTTTGAGGGGTTTCCCACCATTCCTGCCCTTAGTTATTATCATGTTTGCAACTCCCACCATGCCTGCTGAAAGTTGGAAAGGACTACTGACAGCTCATAGGTGGAGAGGAGCAGAGATGGGAGATCTAAATGTTGGAGTATAGAAGTCAGGGACTGACTCCACTAACCCAGCCCCATCCAAACAATTATGTCTTTCGGGTGGACTGACCCTTTAACCACTTGCATACTGAGCACGTATACCCCCCCCCCCCCAGGTGAAATTTCAGCTTGCGGCACTGCGTCGCTTTAACTGACAATTGCGCGGTCGTGCGACGTGGCTCCCAAACAAAATTGGTGTCCTTTTTTCCCCACAAATAGAGCTTTATTTTGGTGGTATTTGATCACCTCTGCAATTTTTATTTTTTGCTCTACAAACAAAAAAAGAGCGACAATTTTGAAAAAAAAAAATCAATATTTTTTACTTGTTGCTATAATAAATATCCCATATTTTGTTTCTCAGTTTAGGCCGATACGTATTCTTCTACATATTTTGTGGGGAAAAAAATCGCAATAAGCGGCTGGTTTGCGCAAAAGTTATAGCGCCTACAAAATAGGGGACAGAATTATTATTTTTTATTTTTTACTAGTAATGGCAGCGATCTGCGATTTTTATTGGGACTGCGACATTATAGCGGACACATCGGACACTTTTGACACATTTTTTGGACCATTCACATTTATACTGCGATCAGTGTTATAAATATGGTTTGATTACTGTATAAATGTGACTGGCAGGGAAGGGGTTAACACTAGGGGGCGAGGAAGGGGTTAAATGTGTACCCTGCTTAGTGTTTCTTACTGTGGGGGGAGGGGGGGTGACTGGGGGAGGTGACCGATCGGTGTCCCTATGTACAAGGGACACAGCATCGGTCTCCTCTCTCCCCTGACAGGATGTGGATCTCTGTGTTTACACCCAGCTGAAATGTGATGGGTAGCTGAATGTGACAAAGAATATAGCTAGAGAATTTAGCTGAAAAGGAATTTGTGAACGTTTGAGTTATTGCTTTTCGATGAGAATTTAGCATTTGTAAAAGTGTTGGAACGCATATGGCGGTGTCGCGCATGCGCACTCCAGCAGGTAGACAAATGTGATGGGTCGCCATATGTGACGAAACAGAGGCCCTCAAGCTGTTGCGAAACTACAAGCCCCGTCATGCCTCTGCCTGTGGGAGTCCCTTACACAGGTTCAGGCATGGGCTCGCTGGAGCAAAGAACATGGGGGGGGGGAGCTTGGGTGCTACCACCTCAAATTGAGAAGGGGGGGCCAATTGAGAAGTGGGGGTCGCTGCGACCGCAAATTGAGGTATAAAAAAAGGGGGGTAGCCATCTACCTCCGGGCCCTTTAATAAAAAGATAAAAGAAAGGAATAAAGAAAAAAAAAAGATGAAAAAAATATATAAAAAAAGGGAGGTTGCCATCTGGGGCCCTTTAATAAAAACAAAAAAATAACAAATTTAAACATTTCTTTTAGAAAAATAAAATAAAAAAAGGGGGGTTGCCATCTGGGGACAAATAAAATATATATAATTTTTTTTTTTTTTTTTTTAATAAAAAATAAATTAAAAAAAAGGGGGGTTGGTCACCTGGGGTGCTGGGGACCTCTGGGCCCTTTAATAAAAACAAAAAAATATATATAAATAAATAAAAACAAGGGGGGTTGCCATCCGGGGCCCTGGGTACCTCCGGGCCCTTTAATAAAAAGATAAAAGAAAGGAAAAAAAGAAAAAAAATTATAAAAAAAAGGGTACCTCTGGGCCCTTTAATAAAAACCAAAAAATAAAAATGTAAACATTTTTTTTATAAAACAATAAATAAAAAAAAGGGGATTGCCACCTGGGGACAAATAAAATATATATATATATTTTTTTTTTTAATAAAAAAATAATTTAAAAAAAAGGGGGTTTGCCACCTGGGGACCTCTGGGCCCTTTAATAAAAACAAAAAATATATATAAATAAATAAAAAGAAGGGGGGGTTGCCATCCGGAGCCCTTACAGGTGTACTGCCTGTACCTCCCTGATAGTTTGTTACTATCAGCCTTGGAATGCCTCATGGGTAGTTTTGCAACAGCTGGAGGGCCACGAGTTTGAGACCCGTTTATGGTTTATGTGGTGACCACTTCCTTCTGTTCTTGTGGGTTCATATTATTAATTCTTGACCATTCATTGTGTTTAGGATGCAGGAAGTTTCCCGGGTTCGTTTCTCGGATGTTGGGGGGTCTGTGCTGTTTGAGCTCCCGGTGCACAGAGTGGGGCACAGCGACACGGTAAGTCATGCGGATGAAGACTTCCTCGTCTCGTGTTTTTTCTCCTCTCCCCACGCCGTTCTAATATTTTTCTCTGCAGGTCTGCGGGATTTGGCGCTCCGTTCCTCGCTCCTCCCTCCATCTTCTACGTCTGGGACACCTTCGTGTTTCCATGGTAACAGAGACACCCCCCACACCTGAACTATCCGGCAACATTGTCCGTCACAAAGCTTTATTCTCAGGTGAGCGTTTCTGGGAGGGGCCAACAGAAATTAGACGGGGTAAAAATCGATCGGCTACAGAATATCTGAGGTGATCATCGTCCGGCAAACACTGCCGCCGTGCTAAATTCTAAGGGCCAGATTCAGAAAGACTTACGCCGACGTATCTACTGATACGCCGTCGTAAGTTCAAATGTGCGCCGTCGTATCTATGCGCCGATTCTTTAAATCAGATACGCCTGAATTTTGCCAGGATACGACCGACGTAAGTCTCCTACGTCGTCGTATCTGGGGTGCATATTTACGCTGGATGCATTCGGCGTTCCCATTATAAATATGCAAATGAGCAAGATACGCCGATTCACGAACGTACGTACGCCCGACGCAGTAATCAACGATGTTTACGTAAGGCGGTTTTCCGGCGTAAAGATAAACCACCAAAAAAGGTGGCGCATCCAATGCAAGGTATGGGCGTCGGAACAGCCGTCTTTTTTACGTCGTTTACGTAAGTCGTACGTGAATGGGGCTGTGACGTTCATGTCGTAGGTAGTAGTAGTGTTCCACGTGTATCTTAGGCATTCTATTCAACGTGATTCTGAGCATGCGCGCGCATGCACTGTTCGCTCGGCTGCTCATTTAAATGGGGTCACGGTTCATTTAAATGAAGCACGCCCACTACCTTCCTACTTTGAATTAGGCGGGCTTACGCCGGCCTATTTACACTACGCGGCGCAGCGTACGGCACGACTGCTTTGAGAATACTGTTCTGGGCTCCCTGTTTTACGTTGGCGTAGCGCATAAGAGATGCGCTATGCCGGATAAAAAAATACGCCACTGTACCTGAATCTGGCCCTAAATATTTAACCTAAAGTGACCCGTGTGTAAGTTCACTTCAGCAAGATTCCAGAGGGCTCCTCACATGGGCGGCTCTGCTTCCCAAATATGGGCTGTGGAACTTTTCTGTTCCCCTTATCACCCTCTATCCCAACTTACATATATATACCCTCTAAATCAGAGGTCTCCAAACTTTGGCCCGGGGGCCAGATGCAGTCCTTTGTTTGCCTTTATCCAGGCCCTTGAGGCATCATTCCTCCCACTGATACCAATGATGGGACACTATTCCTTCCACTGACACCAATGATAGGACACTATTCCTTCCACTGATACCAATGATGGGACACTATTCCTCCCACTGATACCAATGATGGGGCACTATTCCTCCAACTGATACCAATGATGGGACACTATTCCTCCAACTGATACATATGATGGGACACTATTCCTCCAACTGATACCAATGATGAGCCACTATTCCTCCCACTGATACCAATAATAGGACATCATTCCTCCCACTGACACCAATGATCGGACACTAATCCTCCCACTAACACCAATGATGGGACACTATTCCTCCCACTGGTACCAATGATGGGACACTATTCCTCCAACTGATACAGATGATGGGACACTATTCCTCCCACTGATACCAATAACAGGGCATCATTCCTCCCACTAGCACCAATGATGGCCACTATTCCTCCCACTGACACCAATGATGGGACACTATTCCTCCCACTGGTACCAATGATGGGACACTATTCCTTCTACTGATACCAATGATGGGACACTATTTCTCCCACTGACACCAATGATGGGACACTATTCCTTCAACTGACACCAATAATAAGGGCATCTTTTCTCCCACTGATGGGACACGATTCCTCCCACTGATACCAATGAAGGGGCACTATTCCCCCCACTGATACGAATGATGGGACACTGTTCCTCCCCACTGATACCAATGATGGGGCGCTATTCCTCTCTCTGATACCAATAATGAGATACTATTCCTCCTATTGATACCAATGATGGGACAATATTCCTCCCACTGATACCAATGATGGGGCACTATTCCTCCCACTGATACCAATGATAGGGCACTATTCCTTTCACTGATACCAATTATGGGGCACTATTCCTCCCATTGATACCAATGATGGGGCACTATTCCTCCCATTGATACCAATGATGGGGCACTATTCCCCCCGCTGACACCAATGATGGGGCACTATACCTCCCATTGATACCAACGATGGGGCAATATTCTTCCCACTGACACCATCAATGTGGAACTATTCCTCCAATGATGAGGCATTGTTTACTGCTACTGAAGCTGGTGCTTTTTCTACTCCCAGTGGCAACAGTCCGGCCCTCCTAAAGCCTGAAGGACAGTAAATTGACTCTTTGTTTGGGAAGTTTGAAAACCCCCGCTTTAAATATTTCCAATTGTTACAGGAAAAAAAAATGCCCTTTGAGCTGCTGTCCAGTCTTGAGTCTCCAATCCTATTCTGTAAAAGAAGTGGGGCCTTTCTTTGGTGTCCAGATTACTGCCTGCATGACATGGACATTTCCTATTGGATGCCCCTCTCAGGATCCAGATGGGGCATGAGGAGACTGGCTGGCAGGGGCACATCTGCAGTGCCGCATTAGTGGGACCCCACTTCCAGAAACAGTGCCTTGTACTGGAAGAGTTTTTATGTGAGAGAGCGGTGGGCGTGTCTGAGAATCTTTCTTCTGCAAGACGGGCGGGTGTTCCCAGATCACCAGGGGAAGAATCGGGCAGGATGTGCCAATGTGGGTAGATTGTGCATGCATTATTCGGCAGATATAAGGACTGATGGAGAGACTGGGAGCCAAGACATGGAAAACCTCACAGAGATCTTTATTATTTCTTTTATCTCCAATAGAATCTTTCAGCGCTCTTCTAACGCCGGACGGCACGGCAGGGGGCGGGGAACGCGGTCTGGCCATGCTGACACTCGGTGATGGGGATGACAACCTTCATTTTATCCTCACGCTCAGAGGGATACAAGGGGAGGAGCGAGGTAAGACTCCCGGGATCATGGGACCTACAGGAAAAGTTTGCAGACTATTGGCTAGTCTCACGTAGAGCTGCGTATATTTCTGCCGGCGTAGCGCATCTCAGATACGCTACGCTGCCGTAAATTAGACAGGCAAGTGCTGTATTCACAAAGCAATTGCTCCCTAAGTTACGGTGGCGTAGCGTAAATGGGCCGGCGTAAGCCCGCCTAATTCAAATTGTGTTTGATGTGGGCGTGTTTTATTTAAATTAAGTGTGACCCCCACGTAAATTACGTTTTTTACTAACGGCGCATGCGCCGTCCGTAGACGTATCCCAGTGCGTATGCTCCAAATTACGCCGCTAAGACTCATTGGTTTCGATGTGAACGTAATTTACGGCCAGTGTGATGGTTGTCACCGGCGCAAAATAATTAGTTAAGTTGACCTGCTGCAGTACTGTGTAAGCCTCTAGGAAGGCCTAGATAGTAGAGCGGAAAAATATTGTTACTGCGCTGGTCTGAATAGGCGATGATACAAAATAATCTTAGTTAATAAAGTGCTGAATTCAGTGCAATACTGTGCGTGATAAACCACAATGGGTGATTATCTAACTAAATAACAATGTCCAGCTCTTTCGAGCATGTGCAATTGCATACTACTATGTGCGACTACTGTGCCAACAAACAAAATATATATATATATATGAGTAACAGTGTTCAGCTCTCTTGAGCATATACAATTTTTTTTTTTTTTAATATCTATATACCAATGTCCTACTCTCTCGAGTGTGTGATACTAAGTGCAACTATTATACCAACAACCAAATATAAATAAATAACAATATCATAAACCATATGTGCAAAAAATATATATGTGCATGAAAGTTCATAAATGTTCATAACACATCCCGGTTGACGTGGAAGTCACAACTTCACAGTTAGGATCCAATAAGGGTATAAATATGATAATTAATCCTGGTGTTGTGTTTCTAAAAATTCAATGCGGTCCCGACGTCCATACCTAACATTGGCTGCGCCATCTTTTTGTTGTTTTATCTTTACGCCTGAAAATGCCTTACGTAAGCGGCGTATCTTTACTGCGACGGCCAGGCGTACGTTCGTGAATAGGCGTATCTCGCTGATTTACATATTCTAGGCGTAAATCTCACTGGGTTTCGACGCATGCGCGGAAGAGTTTTACTTCCTGGTGCGGTGACGTGGCGGCGTCAACGTCACCGCCACGTCAGCGCGCTGTCTGCTGGCGGGGATTTTGGTTTGATCGTGTGTACACGTGATCAAACCAAAACGGCAGCAGACAGATAATGATGAAAAATAAGGCAGGAAAAAAGGGAAAAGGTAATTGTGTAACGTGATGTTTGTACGTTTTCCTTTTATTCGTTTTTTCCGGAATACGGAAATAAAAAAATCCAAATTTTCAGATTTTCGAATTTTCAAATTCTGAATTTACAATTTTAGAATTTACAGTTTTCAAATTTACAATTTTCAAAATTTTTGAATTTCCAAAATTAGAATTTTTTCATTTCCGGAAATTCTAAAAAAAATAGTTTGTCAAAATTTGTTACAAAACTAATTTGGAACTAAACGAATTGCACATATGTAATGTTTGTCTCCCTTTACAGAACAAATTCCGATCACCGTACAGATCTTACATCGCCGCCATGTCATGAGAGCGCTCTGCGCCAATGTCACTGTCCAGGTATAAGATGACAGATTGTAAGCTACCATGACAAGAAGCAATTTAGCTCTCTGTATTCTCTGCTCTAATCTTGGCCTTGCCCTCCATCTCATCCCTTTCTCTATTGCCCCTTTTTATCCCAGGAGACAGACTTTGCCGAATTTTTTCCCAACCTCTCCAGCCAGGAGATGCTCTGGCTTGCCCAGGGGCGGCTGGAAATCGCCGTGCGAACGGAGGGCGTCCGTATACAGCGCATATCTGGCTTTATCACAGTCAGGAAGTCATGTGACAGTAAGTAAAAGGCAAAAACACTTTGCTGTACCAAATGGTGACCGCATGTTGAATAGGTGGGTGACACTTTCTCCATGTTCCCCTCCTCGTTGGGCACCAAATTTGGGTCACATAGGAGGCCTACCCCAGGGGTTTTCTGGGCTATGCTAGGCACCTTGGGTAGGGTCATTGCCTTACACAGTTACCTTGTTTTGCGCCGTGTTCACCAATGCCCTGAAGGTCATATTCAGGGTTGACTCAATATTAAGGCAGGCCTCCCATTAAAAGATGACCGTACACCATGTACACAGGTGACTGAATTGTAGTTAACTCTCTTCATGTTAATGTACACCTCTACGGTCATTGTTGCACTTAGGAGGGACACGCAGAGCCGATGTCCTCTCCACCTATCCATCGTATCTCCGCTACCTCTCTCCCAGTAACAGAATGGGGCCCCGCTGTGCGTCTAGCATGGGCTCCATGCCTGCACTCACTTAGAGGCAGGCAAGGCTCTCTCTGGATGCTGCAGTTCTGTGAAGTGTCTGCAGATTACATGCTTGGTCTTGTCTGTGTTTCTCCCCATGCAGACTCTGGGCAAGATCCACAGACAGCAGCCGCCCGCGCGGCGTGTCCCATATACGCTACGCCAATAGGTGTGCGCAGCCTATTGGATTAGGGTGTGCACCTCAAAGCTCAAACACATGCTACCGATCACTCACTGCATTCACTCAGAAAGGGACAGTAAATCACATATTTACCGACCCCTTCCCCACTTATCCTAAAACATCACCCTGTGTGTGCCCGCAGCAGCAGGTGGGAGAGGAGAGGAGGAAAGTCGGAGGGACTGTGGGGGGAAGGGGGGCAGGGCAGTATGGGGAAATCTGTGCTGTACAGGATGATTAGGGTATGCCTGGGCACACCCTGTGCGCACGCCTATGGCTACGCCGCTGTAAGTCACAGCGGCGTATTACTAATCCTCAATGAAATGCCAATGTAACTTACGGCGGCGTAGCGTAAATGGACCGGTGTTCGCGGGTGTAATTCAAATTGACTAGGGGGGGGGCGTGTTTTATTATAATTATGAATGACCCGACGCAAACGACGATTTTTTTTAACTGCGCATGCGCCGGCCGCGGACGTATCCTAGTGTGCATGCGTGAAATCACGCCGCAAATAGTCAATGAAACGACGTGAAAGTAACTTACGCCCAGACCCATTCTGGATCGGCGTACGCAAACGACGTCCAATACGACGCGGCCCCGACGTCCATACTTAACATTGGCTGCGCCTCCATATAGCAGGTACGCAAACGCTTGCTCGTTCGTTTGTAGATTGCTGTAACTTGCTCATTTGCATATTTTACGCTGGAAATAGACGGAAGCGCCCATAGCGTCCAGCGTAAATATGCATCTAAGATACGATGGTGTAAGAAACTTACGCCAGTCGTATCTTAGCGTTAGGCCGGCGTATCTTGTCACGCCGTCGGGAAATTCGAATTACGCCGGGGTATCTATAGATACCCCGGCGTAATTCTCTGTGGATCTGGCCCTCTGTCTGTCTGGGCAGAGCCCTCCCCCTTTTATTAAAAGCATTCTGGGAGACAGAGCTCAGCAAAAAGTGCAGAAAATTCGGTTAACCCTTTCCCTCCCAGCTGGGGTAGCAGCTGTCTCACTATTCAGAATTTCAACCTGTTTACAAACAGTTGGCTGCCTTGGCCAGACATAAAATGCATATAGACCAGTGGCGGCTGGTGCTCCATTTTGGTGTGGGGGGCAAACAAACCACCCCCCAGTCTGTCGGTCCCCCCACCCCCATTCGCTCTCTCCTCCGTCCACCCTCCAGCCCCGCACTTACCCCATCTCGGTCGCGGGCAGCTTTGGGGCTTCACTGCAGCTTCCCCTGTGTCTCTTCCTCCTCGTCGGCAAATACGGTTGATTCTCCTCTCAGCCAATTGGGTCTTAGAACCCGCTTCCTGATTGACCGGGGGAGAATCAGGAAGACAATAGTGAATATTAATTTGCTATTGTCACACAAGTGGGTGGGCTCTACACCCCAAGTACGCCCTTTTTGAAGCCAATTGGAGCCTCCGGCTCTAATTATGTGCTTCAAAAAAACAAAAAACTTTGGAATCCATGCTTCTGGCACCCTGCATGTAGATTAGGGGCCTGACGCATTGGACTGGGGGGGGGGGGGCATCCAGTGAGTGAGTGTTGTCACTAGGACAGCTAATAGGGAGGTAGAGCCAGTCTCCCTGTATTGGGTCTGGACCATATCAGTTTAGCAGGGGGCCCAGGGCAGAGAGGGCACTCCAAGTACCTTTGGGCACAGGCAGATTAATTCCACAGCTCTCAGCAACAAACAAAAAGATCCCTGGGCCCCAGTTCAGCAGGGAAAGGAGGCAGAGACAGGGAACCTTGCAGAAAATAGATGAAAACAGAAGGCGCACTTACCTAGTGCAATATCGCACATTAATGTAAAATAAAATATAGCTACCCACTCACTGTGGGTGGTATATACGCTCATCAGGTCACTGCAAGTAGGTACAATCTCCCAGCTATGCCAAAGCCTCTAGCCCAAGGAGGACCTCACCAGGGTCCCTGCCGGCTAATGCATTTCGAAAGTTGTCCTTCTTCATCGGAGCCACTGAGATGGGATCTTTTTTTTTCATGCACGGAAAACATCAGAAATACTCCGCTCTCGAGCCTTTCCGAGTTCAGCCGAGCGGTCCTCTGGTCTTTCCGTGTGTTTCTGAGGCTATCCGGCACCCACACCTCTGCCCACATGCGATATTGCATGCAATTGAAGTCAATGCGGAACAAATTATTTTCGTTTCCATTGACTTCTATGGGGAAACTCACTTTGATATGCGAGTACTTTGGATTACAAGCATTCTTCTGGAACGGATTATGCTCGTAATCCGAGGTTCCACTGAGCAAATTTTAGGAGTTTAATGTTGGATTACTGCATAGATCTGGAAGAAATATACAAAGGACACCAACATTTAAGTAAGGGTACACATGGCTTTTGTGCTTAGACAACATTTGTTTAGCCTGCAGTTTGGTTTGAATGCAATGGAACCTTCTGATAACATAAAATATTCTGTGATGATATTATTCAATTAACCAATCAAATAATCCCCCATCTTCTGTTGCTGTAGCTCTACAGAGCGTGCTGTCTGGTGGAGATGCCCTGAACCCAACCAAGACTGGAGCGGTGGGCTCAGCAACCATGACACTACATGAGAATGGGACTCTGGAGTACCAGGTATAGAGGAACACATAATAAACTTGGGTTCCGGGGAAGGTCACCGAGCAGCAGCGCATCTCTGTAGTCTTCTGCTGAAGCCCACCATAATAGTTCCTTCTTCCCACAGCTCCAGGTTGCGGGTATCATGAGTGAGGTGACCGCAGTGACCCTGGAGACCAAACCTCAAGGAAAGATGAGGAATATCCTACATGACATGACCAAGGACTACCATGATGGGAAAGTAAGAACACCATCTTTCTTGTATTGTGAGAAGTATGGACTCCAGAGAGAGAGAGATATAAGTTTTCCCTGTCTGGAATATGCAGTTCAGTTTTGGGCCCCATTTCTCAAAAAGGATATCGGGGAACTGGAGAAAGTACAGAGAAGGGCAACCAAACTGATAAGAGGCATGGAGGAGCTCAGCTATGAGGAAAGATTAGAGGAACTGAATTTATTCTCTCTTGAGAAGATGAGAATAAGGGGAGATATGATCCACATGTACAAATATATAAGAGGTCCATATAGGGAACTTGGTGTTGAGTTATTCACTTTACGGTCATCACTGAGGACAAGGGGGCGCTCTTTATGTCTAGAGGAAAAGAAATGTAATCTCCAAATACGGAAAGGTTTCTTCACAGTAAGAGCTGTGAAAATGTGGAATAGACTCCCTCCAGAGGTGGTTCTGGCCAGATCAATAGATTGCTTTAGGAAAGGTCTGGATACTTTCCTAAATGTACATATTATAACTGAGTACTGACATTTATAGGTAAAGTTGATCCCCGATGCCTCTCGGGGATCAGGAAGGATTTTTTTCCCCTGCTGTAGCAAATTGGATCGTGCTCTGCTGGGGTTTCATGCCTTCCTCTGGATCAACTGTGGATATAGAATTGGGTGTATGGGATTGTGTTTTATTTTATTTATTTTTATGGTTGAACTAGATGGACTATCACCAATCTTCCTCTTCTGTACTATTTGTGGAACTCTATCATATAGGAAACCTTGTTATACCACCAGCATTCCAGTGTGTTCAATGTAGACAGACATGTAAGGAAGAGGTAAACCTCATACTGGGGATATCGACAAACAGTTGGTAAGGGAACTGCAGTAGTCTCAGGCACAGCTGGAGAAAATATCTGCAGCTGCTGAGTCAGGATCCTCTTCAGCCCTTCCATACCCCCTCCATGTCTGCCCTTGCATACCTGCTCTGTCTGCCCTTGCATACCTGCTCTGTCTGCCCTTGCATGCCTGCTCTGTGTCCGCCCTCACATGCCTGTGTTGTGTCCGCCTTACCATACCTACTTTGTGTCTACTGTTCCATACTTGCTTCGTGTTTGCTATCTTATACCGGCTCCATGTTTGCCATCCTATACCCGCTCCAATGTTTGCTGTCCCATTCCTGCTCCATGTCTAATATCCCATACCTGTTCTTCGTTTCAAATATCCCATGACTCTGTCCACCCCAATCTAAAAGACCCATTCCGCCATTTTACATTTTAACTTCATCAGTGGTTAGCTTCTTCTTCCTCATTCTCTGGGCCAGCATATAGATGATGCTAGTGCCAGACTTCGTACTTGTGCATAATGAGATATGGTGTAATGAGCACCATTAAACTACTCAACACTCTTGTAAAATTTTGGCAACTCTTGAGATGTTGCCATTTAGCTGCAAGAGCTCCCTGAAAGGCACTAGTGATGTAGCCTTCCTAGGAGGCATCTGAGAGGCCCTGCATGTCTGCAGTCATTGGGGATATGCCGAAGGGGAAGAACTTGGAATGTTGTTTTTGGGAGCAAGCTCCTTTGATAAAAAAGGAAACATAATGAAGAGCGGTAATGAGAAATCCTATATTTGACTCTTTGGATCAGGTGCACGGAATGTGGAGCGGTGCTAACGCCCGGGATCTGCACAAGTTACTACACAATGAACTGTACGTTAATGTGGCCACAAAGGATTTCCAGGAAGGAGAAGTCAGAGGACAGATCACAGCATTACCATACAACGGGCTGTTGGCCAGGCACGAGGGTGAGTTGCGCGACATCAATGTACACCCAATAGCCACTATAATAGGTACTCCGGCAATACTCAGGTACACCATGCCATTATTAAGGGGTCCAACGTGTGGCAAGAAAAATCTCCCTGTACCATCATACCCTAGCAAGCTGAGCTGAGACCTGAACAGACCCATAGATCCATGATGGGTCCAACATATTCTACCCTTCAAGATATATCTCTAGACTCTGACCCACCAAGTGCAAGTCGCAGCAAAAATTTAAGTTCCACAGGCCAGCAAGGTTCTTCCAATCTGTCATCATCTGGCATTGGAGATCCGGCACCCGACAGGAGAGACCCTGGGTGGACTTCTGTTTGCTGTAGTGCATCCTCCTTATAGGTCCCCATATTGGCTGTTCAGAGACAGCCCAGTGCACAGCACTGCAGTAAAGAGAAATTTTATTTCTGAGTATCTTGCTGCTGACCTGATCCCTGAATGCTTAAGCCTGTCCTCTGGACTTTGTGCATTACTTAATCCTGACCCCTGCATTCTGTGTGTTACCTAATCCTGACCTCTGAACTCTCTGGGTTACTTAATCCTGACACCTGAGTGTTATTTGATCCTGATTTTCGAACAGCAGCATATGTTGCAGGTAATGCCTTTTTTGGCACCCCCCCCCTCCTGTTGGAGTGTCCAAGGCACTTTCCCTTCTGCCCACCCCTTCAACTTGGAGGCAGAAAACTCTACATGTATTGTGGCTCCAGGCACATCGACGAAAGCAAAAAATATATTATAATCTATAATATATATATATTCTCACTGGTCACTTTATTAGGTGCACCTTGCTAGTATCGGGTAGGACCCCCTTTTGCCTTCACTGTTCATGGCATAGATTCAACAAGATGTTGGAAACATTCCTTTGAGATTTAGGTCCATAGTGACATGATAACATCACACAGTTGCTGCAGATTCTCGAATGTCTCGTCGCATTCCAAAGGTGCTCTATTGGATTGAGATCTGGTGACTATGGAGGACAGATTGGAGTACGGTGACGTCATAGTCATGTTCACAAAACCAATGGTAAGATGATTGGAGCTTTGTGACATGGTGCAATATCCTGCTGGAAGGAGCCATCAGAAGATGGGGACACTGTAGTCATAAAGGGATGGACATGATCAGCAACAATACTCAGGTAGGCCGTGGTGAGTAAATGATGCAGAATTGGTACCAAGGGGCCCAAAGTGTGGCAAGAAAATATCTCCCCCCCCCATCATTACACCACCACCAGTCTGAACCAGTGATACAAGGCAGGATGGATCCATGCATTTATGTTGTTTATGCCAAATTCTGAACCCACCATCTGAATGGTGCAGCTGAAATTAAGACTCATGAGGCCAGGCAACATTTTTCCAATCTTCTATTGTCCCATTTTAGTGATCCTGTGCGAATTGTAGCCTCAGTTTTCGGTTCTTAGCTGTCAGGAGTGGCACGCAGTGTGGTCTTCTGCTGCTGTAGCCTGCTTGGAGGTTCGATGTGTTGTGTGTTCAGAGATGGTATTCTGTATACCTTAGTTGTAACGAGTGTTTATTTGAGTTACTGTTGCCTTTCTGTCATCTTGAACCAGTCTGCCCATTCTCCTCTGACATCCACAAGGAATTTTCCTCCACACAACTGCCACTCACTGGATATTTTCTCTTTTTCGGGCCATCCTCTGTAAACCCGAGACATGGTTGTGCGTGAAAGTCCCAGTAGATTAGCAGTTTTTTAAATACTCAGACCAGCCCATCTGGCACCAACTATCATGCCACGTTTAAAGTCACTTAAATCTCCTTTCTTCCCCATTCTGATGCTCCGTTTAAACTTCAAGTCATCTTCATCAAGTCTCGATGCCTACATGCATTGAGTTGCTGCCATTTAATTGGCTGATTAGCAATTTGTATTACTAAGAAATTGAATATGTGTACGTAATAAAGTGGCCGGTGGATGTATATATGAACTATATGTCTTTTGTCTGTCTGGCTATGTGCATCATGAATTTTCCCATTGCTGTAGGACAGAAGACTCTGGGGCTGCCCTCTGTAAACCTGTGAGCATTTATATATCCCTATATCTTCATTCTGATTAGTCTTCTGTCCTTCTACTGAGTCTTTTCACTCTTTCTTCCAGTTTGTTCTCTGTCCATTCCTCTCTGCTGGGAGAAAAATCTCTCCATAAAACACTTTCTGTTCCTCTTCCAATGGCAATCACACTTTCTGCCACACAAATCTGTTTATATTTGTAGAATCTCCGATACCACTGGCAGGTCAGTTTGTGTCACCTCCATTGATGACGGGGACATCAGGTCACGCCTGGGTGTTGTTGGATGAATACTGCCACTTGCAGTATCAGATTGTGGTGACGGGACTGGAACGCACAGAGGACGCAGCACTGAACGCTCATCTGTACAGCACACAAAAGAACAAGAGGCATCTGAAAGGCTTCTATGGGTCCCAGGTGAGTGGAGGCCGATAAGACTGGAGGTCAGTGAGTGAAGTCAGGTGATGGGAAGGCCAGAAAAAAGAAGCCGTTGAGTTTAGATGCTAGTGAGTGGAGGGCTGGTGATGGAAGGGCTGGTGGATGGAGATCAGTAATGGTAGGGTAGTGAGTGGAGCTTAGTAATGGGAGGGCAGTGATTGGAGGTTGGTAACAGGAGGGTAGTGAGTGGAGGTTGGTAATGGGAGGGCAGAGGTTGGAAACAAGAGGACAATGAGTGGAGGTTGGTAACGGGAGGGCAGTGGTTGGAGGTTGGTGACAGGAGGGCAGTGAGTGGAGGTTGGTAACAGGAGGGCAGTGAGTGAAGGCTGGTCAAGGTAAGGGCAGGCAAGTCATTGGAGGGCAGTGAAATAAGACTTATGATGGGAGGGCAGTAAGTGGAGGCTGATAAATAGGAGGCAAATGTTTGCAGGTGATAATGGGAGGGCAGTAAGTGAACACTCTAAATAGGTGGACAGTGAAATGTAGTGGAGGTTGGTATTGGAAGGGCAGAGAGTGCAGATGGGTAATAGGATAGCTGGTGAGTGAAGACCAGTAATAGAATGGCAGCTTGATAATAAGCTGGCAGGGAGTAAAAGCAAGGCATTGAGTGAAGACTGGTGATCAGAGAGCAAAAGGTAGAGGGGGACAATGGAAGAGTAGCGAGTGGAGGCCGGTAATGGAAGCACAATGAATGGAGGGCGGTGATCAGAGGGAAGTTGGTAGAGGATAGTAATGGTAGGACAGTGAGTGGAAGTTTAATGCCGCGTACAGACGATCGGACATTCCGACAACAAAACCGTGGATACATTTCCGACGGATGTTGGCTAAAACTTGTCTTGCATACACACGGTCACACAAAGGTTGTCGGAGATTCCGAACGTCAAAGAACGCGGTGACGTACAACGGCACTAGAAAAGAGAAGTTCAATACCAGTCATCTTAGTAGAAGTTTGGTGAGAGACGATTTGCGCTTTTCAGCCTCATGCTTTTCAGTCTGTTACAGCGTGACGAATGTGCTATCTCCATTACGAATGCTAGTTTGACCAGACCGAGCACTTCCGTCATGTACTTGATTCAGAGCATGCGTGGAATTTTGTGCGTCGAAATTGTCCACACACGATCGGAATTTACAAGAACGGATTTTTGACCAAAAGCTCCCATCAAACATTTGTTGTCGGAAATTCCAATCGTGTGTACGCGGCATAAGAGGGCAGTGGGTAGAGACTGGTAATAGAAGGACTGTGAAGAAGAAGTTTTTGGGTGTGGAGTCCTAAAGGTGACTGATACAAGCTAATTCTTCTTTGTATATACAGGAATGTGTTCAGCACATTTGGCTCAGTGTGCAGTGAGTGAGGTTGCATCTGTTACTTCATGTATTTGCTATATTTGATCAGAATTTGTTACTTGTAAATAAAGTTTATTTTATTTTAAAAGATCATTGTGGTAAAATCTTCTTAAATCCAAAGAGGAGCCAAACTCTAAACATGCCAAATGCATATACAATGTATGTACAGTATGCAGTAATAATAGCAATACAAAACAAGTCAGAAAATGGCAACATTATACAAATTCCAGAGCAAATCTGCAAAGATGCAGGTCTGCCCTGGAAGATACCATTCACTTTCCAGATTTCCTTTCAGTTACCGATAATTCTTTTACCTCCTCCTTTGGAAGGCTCTAGGAAGTGTGAAGGATTTGGACACAGAACTCTTCAATCACCTGAACCACGGCACGGCCTTCATCCAAGTCAGCACAAAGCTGAACCCACGTGGTGAGATCCGGGGTCAGGTAAGATCTAGGGTCAGGCAAATCTGGATTTTTGTAACAGCTGGGGCCAAGTATGATTCATGATCAGGTGTCGAGTGAGATCCATGGTCATTTGTGAGATCTATAGTCAAGTGAGATCCATGGTCACGTGTGAGATCTGGAGTCAAGTGAGATCTGGGTTGAAGGGAGATCCATGGTTACGTGTGAGATCTAGGGTCAAGTGAGATCCATGGTCATTTGTGAGATCTATGGTCAAGTGAGATCCATGGTCACGGGAGATCCATGGTTACGTGTGAGATGTTTGGTCGAGATCCATGGCCATTTGTGAGATCTGAGGTCAAGTGAGATCCATTGTCACGTGTGAGATCTGGGGTCAAGTGAGATCCATGGTCACATGTGAGAACTAGGGTAAAGTGAGATCCATGGTCAAGTGTGAGATCTGGGGGGTCAAGTGAGATCTACAGTCATTTGTGAGATCTATGGTAATTTGTGAGATCTGGGGTCAAGTGAGATTCATGGTCACGTGTGAGATCTTTGGACAAGTGAGATTAATGGTCATTTGTGAGATATAGGGTCAAGTGAGATCCATGGTCATGTGTGAGATCTGGGGTCAATTGTGATCCATGGTGAGGTGTGAGATCTAGGGTCAAGTGAGATCCATGGACATTTGTGAGATCTGGGTCCAAGTGAGATCCATGATCATTTGTTAGATCTGGGGTCAAGTGAGGTCTGTGGTCACATGTGAGATCTGGGGTCAGGCAAGTATGAAGTACAGATTGTCCTTCTGGATTAAATGATGTTACAGCATTGATTAATTTAATAAGAGACAGTAGCTGTGTGTACTGCTTCACCCGGTCCTGTTTAGGTTCATATTACGAACACTTGTAAATTGGGAGGAACTTCACCATCCCCTGATGACTCTGGGAATGAATCAACTGACAAGAGTGGCCAGAGCCACCCAGACGAACTTAGGAGAGATCCCAGGTCTTGTTATTTTGAAGGAAAACTAAGGGCCCATGGCAGTCGCTGGGCCCCGGACTATGACAGGAAATGCTCTGAGTGCATCTGTCAGGTACGGCATTGTGGCGAATGTTATGAACACTGTTACTAACTTCCATTTATACTATTTTATTTTAGCTAAGAATAAAGTTTTATCAATTTTATAAATAATAAACTATAAAATAAAATAAATAAATCGATTTATTTTTTGGCACCAAAATAAACAAGTTTAGTGTCCTGAGAAATAAAAGAATTGAATTTGTACTTGTAGCAACAGTAACTCTAGTGGTTATACTTTCTTATCTTTGGAATATATATATAAATACTTCTTTGAAGCTGTGGCGGCTGCTGCTGTATAATTTTTTTTTGGGGGGGGGGGGGGGCAGCAAACAAGACACTTGTCTCCAGCCCCACAAACCTCCTCCCCCCCTGGTCGGTCCGTCGCTTGCTCGCTCGTCCTGCACTTACCCCATCTAGCAGCTTTGTCTCCTTCTCCTCCATGGTGGCAGCTTTTCCCTGCGTCTCCGGCTTCCCTCAGCGTTTTTTTCCCCCTCTTTCCCTCAGCTACCAATACGATTGTTACTCCTGTCGGCCAATCGTGTCTCAAGACCCACTTCCTGATTGGCCAAGAGGAGAGTCAATTAAGCCAATTAAAACCTAAGGCTCTAATCCTGTGCTTAAAAAAAAAAAAAAAATACCCCATTGAAATCGCTGCGTCCGACGGCCTGCATAAAAACTAGGGGACGTGTGCATGGATTAGGGGGGCCGTGCCTCTGCGCCCCTAATTGACGGACCTTCACTGCTTAGAAGAGAATACTACCAAGGTAAATCCTTGTTTGTACTAATTGGCCAAAAACAAACTATGTAGAATCCAGTAGGCCCGTAGCTGTATGATTGCTTCCATGTACAGAATAAATACAATATCTGTAAAGTGAGAAATGACCCGATGACTTTACTCCTCCAGAAGCGCACAGTGATCTGTGACCCTGCTGTGTGCCATCCTCCGCACTGCAGCCAACCTATCCAGCTGGCGGAGCACTGCTGCCCCGTGTGTGAAGGTGCGTTCCCAATAAATACCAAACCAAAGATTTGCCTTAGTTGCAGTTAGATGAATATTGTACTTTGGGGTTACTATGTCAATCAACTGGATTTTACGTAGTCACTGTAATATGTTATATATATTGTAATGTTTATTGAGGGACACAGCACAGGATATTCAATATACATAGGTTATGCTGCTGCCTACTGGAGAACTTGGATACTAAGGGCCAGATTCACAGAGCCCTTACTCCTCTCTATCTCGCATTAGACTGGAGTACTTTCAAATTACGCGCGTTTTTTCACTACTCTGAAACCTCAAACCATGAAAATACGGCTGCGGGCTTCAATCCGACTGGCTTACGTGTTCGTACGCCTTCGGATCTACGCTGCAATAAATTTGCGGCCGCTGGGTGGAGTTCCCGTCGTTTTCTGCGTCGGGGTATGCAAATGAGCTTTTGCCGACGATCCACGAAATTACTAACATCAATCGCAATCTCTTACGGCATCTTTTTGCTGCGTAAAACTATACCAGCTTTTTGCTGGTCTAATATTAGACAGCCCATGTTAAGTATGGCCGTCGTTCCCGCGTCGAATGTCAACGTCTTTTTTTTATTTTTTACGTAACTCGTCCGGGAATAGGAATGTCCGTAAACGACGCTACTCAAACAACGAATGACGTAACAATGTTATTTCGCGCAATGCACAGCGGGAAATTTTTGAACGGAGCATGCGCAGTTCGATCGCCGCGGGGACGTGCCTAATTTAAATGCTTCACGCCCCCTAATCGCGTATTTCGATTACGCGGCGAGAAATACACTACGCCGACGTACCATAAGGGACAAAATCTACCAGAATTCGGCGTATAGCCAGGTAAAATACGGCGGCGTAGTGTATCTCTGATACTCTGCGCCAATGTAATTGTATCTGAATCTGGCCCTAAGTTTAATAAATAAATTATGACATGAGGCTAGCTTCACATAGAAGCCAAAACCTCACCTGCTATGAAGCCTAATGCCACATACACACGATCAGACATTCCGACAACAAAACCGTGGATTTTTTTTTTCCCCACAGATTTTCGTTCAAACAAATGTTGTCTGAAATTCCGATCGCCAAGAATGCGGTGACGTACCACACTACAACGAGCCAGGAAAAATTAAGTTCAATGATTCCGAGCATTAGTAGGATTTTTGTGTGTCGGAATTGAATACATACAGTCGGAATTTCCAACAAGTACTTTTGATGTTGGAAAAATTGAGAACCAGCTCTCAATCATTTGTTGTCGGAAATTCCGACAGCAAATGTCCGATGGAGCCTACAATATCCGACCAAAAGCTCACATTGAACATTTGTTGTCGGAAATTCCGATTGTGTGTATGCGGTATAACTGTAGTAAAGCAATTATGAACCACAAAACTTTGGCAATAGTCAACCAAATAAAAGTCCACCAAGAGGGGTAAGACTTGTGACCCTCAAACATTTTGGGAGATTAGGATTTTATTGAGACACAAAAGGTTTTCTCCTTCACTCATTAAAGAACACAGCACAAGATACTTAATACATGCGAGTTATGCTGCTGTCTGCAAGACAGTTTGGATACTATATTTCCAAAAGGAAACAGGAAATGGGGCAGTGGTAGCCGGTAGGCTTTTCTTCTGGAGCGATGGGACTGATGCATCCCCCCCGAACCAGGGGCGGCCACGAGGCTCGCGGCACTGTCAGCCAGCACCCCTCGAGGTCCGGCACTTACTATGTGGCAAGCTGTGTCCTCCTCTCCTGCTTTGTCCTCCGGGCAGCGGCAGGTCCGGCTCCAGTGTGTCTCCTCTTCCACAATGCTAGGCATCCAATAGGATCGCCTGGCGCTTTGTCCAATCAGGAAACAGATCACTGGCCTGCCTCCTGATTGGCGGGGAGTAACTGTAGTGTGAAAATACCAAATGTTAATTTGCTATGGTCACACAATTGGATAGGATCAGGGAGCACTCTCTGTGCCCACCCTATTTTGAAGCCCTTCTGGCTCTAATCAGGTGCTTCAAAAAACATACCCCCCCACCATAGGAATTCATGTGCCCGGCGTACTGAAAGGGGCCGGGCACATGGATAGGGGGGGCTGTGAAGGTGTGTGTGTGTGAGGGGCGTTGTCGCAATGCACGGTCCGCCACTGAAATGGGGCCAGCTTCATCTAAAGCAGGGTAGAACACTTTTCAGAGGTTGAGATCTACCTGGACAACCTGTAGGAAATCAAAGCTTGATTACCTCTACATGTCCAAATCTGCAGTCTGTTTGCCCCAATGACATATGTCAGTATTCCATTACACTTGAATAGAGATCAATTTCATTATCTCCAACACTTTGTATCAACATTTTGCTTTATTAATTTCAGAGAAGAAAGAGATCCTGGTGAGGAACCAGAGAAGACCTAAAAGTGAAGGTAGGAAACTTTCCTTGCCCCCCTGTAATGTTCCTCACTTACCATTTGGTATCTCAGCACCTCATCCTCTCTACCACAGGGTGTTACTTCAATGGGGAATGGAGGTCCGCTGGAACGCGATGGCATCCGTGGATTGAACCTTTTGGTCTAGTTTTATGCGCAACTTGTTTGTGCAAAGTAAGATTCCCCACGTTCCTTTCACCCTCGATGTGCCACCAGCTCACTCCGGCTCTGACTTTACCCATCTCTCTTTGTATTAGACGTCCTCACAAGACCTGCACTGTGTGCGACTGACCTGCCCACATCTTTCTTGTGAAACAATTGGAGAGTAGGGGCGCTAATTATTGATAGGTATAACAGGTATTATACAACATTAGTGAAAATAATATAATATAAATATGTGAATGTCGTGCTAACCATATAACAACAAACCAATAAGTGCAGAAAAAATATATAGTGACAATAGACAATGTGTGTCTATCCAAAAGTCCGTGTTTGTTTAGTGCAATGTTGTGCTGCAAACAATAGTATTCCAATGGGTGCTCCGTGTGGTCTTCTAAACGTATATCACCTTCACCAAATAAACACCGCAAGTGTGAATGGATGGCTCCTTACCCGAAGGTGTTGACCTATTGTTTAAATAAGGTCAAATAGGCTCAGAAATCAGCTCTTGTCCGTGGAAACCACGATTGAAAACCAGGCTGTGGATAGGTCTCATATAAAGAGAGAAACAGCTCCCATGGTGTAAAACCTTTTATTAAAATAATTGCTAAAAAATATAATGCCAAATGGCCTCTTACTTTCGATGGTGCCCGTGTTCCCGGCACTGAGGCTGTAGGTATATAGGGATTGGAGAGAGAAGTTGTGATGAGCTGGTGAAGCCGGCGTGCGTTCCACCGCCGTCAGGCTTGAAAACCAGGAAACCGGAAGTATGCTAGTAGTGCGTGCGGTACCTGGGCACGCACTACTAGCATACTTCCGGTTTCCTGGTTTTCAAGCCTGACGGCGGTGGAACGCACGCCGGCTTCACCAGCTCATCACAACTTCTCTCTCCAATCCCTATATACCTACAGCCTCAGTGCCGGGAACACGGGCACCATCGAAAGTAAGAGGCCATTTGGCATTATATTTTTTAGCAATTATTTTAATAAAAGGTTTTACACCATGGGAGCTGTTTCTCTCTTTATATGAGACCTATCCACAGCCTGGTTTTCAATCGTGGTTTCCACGGACAAGAGCTGATTTCTGAGCCTATTTGACCTTATTTAAACAATAGGTCAACACCTTCGGGTAAGGAGCCATCCATTCACACTTGCGGTGTTTATTTGGTGAAGGTGATATACGTTTAGAAGACCACACGGAGCACCCATTGGAATACTATTGTTTGCAGCACAACATTGCACTAAACAAACACGGACTTTTGGATAGACACACATTGTCTATTGTCACTATATATTTTTTCTGCACTTATTGGTTTGTTGTTATATGGTTAGCACGACATTCACATATTTATATTATATTATTTTCACTAATGTTGTATAATACCTGTTATACCTATCAATAATTAGCGCCCCTACTCTCCAATTGTTTCACATGTCTAATCCAGTATTCTGCATTAGTTAGGGAGCAGCTTGTATTATTATTTTTGCACTTTCCCCCCCCCCCCTCACATTTTAGTTTGGCGCGAGATTTTCCCAAGTTTCCACATCTTTCTTGTGCCAATCCAATCCGTTCCAACCCGATGGACTGCTGCAAAAAATGTCCAGGTGATAGGAAGTAGTAATTTAAGGGACTTTGCTTGGTGGCAAATACAGTGTGTTTGTGACATTGGCTTAATATGCTTTTGTGCTCATTCACAATTCATTGACGGGTGCA
The DNA here is from genome assembly GCA_029574335.1 of Rana kukunoris. Taxonomy (NCBI): domain Eukaryota; kingdom Metazoa; phylum Chordata; class Amphibia; order Anura; family Ranidae; genus Rana; species Rana kukunoris. Next base: position 546,347,973 of record CM056052.1, on the reverse strand, counting down.
TTTGGCCTCCTTCTGATTTACATCAAGTTCCGTTGCAATCCTATAGATCTGTGTAAGGAGAGAAGTGGTTCTGGGGTAACCAAAAGCCCATGTGCACAGGCTCTAAGGCAGTTTAAAAGTGAGGCAAAGTGTTTAATGCTCTCTGAGGTCCAGTATAGCATTATATTCTTCTATCCACCTAGCAGACACCGCTCTTAGCTAGTTTTCACATATTTTCAAAACTGTGCTTACCTCCTATTGATTACTGAGCTGTACACAATCAGTTCAATGAGTTAGAGCAATGATTCAACACCCCACCACCCAGGTTTGTCCAAAATTTCTATCAGACATATCCTGCCTGGAAGAGAACTAGTGCTATGCTGTTTACTTAAATAACCCAGAGTGCTCTAGTAATCCTGTGGCATGTATTCAATTATTTACTTGAAAAACAAGTGATTGTATTGAGTGCAGACACAAAAAAAATCATTTAAACCACTTCCTGAACGTAGGACATCTTTGGGTTGAGGTGGTTATCCTGGGATGATTTTCAGCTGACGATTACCTACTAAAGAGAAAAAATCGTTGGGACTTTGTATGAGGCCGTGACTAACCAGTACACAGGTCTCCATGCCTAATTATATGGAAAAAGATTACCTACTAAGCAGAAGTGATTAGGGTAGCTGAATAGCAACTCGATTGCTTCGGCAGGCAGCGCAAGTAGACCCCCCCTCGCTGCCACTACCCTTCTTGGGCTCACCTGTCCGACTGTGGAGCCCGGGGCCGCTGCAACCGGCAGCAAAAGAGACACTACACTGCGAACCCCAAAAAAACGGAGGCGACAAGGATTTTGTCACTTCCGGTTTTGGCTCATTGTTAGCAGCTGATCAGACCGATCTGTGTCTGAGCATCTGTGTGGGAGTCTAGCAGAGAGATTTGGGGTCCAATAGACCCCAGATCTCTCCATAAAGAGGACCTGTCACGGCCTGTTATTCATCCCTTGCGAAATAAAAAAAAAAGTCACAGTATAAAAATAAGTTTCAAATAAAATAAAGTTTAAAGCACCCCCTCTCCCCATGCTTACGCGCAAAGGCATACCTAAGTCCTGCGCGCATATGTAAATGGTGATTGCACCACACTTGTGGGGTATTGTTACGGATGTTAGCGTGGGAGCAATAATTTTAGCTCCAGTAAACCTGTAAAGGTACCGTGGTTTGGCAGCATTCCATGGGCGTACGCAATTTAAAGCATGACATGTTGGTTATCTATTTACGCTGCATAACATCTTTTATATTTTAGAAAAAAAAAGTTCCCGGGTCTGGGGTCAGCTGAGCTGTCCCTGATCATTTCCGCGTCCCTCCGGCGTCCCCCTACCTCTGGCCACATGACTTCTATGGGGAAACTCGCTTTGATATGCGAGTGCTTTGGATTATGATTATGCTCGTAATCTAAGGTTCCACTGTATATTGTTGGGGGGGATTCTAAGTGATTTTCTAGCAAAAAAAATTATAGATTTTTACATGTAGGAGAGAAATATCAGAATTGGCCCAGTAGGGAAGTAGTTGGCAACAACCAGGCAGCAGGAGTACAGAATCAGGAACCAGAAGTGGAGTTAGAGCCAGGCCAAGGTCAGTATCGGGCGATCAGAAAAGGCACCGGTAACAACAGTGGTAAAATTTTTTTTTTTTTTTACTAAAACATTTTGCTCGATTAACTCAATACCATTTTAGTCGACTAAAATACAAATAAATAATAATAATAAAAAAGAGATTACTAAACTACGACTAAAACAAAAATTTGCCATTTTAGTCAAAAGGTTAAAACTAAATTAAAATTTGATGCCAAAATTAACCCTGGTCTGTAGTGCATGTTCAAACCTCAATACCATAAATAATAGGATATTAGATTTTTCACTTCAGCAATATATGAGTCTGGAAATTGTAGAGAAATGCTTAAATAATGCATTACAATTTGACTACACTCGTTAGATTTTAGATGAATAAAATTAGTTTTAGTCTACTAAATTGATTTTAGTTGACTAAAACGTCCTGGAGATTTAGTCGACTAAAAATAACTAAAAGTAAAATAAATTGCAGAAGACTAAATTGGGACTAAAACTAAAATGCCATTTTAGTCCTAAGACTAATGCCGTGTACACACGATAACTTTTCGGCATGGAAAAAAACAACGTTTTTCCAACTTCATCATTAAAAACGACGTTGCCCAAACACCAATGTTTTTAAAAAAAACGATGAGCAAAGCGCGGTGACGTAAAAAAACTTACGACGGCACTCTAAAGGGGAAATTCCATCTCATAACTTGCTTCTGAGCATGCGCAGGTTTAAAACATAATTTTAGCCCACACACGATCATTTTTTACAACCCGAAAAACAACATTTTTAAAAACGACGTTAAAAAATGAAGCATGCTCGAATTTTTTTTTTGCCGTTTTTCATCTTCTGAAAAACGGCAAAAAAAAAAAAAAAAAATCCAGCATGCTTCATTTTTTAACGTAGTTTTTAAATGTGTGAAGACCACACACCATCATTTTAAATGACATTTTTAAAAACTTCATTTTTTTCCATGCCGAAAAGTGATCGTGTGTAGGCGGCATAAGACTAAAACTAAATCAAAATTCGCTGCCAACCAGCAGGCAGGAGGCAAGGTCAAGTCACAAGCTAGAATCGGCAACAAGGGTACAGGAACAAGCAGGGTCAGCAAATGGCGGGTCAGAATACGCATATAAGCACACAGGATCAGGTTACAGGCAGAAGGAACTGGCGACCACGTAGCACTTTAAATAGACCACTGGGCGCCAAAGTCCATCCAAACATACACGCTCACCCTCATGAGCACAAGCAGCGCGCTCATGCTCACACACTCACGCTCGTCTAGATGCGGCCTAATCCTGTGCCCAGTTCTGTGGACCATTCTGCGTACATGCGCATTTCTTTGAGCCACAGGCATGACCTCGGTATTCCTGACACTTATAAACATAAAAATTGAAAAATCGCTAATTGACCCCTAACCATATTAATGTCTCCTCTTCATAACACCAATTACCTTTCCTCTCCTATGCAGAGGAGGAGAACCCCGCAGAGCTGGCAGACACAATGCAGTCTGATGAGCCGCGCCAATGCAAAGTGATGGGTCACTTGTATTCAAACAACGAGCGCTGGCATCCAACGGTCGAAAAACATGGCGTGGTGCCGTGTGTGACCTGCATCTGCCTGGTAAGTAGAAACAGCATGAAGTGTGGGATATGGACAGATTAAGGATACTTTGCCATAGAGGGCTAAGGAACAGGGTCACCTAACTCCTTGCCCTCCTCAGCAGTACCAAGACCAATTACATTTGCTTCCCTGCCATTCCCTTCAGCCAAAAGCAAAGATAAGTAACACTTTATAAGCCGAAAGTCATCATTTAGAGCTTACACAGAGGGCCATTAGGAAGCACCAACCCTGTGACGTGAGTAAAATGGGAGTGTTACATGCTCCTCCATACCTAGAAATTCTGTCAGAAATAGGAAGGGATAGCCCGGCGGCAACACACTTCACCCGAGCAGAGTGGTTAGCAGGTAAAAGCAGCCTCAGCTTGATACATCCAGACCACAACTCCAACATGTTTCGCCCCGTCCCCAGGGCTCAATCATGTAGATTCTACATAATTAAGCCCCGGGGGCAGGACGAAACATGTTGGAGTCGTGGTCTGGATGTATCGAGCTTAGACTGCTTTTTCCTGCTAACCACTTGGCCCGGGAAATCTCTTTCTATTTCAGGTCTGGACGGACCTTTTCTCAGCCTGCACCCTCACTAGTCCGCGGCATCCAACTCATTGAACCTCGACAGCCTGAATGGGGACCCTTAAGCATATATCATGGGTCACCTAGATGTTCTGTCAGCCTTATCATTCTCTCATCTCTCTTGGCACAGAGGGGTTGGTGACCACATTTTGTTCCACCATACTAAAGAAATACAGTTTGGTCAATGATCCACCTCCAGTCTGATGCCTGAGCAATAAATACTGCATTCATCTCTGTACGCTGCCTTGTGTTATGTGGTAGAGCCCGATAAGTTCAGAGCTCAGCCCATCCCCCCTCCTCCTGCTTAACACATACTGTACACTATCTTATCAAAAGTATTGGGACAACTGCCTTTACACGCACGTTAACTGTAAGGGCATCCCAGTCTTAGTCCGTAGGGTTTAATATTGAATTGGCCCACCCTTTGCAGCTATAACAGCTTCAACTCTTCTGGGAAAGCTGGCCAGGCCTTCTCGTTCAATATCAGTGCCTGACCTCACAACTGTGCTTTTGGAAGAATGGTCAAACATTCCCAAAGACACACTCCTAAACCTTGTGGACAGCCTTCCCAGAAGAGAAGATAGCTGCAAAGGGCGGGGCCAACTCAATGTTGAGCCCCACGGACCAAGACTGGGATGTCATTAAAGTTCATGTGCGTGTAAAGGCAGGTGTCCCAATACTTTTGGTTATATAGTGTATCCACAGAAAGCCAATAAAGGTGAGATTTGGGTACTTGCACTATACGTCATTTTGGAATCTGTTTTATTGATCTTGTTTTATGATGAATACGTATAAATGAAATGTTGTTGTCTGGCTTGGACATGGGAGATAAGGATGTGGCTCTACCCAGACCCTCAGGGCGTGGGTGGCGGCTCGACGTAGGTTCGTTCGGGAGGGGTGTTGGGCTCCGGCGCAGCCGTTATGGGGGAACCCTAACTTGCCTCATTTTCGGACCATACCTGACCCCCAGGTTTGGGCAAAGTTTGGCATTACGACCCTGAAAGATATAATGCCCTCGGGTACCCTGCTGTCCTTTCAGCAATTAATTCAAAAGTATCAGTTACCAGGCTGGATGTTTTTCCGATATGCTCAGCTGAGGCATGCGGCCAGGGCTCAGTTCCCGGGCCCTCTGGAGCTCCGGTTTGATCCAGTGGAGGACCTCTTGTCGGGCGGTGCCCTGTCCAATCTTTATGGAGTGCTGCTTCCTGTCGATTCTCTTAAAATGGATAGGCTCTGGGACTCTTGGAAGCTTGATGTTCCGGACCTGGAGAGGGAGGAATGGGAGGACTGTCTGGAGCGTGCTCCCGGGCTGGTAATCTCTGCAGGTGACAAACTCGTGCAAACGAAATTTTTGCACAGGGTATATTTTACTCCAGTGCGTTTATCTAGGATCTACCCTGATCGGGATCCGCTGTGCCCGCGATGTCGGGTAGAGCGGGGCACTTACTTACACATGTTCTGGACATGCCCGGCCCTCAGGTCCTATTGGGAGGGTGTGTTTGATCATCTTAATGTCCGACTGGAACTCTCCGTCCCTGTGACACCCGCACTGGCCTTGCTGGGTGTCATTGACGACGAACAAAGGTCCCATCACACTAAATTACTGATCTCATACCTCCTTTTTTATGCCAAAAAAGAAATACTAATCAACTGGACCTCTTCCTCTCCTCCCTCTGTATCTTCCTGGGAAGCAAGGGTTAATGCAGCGTTGCCCCTGTACAAATTGACGTATATTAGTCGGGGATGCCCATGGAAGTATGATAAAGTGTGGCTGTCCTGGATGGATCACTAACTGTCCTGGTGGGGTTTGGTTTCCTGGGAATGGTAGTGCCTGCTCTGGATCCCTAGAATATATCCTTTTCCTCCTGTCTGCTAGTTGTTCTAAAGGAACACCTGACTGTGCCGTTACCCTTCATTGTCTGTGAAACACATGGTTGGTATGCACTGTACTCTTTTATCTGTATGACGAACTATCTGTATTGCTGTAATAGTGTATGTTAATTTTTCCTTCAATAAAGCACTCCTGATTATTAAGGATGTGGCTCTACAGAACTAGCTATGATCTCTATGTGTCTCTCTACAGGATGGCGTCCCCCAGTGTGACAAACAGAAATGGAAATGCAGTGACCCAAAATGCAGTGCCAGCAGGAAGCCAGACAGAATCTGCTGCAGTGAATGCCTTGGTGAGTGTCGGTGTACGTAATATTTGGTACATTAGCTCACAAAGTGCCCCTACCACCTCTCATACTCCTGTGTCTGGTGCAGGTCATGACCAAGAGGAAGATGAAAAGTCCAGACCTGAAGAACCTACAAGCACATGAAGATATTCGACAGCCTGAAAGGGACTATATGGACCAAATATTGGGCAATCCCCAACAAACTGGGTCAGGAGGACAACTGCAGTACTCTCTGGTGTCGTATCTCCTTAATGGACGCTTCATTTTAAAAGATTTTCAGGGTTCTGTGATGTCATATACTCTCAATGGATGTGCCACTTCAGGGTTCTGTGATGTCATATCCTCTCAATGGACGCTTTATTTTAGAACTTCAGGGTTCTGTGATGTCATATCCTCTCAATGGACGCTTTATTTTAGAACTTCAGGGTTCTGTGATGTCATATCCTCTCAATGGATGCTTTATTTTAGAACTTCAGGGTTCTGTGATGTCATATCCTCTCAATGGATGCTTTATTTTAGAACTTCAGGGTTCTGTGATGTCATATCCTCTCAATGGACGCTTCATTTTAGAACTTCAGGGTTCTGTGAGGTCATATCCTCTCAATGGATGCTTCACTTTAGAACTTCAGGGTTCTGTGATGTCATATCCTCTCAATGGACGCTTTATTTTAGAACTTCAGGGTTCTGTGATGTCATATCCTTTTAATGGATGCTTTACTTTAAACCTTCAGAGCTCCGGGATGTTATATCCTCTCAATGGACGCTTTATTTTAAAAGAACTTCAGCGCTTCGTGATGTCATATCTTCTTAATGGACACTTCACTTTAGAAGAACTTCTGGGTCCTGTGATGTCATATCCTCTCAATGTATGCTTCATTTTAGAAGAACTTCAACACTCTGTGGTGACATAAGTCAATGAACATCCCAAAACAATTTCAGAACTCAGTTGTAATCTTATGACAGGACTGTCATGTAGGGTTGCCACCTTTTCTTTAAGCCAAAACCCAAACATCGGACCACCAACAGGGGACGGTGAGCTCACCCACCTGAGGATGAAGGCATCAACACCTTTCCTCCACAATGTATCAGTTGCTAAGCTTCAAACTTCCATCCCACATATCCCTTTGCTGAGGCACAGAACGCCGGGGATTGGAGTGTGGGTGGGCAGACAGAGGGGAAGGGGTGGGAGGGAGAAGGACCACATCAAGCCCTCTCTTCTCTCCATGTATGGGGGAGGAGCCCATGAGCACACCTATGTACTTGGCGGTTGTGGTCCTTGGTTACTTGGGAAAGCACAGTCCATTCTGAATATTATGTCCGGGTTTTAGGTGGTCTGAAACCCGGACACACAATTCAAAACCCTGACTGTCCAGGTAATTCCCGGACAGGTGGCAACCCTACTATCGTGGTTTGAGACTAGACAACTGCAGGACCGTGATGTCAAACAGGCCTTTGGCTACTTAATCTGAGTATAACCATGACACTATGATATAATAAACATGGAATATCACTGCAAGGACAAGCAATGCACAAAAGCACCATTCACAGTATAAATGGGATGCTGGAAATCACTTCTGTTTACAGATGATCAGATTATCCATGTGACAGGAGCAGCTCCATCATGACTCAAACACCAAAAATATGTAAGGAAGCAGCACGTCTTTAAGGGAGATTGTGGAAAAGATTGGAGACGATGTATGCGTGATGACCAATGTGATGTGTGCAGGGCATGTGACAGACATGATTAAGCGCTGCTCTGCGTAAAACGTGTTAACCTTCCTACTCATTTGTGCTCATGTGCTGTAAAAAAAATGTTTTACCTACCACCGCACATATAAAATGCAAGGTTCACATTTCTCCTGGTTTCTGTGGTTTACTAAATTATAAAAATTCTCCCGGCAGTAGCTGTGTATCCCAAAATATAAGCAGCATCCCTTCTGCTGCCGGGATGATATAAAAAAAAAAAAATGGCACATACTATACCTATAATTCTCAATCAGCTGACAAATTCAGCAACTGTGCAACACTCTTAAAGGAGTTGTAGGAAAAACTGTTTACAGGGTATAGAGACATAATAGTTAACTGATTCCTTTTAAAAACAGTTAAAAATCAATCATATAATGTACATGTAGTTTCTAGTTTCGTTTTTGCATGTCGTTTCCTGTCTCTCTGCCTTACAGAGCATACAGAGCCACAGAGCAGTGATGGTTTAGAAAAATTTAACTAGAAACTAGACACACAGTAATCACACCTCCTTAAAAGGGACCACAGAGAGAAAGCTCCCAGTACTGTGGTTATCAGGAAAAAGACAACAAGGAAGTGTCGAGATCGGAGAAGAATTACAGCAACTTGAGAGCAAACATGAACAATGAGGACATGAAAACGGCACTGCATTAAGGTAAAAGGAAGCTATTAAGTAGGGTTGTCCCGATACCACTTTTTTAAGACCGAGTACAAGTACCGATACTTTATTTCAAGTACTCGCCGATACCGAATACCGATACTTTTTTTTAATGTCATGTGAGAGTGGCGTTTTTTATTTCTTATTTTATTTTTTACAGTGGCTTTATATTTATTTTTTAGAGGGGGGTAGTGGATTGTCAGTGTGTTTTTAAATTTTTTATTACTATTTACATTTTATTTTTTTATTATTTTATTTATTGCAATTTTTTTTTTTATAATCAGCCCTGTTGGGGGGGCTTTGGTGAGATATCAGGGGTCTTAACAGACCTCTGACATCTCCCCTTTGAGACAGAGAAAGGTACTAGGGAAACAGATTCCCCTGTCTTTCTCAGCAGCCTCAGCTGCGCTGAAAATGAATGGAGAGAAGACGGCGTCTTCTCTTCATTCATAAACTGAAACATTTGTAATCACAGTTTACGATGTTTCAGTTCTGTGAATGGACAGTCATCGCTGACTCTGTCCATTCGGAACAGTAAGGAGCCGGGTTTACCAGCTCCTACCGCCGCTCTCCATCCTGACAGTTCCAGGGGGACACGGGGGAGAGAAGGAAACAGCGGGGGGCACGGGGGAGAGAAGGAAACAGCGGGGGGCACGGGGGAGAGAAGGAAACAGCGGGGGGCACGGGGGAGAGAAGGAAACAGCGGGGGGGGGGGGGGGAAGGGGGAGAGAAGGAAACAGCGGGGGGGGGGGGCACGGGGGAGAGAAGGAAACAGCGGGGGGGGGGGGCACGGGGGAGAGAAGGAAACAGCGGGGGGGGGGGGGGGGGGGGGGGGGGGGAGAGAAGGAAACAGCGGGGGGCACGGGGGAGAGAAGGAAACAGCGGGGGGCACGGGGGAGAGAAGGAAACAGCGGGGGGCACGGGGGAGAGAAGGAAACAGCGGGGGGCACGGGGGAGAGAAGGAAACAGCAGCGGGGGACACGGGGGAGAGAAGGAAACAGCAGCGGGGGACACGGGGGAGAGAAGGAAACAGCAGCGGGGGACACGGGGGAGAGAAGGAAACAACAGCGGGGGACACGAAGGGAGAAGATAACCCCGGCGGGGGGGGGGGGGGGGTTGGGGGGCACAGAGGGAGAGAGACTGCAGCAAAACAGAGGGAGGGCTGGAGGAGGACACAGGACAAGTATCGGGTGAAGCATCGGGAGCATTTGCCCGAGTACAAGTACGCGTGTCCTAATAATCTAGCCGCCAGCATTCCTATTCAGCCGCAAAAGATGATTTATAAAATTCTGGGATGGACGCTTCCATCTTGCTTGTGGGCACTCTGAAGCCCACAAGCTAATCCTTCCGGGATGCGGTGAATGCTCATGTCCCAGCATTCACCGCTCTATCCCGCGCATGTGCAGTGTTGACGGCGAGCGGCACCGTCAACACTACACAGTTGCCATCAAGTTTAGACCTGATTTCCCTTAGTTAAAATGGCGAATTAGTATCCGCCCTCGTCACAGAAAGCGCTTTGTGAGTCACGCGACACTCGAGCTAGCGCGAGAATACACGCCAGGCTACTTCAGATGGTCTCCGGTGAATGTTTTAACGTCACCCCAAGGAGACATTGCAACCAGCCTTGAGGCGTCGGGGGAAAGGAGCGACACCCCCACTCCCGAGGGGAACATGACCCGGAGGTGAGGCTGAATCAAACAGAATAAAGGTAACCTTATCGATCTGAAAAAAAAAAGACAGCGGTTTAGGCATTTATTAAGGCTGCAGTACTGAGAAATAGAAAGTTCAGTTTGAGGGTGAACCTCCGCTTTAACCATGAATAACGGGCGAGAATTATTGGTCTCTATTTTTTTTTACTAAAACTAATTATAAACCACATAAAAAAAGAAGAGACAAATAGGTCCCCAATGTGTTATTTTTTTTCTGCTCAGACCATTAACCACTTCAGCCCCGGTAGAATTTACCCCCTTCCTGACCAGAGCATTTCTTGCGATTCAAAACTGCGACGCTTTAACTGACAATTGCGCGGTTGTGCAACGTGGTACCCAAACAAAATTGATGTCCTTTTTTCCCCACAAATAGAGCTCTCTTTTGTTTGATCACCTCTGCGGTTTTAAATTTTTTGCGCTATAAACCAAAATAAATGAGCGACAGTTTTGACTAAACAACACAATCTCTTTTACTTTTTGCTATAATAAATATCCCACATTTTTTTTTACCCAAAAAACAATATTTAAATTATATATATATATTTTTTTCCTGAGTTTAGGCCGATATGTATTATACATCCCCCCCCCAAAAAAAAATTGCAATAAGCGTATATCGATTGGTTTTCTCACGTTATAACGTCTACAAAATAGGGGATAGTTTTATGACATTTTTATTATTCAATTAGTTTTTTTTTACTAGGAATGGCAGCGATCTGCGATTTTTATTGGACTGTGGCAGTATGGCGGACACTATTTTGGGACCATTGTCATTTATACAGCGATCAGTGCTATAAAAATGCACGGATTACTGTGTAAAAGACAATGGCAGGGAAGGAGGGGTCAAGTGTGTCCTAGGGAGTGATTCTAACTTTGCGGGCGATGGGCTACTAGTGACATGACAGATCACTGCTCCCGATCACAGGGAGCAGTAGACCTCTGCCTTGTCACTAGGCAGAACAGGGAAATGCCTTGTTTACATCTCCCCGTTCTGCCTCTACATAAGACGATCACGGAGCGCGCACGCGGTGGCAAATTCAAAGCATCGTACAGCTACGTTGCTTTGCGCAGCCGTGCCATTCTGCCGATGTATATGTACATGCGGCGGTCAGCAAGTGGTTAAAATTGCACTTGAAACTGGACTAAAAAAACAAACAAACAAAGGACTCTTTTTAAAAACGAACCGCGGCTGGCTCGCAGATATGTGAACCGGCATTATAGAGAAGGCTGCCGGTTCACAATGCATCTAATTGGCCAATATGTGAACCCGGCCTAAACCGTGCTGCCCTATAGAGAACATCAATAAATAATTGTGCTAAAGCAGTACCCAGGAAAGATTTACCTTTTGTCCTGAATTCCTTCTGAAAGATAGCAGTGCACTTTATTCTGTAGCCTCATAGCTGTATATCTGCAGTGTGAGATTATCCACAGCCTCTGACTGTTAGTCTCACTAGATTTAGAGGGAGATTTGGCAATATCACTCCTGTGCTGCTCACTGTTCTCCTTGCTGGAGAGTAAGCTGTACCTGAGGACCTGCAGTGCAAGGATCTCCCTGCTTAATCCCCCTCAGTTGATCTGTGCTTCCTTCATCTTAATCGTTAACCCACACATTATTAGATCACAATTCATTGGGGGCAGCTCTGACATTAGAAAGCCCTGCCCCCTCTATCAAGATGGCCACCTCCACACAGGGATTGTGTGCAAAAGGCATAGCAAGTCTACATGCATTACTGGTGACAAATGTTTTGTTCTCTACCAAGTAATACGGGTGGCCTAGTACTGAGCTCTCTGCTTGCCATTTTTCGGCACATCTTCTATAGTTCAGGTCCACTTTTAAAACATTATAGCATAAGACAACTTCATAAAATATTAATGGTCACAGAGGCTTTCCACAGGGGTCTATTCCTACCAGAAGAGTCTATGCAGCAGATTACAGTGTGCTACATCAGCAAAAGACAGGAGCTAAGGAGCTTTTTTGAAGAAGGTATCCAAAGTCCTGCTGCCTTCACTGCGGGGACGTTTTGCATTGGGAGTTGGATGGTTCTTAGGTTTGTTTTTAGGTCTGGCTTGAGGCGTCATGGTGGGTCTAGGCAGAGGGGTGCTAGGAGTAGAAACGGAGAAAGAGTCTTGTAATTCTTGGGCAAAGTGATAATCCATGTGTTCTGGGATGTCCCACACCAGGATCTGCTGGTGACACTTCTCACAGCTTGTCATGTCTTCCTCAGGGTGTCCTGGTTTCTGTTCTACTGGGTATGTGGAAGAGGAATTTACACATTTATCAGATACGTGATCCTCATAGGAGGTTCCTCCATCCTGGACACTGCTCAGTGGTTCAGATTGCTCCAAAGCCATTGTAAGCTGTTGGTGAGATTTGGACTCAAAGAAGGATCTTCGGACAGGCACAGTGCTATTCACACAGTCTCTCTCATCATCTGGATTTTGGGTGGAAACACTGGGAAAAGGGGTCTCCTCGGAGAGGTGCTTCCTCTTCTCTGCTGCTTTTTGGAACATCAGCTGGATGGTACTGGGAGTTCTGTTCTCTGAATCTTGGTGCTCTTTCTGTGGCGTCTTAGGGCTGCTCGGCGCCATCTGTGTAAGGCCGCCTTGAGGCTTCTGGGTGCTTGTTGGATCTTTGGTGAGAAAGCTGGCGATTCCACTTCCAGATGATGCAGTCTTAGGGCTGCTCGGCGACGTCTGTGTGAGGCCGTCTGGAGGCTTCTGGGTGCTGGTTGGATCTTTGGTGAGAAAGCTGGCGATTCCACTTCCAGAGGATGCAGTCTCTGTGAACTTACTGGCTGAGAGTGCCAGCAGATTGAGCGGTGGAGACCTGCAGGAAAACGGGGGTGAATCATTTTATGCGCTACACAAACAGCAAAACTACTAAATAGCTTTGTTTGGAAGACTCAAGATGCAGAAGTAAAGCTTGTCCTCAGGAAAATATTAAAAGGATAAGTTCAGAAATAAATAAAGATCACCCCTATGAGAATATTGTCTTTTCAATCGCTTCCCAATGATATTCCTCTATGAGAACATTACAGCTATCTACAAATTAGGCACTTTCTTCGCCAACAGATAAAATCTCTACCTACCCCATATACTTTGACCCCTTTCGAGAGCTTATGTAGGGCTAGACCCCATTTCCCAGGAATAATTTCTCTGCTTTATTCTTCAATCATTTCCTATAGGAGACCCCCCCAGTACGATCCCATCATTTACAATGGGAAAGGGACTTGGGTAGGCAAATAGATCCGGAAAACTGGCAGATCATAATAACCCTCTCCAAAAGTTCCAAGAATGTTCTTGTATTAGAAAATGCTTATAAGGTGTTCTATATATGGTATTATACACCTGCTAGGCTGGCCCGCTTCATTCATTTGGTGGACATGTCCCAGGGTTTGCAGATTATGGGTCAGGGTCTACACTTTACTCTGTAACATACTTCACGCTACCCTTAAAAGAGATCCATATGAAGCTCTTCTTTGTAAGCCAATCCCGGGGCTGCTTCGCCCTGAGCGACTGCTGGTCTCGCACCTTTTTACTGCTACCAAGCTGACCATTGCAAGAGCATGGAAGTCCCCGGTGCTTAGTTTTGAGCCGCATGAACAATATCATGATCAACGAGAAATTAACGGCCCTTGCTTCAGACACCCACAACAAATTTCTCAGGGTATGGCAGCCATGGATAACGCACTCTCAATCTCCCACGTTCGACAATAGACTTCTTTCAATTTAAGGGTCTCCCGCTGCATTCCCCACAGGACTTCTTTTCCCTCCCTCTTTCTTTTTTTTACCTTTTCTCTACCTTTCTTTTCTTTCTATTTCTTCTTTTTTGTTTACAAACGGTTTATTGAAAAATAAGTCTCAATACAGTTTAAACAAACATTGGCAAGAAGTACAAAAATATATTCTATTTCTTCCTAATTTCTCTCTTATGCCTCAGTTTGTTATATATTTTTTTGCATTAGATGGTTACAATGGTTGCATACTACCATTAATGTATAATATATTTGTATATATATACCGTGTTTCCCCCGAAAATAAGCCCAGGTCTTATATTAATTTTGGCAGCCAAAAACATGGTAGGGCTTATTTTCTGGGTAGGGCTTACTATTGTGTGGTCTTCTCTACCCCCTCTCCCTCTCTGCCTGACAGGAATCCTGTGTGAAGTAAAGTAAAATGTATTGTGTCAGGTACCTTATTATAGCGCTGCTCCTGGCTTCCATAGCCTGCCTGAGCTCTCTACCACGAGCCAAACTTTGCAGAGGGAGGGGGGTCAACATCCCCCACTGACAGGAGAAGGAGATCCGAGTGCCGCTCTGGGCTTTCTATAGCCAGTTTGAGCTCTCCGCCGAGCATTGTAGAGGGAGGGGGGTGGACATCCCCACTGACAGGCAGGAGAAGGAGAGAGTGCTGTTCTGGGCTTCCATAGCCCGCCTGTACAATCTTTCCCGCAAACCGAGCATTGCAGAGGGAGGGGGGGGGGCGGACATCCCCCACTGACAGGCAGGAGAAGGAGGAGAGAGTTCCGTTCTGGGCTTCCATAGCCTGCCTGTACAATCTTCCACAAGCCGAGCATTGCAGAGGAAGGGGGGGGGGGGGGGGGGGGGGTCGAGATCCCCCGCTGACAAGCAGGAGAAGACAATCACATCAAACAAGGTCTTATTTTCGGGGTAGGGCTTATATTGCAGCCCTCCCTGAAAATCCTGCTAGGTCTTATTATCGGGGTAGGTCTTATTTTCGGGGAAACACATAGGCATCCTTTTTTCTTCTTTGACTGTACTATTTAGTTCTTTACTCGCCTATTTAATCTGCCTTGATTTTATCTCACTATGTACCGTATCATGGAGCAAGGATTGCTCCGCCACGTGGACTTTAACTACTTTCTCGTTGTGGTGTTGTTCCTATTCCAGTACTGGCATCCCTCTGTCGGGATCCTTTATTTTTCTGTATGTTTCGTATCTTGCAACCATCTCATTGTCAACGTAACCTGTTGAATTTGTTTTACAATAAAATACTTTGTAAAAATAAAGAAAGAAGGAAGAAAGAAGGAAAAGAGGGTAAAAAAAAAAAATTGCATTGTTTTTCCTTTCTTGGGAGACTGTAAATCATTGCACCGGTGATCAACAGATCACGGGTGCAATGTCAGGCCCTTGCAGACTGTCAGTACATGGTCTGCCCGTACCTTCAATATGGGCAAGCATTTGTTGCAGTCCAGGAAGCTCACGGACTACAGGAGCACTCACCAGTGTCCTTGCAGTACATTGAGAACTACAAACTGTCAGCCACAAAGGCTGACGGTACTTGTAGGCATTCATTTACAGGAAACTGAATGCATGATGCGGCTGTGTGGGCGGAGCCCTGACAACTGCGTTATTTTCAAATAGTGACAGTGTGTGGGGAAGCTCCCTCGCCTGCTGTCACAGGGAAAAGGGGAGAGGCTGCAGCTGCTGGAACGTGTTACATGTTCCACCCTAAAACGGGTGGAACATGCAACATGCTCCAAAAGTTTCAGGAAAAAACAACAAAAAAAAAAACTTTCCACAGCCCCCTGCTTATAACACGCAGGCACAGTTTACCTTCTATTTTCAGGGTAAAAAAGCAAACTTTATACGCCAATAAATGCAGTATTTAACATCCCTCACACAGTACTCTTAGCCATTCCGTGTTTTTTGCCTTATAATGCAAGAGATACTCGCCTTAGTTCACTTCCTGGGCGTCTCGCTGGTGCCATTTCTGGGTATGGAGGACAGCTAATTGAACCCTGCAGATGTGCCCACGCTGGCCAGGCCCTCATAGTCCCCACTTCTGCTTTCTTCTGAAGCTGGCCATAGATGGATTGAATCATCGATTGTCTATGGCCGGGGTCAGCAAGCTGTCGATCGCAGGAAGCAGAGAGGTAGATCACAATCAGGGTTGTGCCAATGCTTCCCCCAGTCTCCGCCGGCGCAGCTCTCCTTTCAGAGCGGAATGAGAGGCAAAACAGTGTGGGATCAGAGGGCGAGAGCCTGGCAGTTGCATTAGTTAACTTTGCAAGTTAACCAGCAGGTGATTGGTTGCCAAAACCGCCTAGCAAATCAATCATCAGCTTAACATGAAAAGTTGGGAGTGACATAGGAAACAGTTTTTTGAGGGGCAGTGGACACTACTGTGGGGGGGGGTTGAAGGAGCTACAGATACTGTGGAAGAGTGGCGACTATGACCACCTCCCCCCTCGGCACAGGGATTTTTGAGTAGATATTAAACTCTGAAAGTTTGCCTACCACTGGCCTACGGACTTCAACAAGGCTTTTGGAAAATGCTCGTTCAATCAGGACTTCCAGCCATTCGGCTGCAGGTCTGATCATTGTATTCTGACAGCTGAGGAGTCCCCACTGTCAGAATAAAATAACACAATGGGAAGTATTCCTCCATTCACTTCATTTGTGTAGAGGAGGCAAAATGTTTAAATTTCTTTTTTGATCAGCCCACTGGCAGGAAACAAAAAAATAAAAAACACATCCATGTATGGCCAGCTTCAGTGTCCATAATCTTAAGGTGGGCCAATACCTGTTGTGCCCCCCAAATGATTGATCACAGTTATGTAGACACATCCACTCACCACGCAGCTTGGTGGTTTCCAGCCACATTAAATGTTTTCAGGACGGCAAAGGCATCACTGCTGATCTTCTGCGCTTCATAGCGGGTAAGGGCACAGCAGCGGGACACACTACTCCAACGAGGGTCTCCCTGCCGGTGGGTGCCCACTGTCAGCAGTTTGGCCACTCTTTGATTCTAGAGAAGAGGAATGCTTGGAAGTTAACAGAGGAGATGCAAGGGAGCCAGACGGTTAGATTGACACTATGACATCGTCTCCTTAAATGTTTTTTTTTCTCAGGATCTAAAGCAAAGGTCCTCAAACTACGGCCCTCCAGTTGTTAAGGAACTACAATTCCCATCATGCCTAGTCATGTCTGTGACTGTCAGAGTTTTACAATGCCTCGTGGGATGTGTAGTTCTGCAACAGCTGTAGGGCCGTAGTTTGAAGATCCCTGATCTAAAGATTCTCCAAGACCCATTTCACACTTGCAGGCGCTAAAAATAGAGACCGAAAGAGCGGCTCCTTTCACACTGGAGCGGTGGGCTGGCAGAATGTTATAAAATGTCCTGCAAGCAGCATCTTTGGAGCTGTGAAGGAGAGGTGTGTACACTGCTCCTCCACCCCTCTTGCTTATTGAAATGAATGGGCACTGCGGCCGAACCGCCAACAAAGCGCCGCAATTGGCGCAAAAATGATGGTAAAGCTCCGCTTAGAAAATAGCGGAGCTTTACCGCCGACACCCCCACCGCCCCAGTGTGAAAGGGTTCTAACTGTCCTCACAGCTAAGGATGAGCTCTGGCGTGTTCGCATAGTACACGTGCAGAGCCCGCCAGGAAGTCTGCATGGCCCTGTGCTATTCACAGCCAGGAAGACATTTCCCGATCTTTGCAGCCGAGCATTGGGAAAGGTCTCCCTGGCTGTGGTTAGCGCAGGGCCGTGCAGACTTTCTGGCGGGCTCTGCACGTGTACTATGCGAACACGCCAGAGCTCATCTTTACTCACAGCACTAGAAACGTATGCAGAAATCTCTTAACCATCAATAGCAGCATGATACACCCCTCACCCCTTCCATTCCAGACCATTTTTCAGTGCTGTAATAGTTTGGCTGGCACTCTGTCATGCAATACTACACCCAAATGAATCTTATATATACAGTGTTCATTTTGTCAACGAAAATATTTTCAGCAACAAAATTAACACTATTTTGGACCACTAAAATTGTATTTTAGTCAAAATACTGACTAAAACTGAATCAAAAATAACAGTGGTGAAATCTGTGTCTGTAGTGCATGTTTAACCCCTTCCTTACCGGGCCATTATAAAATTACGCCGGCAGGAACCCTCCCTCGATCCGGGTGCACTAGGGAGTGCTCGTGATCCAGGGCGCGCATGCCCGGCAGCGGCGATATCCGCCAGGCACCTGCGATTGCCGGTGATCACGGCAGGACCATGGATCTGTGTGTGTAAACACACAGATCCACCTCCTGTCAGAGGTGAGGAGACCGATGTGTGTTCCCAGTACAGAGGAACACAGATAGGTCTCCTCCCCTTGCGAGTCCCCCTCCCCCCTACAGTTAGAACACACTTTAGGGAACATATTAACCCCTTCCCTGCCAGTCAAATTTATACAGTAATCAGTGCAGTTTTATAGCACTAATCGCTGTATAAATATGAATGGTCCCAAAAACGTGTCAAAAGTGTCTGATGTGTCCACCGCAATGTCACGGTCACAATTATAAAAAAAAAAAAAAAAAAAAAAAACGCAGATCGCCCGCCATTACTAGTAAAAAAAAAAAAAAAAAAAAGCCATAAATCTATCACCTATTTTGTAGACGCTATAACTTTTGCGCAAAGCAATCAATACACGCTTATTGCGTTTTTTTTTACCAAAAGTATGTAGAATACGTATTGGTCTAAACTGAGGAAAAAAAACTTTTTTTTTTTTTCCTTCAAATGTGATATTTATCAAATCAAAAAGTAAAATATTGCGTTTTTTTTAAATTGACGCTTTTTTTTATAGCACAAGACTGCGCAACTGTCAAAGTTTTTTTTTAAATACCTGTATTACCATGACAGACAGTACTGTCCCTCCTGTGATGTGATGTAGCTGACAATTGCGTAATGCAATTCTGAAAATGTATCTACGAAGGAAAATACTTCTCACACACTGATAGGACACACACCTATGGCATTGGCAGATACTCACCGTGTCCTTGTCCTTCTTCAGCCTGCCCTCCAGCTCCAGAGCCAGCTGCAAGAGCCAATGCTGCACCTGTCACAAAACAAGAACGCATTAAATAGAGCCTCATTTACAATAAAGTTGATTGGGAAGGGGAAGAAAAGGGGGGGGGGGGGGGGGAGAAAAAACAAAACACTTCACTACTAAATTCGGCTATGCTAAATGTCCCATTCTATAAAATCTATGTACAAATGCTAGTATGATTGTACGACTGTTACTTTTCATTATGAAGGAGGACCAACCCTGGTTTAGACGTGCACTTTACCCCTGCAGGGGTGAGTGTCTCTGGTGAGTGGGGACACAGGAGGGGGAGCACCGGATCCACTGCGGATAGCACCAACTGTGACCTGTGATTTTCATTAGAGAAGTTTTCTCCATATAGTCGGCTTTCTGGATTTGATCATGGACTAACTACTTACCATTGATTCACTGTTTGCTCACTCTAATCACCATTTACTGTTTTGGACTTTTTATTGTTTATGGTTTCTTATGCCAATATATGATATAGCACTGTGTTTATATAGAACAGGGGTACCCAACCTTTTGAAGAGCGAGGGCCACCTAAGCGACTTGGTAACCGGTCGCGGGCCACATTGAGTGGAGCAGGTGGATGGCAACCCACTCTATAGAGCCCACTCTATTTTTTTTTTGTGGATCAGATTAGAGGTAGGCGTTTGTTTGAGTAGAGGGTCCAATTGGGTCGGACTGGCCTATGGCTCAGTGCACGTAACCCGCAGGTGCACTGCTCTGCACCTGCGGATCAGTTTGAAAGCAGCCCAGTAACCACTGCAGAACAGATATGCCCAATTATACACTGTGATTTACCTTTAATAACAGTCTTCTATTCTACTCCATCCCAGAGCAGAAGGTCGCGGGCCACATCAGAGGGCTCCGCGGGCCACTGGTTGGGCACCCCTGATATAGAAGCATATTGGATGTTATCTATTGTCACATTTATCGTTTACACAGAATTGTAATTTTATGTACACGAGTACCCTCTTTAGGTTACTCTCTACTGCATTGTTTTTGCACCTATTGCCCTACGAGTCCGTCGGACTTAGAGCATATTATTATTTTATGTCAGATCTACTCCTTGTACTCAGGTACTTTTTTTGTTTTACATTTAATCCTTCTTTATTTAGGAAATATTAGTTTTACAACAAAAGTTACTTATCCGTTACATTGAAACAAACCATATAAAACAAAACATTAACTTATTATCTCGTAGTCCTTTATATTCGTTTAAGACTCAGGGGTAGATTTGGAGATAGCAGGGTAGGGGTGGGTGCAGGTTAGTTATTTACGTCTAGGGTTATCCCAACTACAGGGCCCTGTATTATCTCCTGAAGTTCCTACTCCAGGTTTGAGTTCCCCCTCTAAGTAATGGGGTGTTATAATCCCCTGTTTTCTCCAGCCTCACCCTATTATCCATCTTTAATTGTCCTTTTTACCCCAGCCTCCCCCCTGTCCTTAGTTCCATTTTTAATTCCCATGTTCTCTTGTGTTACCATATCTCCTTTTATTTCCTTCTTCCCACCCCCCAAAACCCCCCCCCCCCCCCCAGTTTTCTCCCTCCTCTCCCCTCTCATAGGGCAGAGCTCTCTATCCAGTTTCTTAGGGCCTCTCTCACTCCCGTTCCGCCACTCCCCTCCCCATCAACTTCCTCCCTTCTTCTGAGTACATGAATACGTTCCATGCTCCCCAGGTCATATTATATTGTTCCTTTCTATCTTGGGCTGATAATATCACGTCTTCTCTTGCACAAATATTCCTCACCCTATAGAGCCAGTCGGTTATCGTGGGGGGGTATTTTTTTTCCAATTTTGAGTTATCCCAGCCTTAGCTTCGTTGATCATATGGCATATGATCGATTTCTTATATGTTTTTATTGGAATCTGTGTTAGGTGCAGCAGACAGAAAGCTGGATCGTCCTGTATTTGATATATTGTAAATTTTTGGGTTATCATTAATACTTCCTGCCAGTATTTCCTAATCTTTGGACAGGTCCAGAATAAATGGTACATGGTTCCCCTATCTTCCTTGCATCTCCAACAGGTGTCTAAGGTTCCCGGAAACACCCTACTCAATTTCTCTGGTGTATAGTACCATCTATTTAATATTTTATAATTTAATTCTTGGAGCCTAGTACTTATTGATGTTTTCATGGTTAAATTAATTATTTTTTGCTGCTGAGTTTGTGAGAAATTCCTCTCCATATCTCTGGCCCACTCTCTTATAGATGGTATCTCCTGGCCTTCTAAAGGTGTTATTCCTAACCTATACATCCTAGATAATAGTTTATCTGGGGGTTCCTGGTTTTCACAATATATCTTTCAAATTGTGTTAATTCCCTTTTGTATCTACTTGTTGGTCCCAGGGAGTTCAGGAAGTGACAATTGTACCGCTTGCCAATTTTTAACCCCATATCTTCCTTCCTGGAGTACCAATGAGGATACAGTTGGCCATCTGTCTCGTTCTGAGAAATGTGCTATCTGTGTAAGGCCCCCCTCTCTGAGATTCCTGTATGCTCCTTTCTCCATACCTGGTGGAAAACATGGGTTTCCTAATACTGGATACAGGGGGGAAAAGCTTGAGGTGTGTTTACCTAACTGGCATATCTTGTGGCCTATTGCTAGCGTCGTCCCTATAATTGGATGGTTTTTTAATTGTATCGGCAGTGTTCGATAGCACCAAAGTGCTCTTTGCAGTAGGACTTGACTGATTTCTTGTACTCAGGTACTAGTACATTACTGACCATCACAGACAGCGCCACCACCCCCACTTCTCTCCTTTACTTATCCCCTTGGGGGTACGTGTTAGGGGGGGCAAAATTTACTCCCCCCTCCCCCCCACAAATAGATTTTTCTTCTAGTGGTATTTAATCACCTCCGCAGTTTTTATTTTTTGCGCTATAAACAAAAATAAAAGCGTACATTTAAAAAAAAAAAAAAAAAAAAGCAATATTTTTTACTTTTTGCTATAATAAATATCCCCCAAAAAATATATATAAAAAAAATGTCCACAGTTTAAGCCGATACACATTGTTCTACATTGTTTTACTTTACCAAAATAAGCGTTTATTGATTGGTTTGCGCAAAAGTTATTGCGTCTACAAAATAGGAGATAATTTTTTTTTTTTTTTATAAAAATGCCATAAAACTATAAGTAATGGCAGCGGTCTTTATCGTGACTCCGACATGGCGGACACCTTTCACACTATTTTGGGACTATTCACATTTATACAGCGAATAACTGTAAAAATGCACCGATTACTGTATAAATTTGACTGGCAGTGAATGGGTTAACCAATAGGGGGCTAGGATGGGGTTAAGTGTGTCCTAGGGAGCGATTCTGTGTGGGGGCGGGGCTTACTGTAACACGCCAGTAGTCGCTGCTCCCGATTGAAGGGACCAGACGATCAATGTCCTGTCACTCGGCAGAACTGGGAGATGCCTTATTTATACAATCATCTCCCCGTTCTAAAGCTCTGTGACACAATCGCGAAACACTGGCAGATATCGAGTCCGCGGGTCATGCAATCACCGAGCTCTTGCAAAACGTTATGTTTGGCGTAAAAGCAACACAGCTCATCACCCTGAACACACCATCCCCACTGTGAAACATGGTGGTGGCAGCATCATGGTTTGGGCCTGCTTTTCTTCAGCAGGGACAGGGAAGATGGTTAAAATTGATGGGAAGATGGATGAAGCCAAATACAGGACCATTCTGAAGAAAACCTGATGGAGTCTGCAAAAGACCTGAGACTGGGATGGAGATTTGTCTTCCAACAAGACAATGATCCAAAACATAAAGCAAAATCTACAATGGAATGGTTCACAAATAAACATATCCAGGTGTTAGAATGGCCAAATCAAAGTCCAGACCTGAATCCAATCGAGAATCCGTGGAAAGAACTTAAAACTGCTATTCACAAACGCTCGCCATCCAACCTCATTGAGCTCGAGCTGTTTTGCAAGGAGGAATGGGCAAAAATTTCAGTCTCTCGATGTGCAAAACTGATAGAGACATACCCCAAGCGACTTACAGCTGTAATCGCAGCAAAAGGTGGCGCTACAAAGTTTTATCTTAAAGTGGAGGTTCACCCTCCAAAAAAATTCTAGCATGCCATGGAGCCCATCCACCCTACCGGCAGTATGCCAGTGTTTTTTTTTTTTTTTTTCTGTACATACCTTTTTACGGCTCTCTTGCCCTCCGGCGATCCCGCGTGACTGGGCGTTTCCAATCACAGGCTGTGATTGACGTCCCTCAGCCCGACGCATACAGCGCGCCACGAGATGCCGAAGGAACTCGAACGTCGGTGCGGCCCTATACGGCGCCTGCGCACCGACGTTTGGGTTCCTTCGGCATCTCGTGACGCGCTGTATGCGCCGGGCTGAGGGACGTCAATCACAGCCTGTGATTGGAAACGCCCAGTCCCGCGGAATTGCCGGAGGGCAAGAGAGCCCGTAAAAAGGTATGTACAGGAAAAAAAAAAAAAACACACCGGTGGGTGGGCTCCATGGCATGCTAGAATTTTTTTGGAGGGTGAACCTCCCCTTTAAGGGGGCTGAAAAATTTTGCACGCCCAATTTTTCAGTTTTTTATTTGTTAAAAAAGTTTAAATAACCAATAAATGTCGTTCCACTTCATGATCGTGTCCCACTTGTTGTTGATTCTTCACAGAAAAATTAAAAAAAAGATAGGCCCAGACCAGGACACCCCAGAGCAGTGATGGTGAACTTTGGCACCCTAGATGTTTTGGAACTACATTTCGCATGATGCTCATGCACTCTGCAGTGTAGCTGAGCATCATGGGAAATGTAGTTTCAAAACATCTGGGGTGCCAAGGTTCACCATAACTGCCCTAGAGAATTAAATGCCGGTCATCGCAATGCTCTGTCACACTATTTGGGCAGCGGTCTTACAAATGCAATTTTAAGCGGTAAAAAAAAAAAAAATATATCCATTACCAACAAAAGAAATCCAGATTTGTCCTGAAGAAAAAAAAAACAACACACACACACACACACACACACACACACACACACACACACACACACACACACACACACACCAAGCAAGGTGTAATCCAGCTGGATACACAAAGTAGTTGCGATAGTTACAGTTATACTAACGTCAAATTTGCAAAATTGTGTTCAGGTATTTACATTTGATTTACTCCCAGTCACTAAGGGGTTAACATGCTGTTGGGGTTCATAGTAGGGTTTTCCCGATACCACTTTTTTAGGACCGAGTACAAGTACCGATACTTTTTTTCATGTACTCGCCGATACCGAATACCGATACTTTTTTTAAATGTCATGTGACAGTTTTCAAACCACAATACAGACTAAGGATATTTTCTTTAGAATTATGAAGAACTCTAACTCAAGACATTATAAAAGAATAAAAATGAGTAAAAATGAATAAAAAAATGATTTATTTGCTTGTCACGCAGTAGTAAAAAACTCAAAAAAGAATTTTCACAGAACATGTTGATAAATACAAAAAAAGTATCGGCAGAAGCATCGGGAGCATTTGCGCGAGTACAAGTACTCCCGCAAATACTTGGTATCGGTCCCGATAACGATACTAGCATCGATATCGGGACAACCCTAGTTCATAGAGTATTAAGATACTTTAAATAAAACTGCACAGATACAGGCAAATATGGGGATGGAGTTTGCTTGTGGTTTCCGGGTCGTTACTCTGAGGTTACTCCACCTGCTCTCGTGTGCACAGCGCCGTCTTTCCAGGAAATGTTTTGCTGCAGCCAATAGATTTGGGTAGCTGTCTGGGCTTCACCGGCTCATCTTCAATTCCACGGCAGAGGTTATAGAGCCACAATCTGAAAAACAGAACAGGAAATACAACAGGATTGGTCATGAAACACAACATCTGTCTGAGAAACCACCGTTGGAAGCTACCGCCGTCTAACTAACATCTCAGCCACAAAGTACTTTCAGTAAAGCAAACCTTGCAGCTTTTATCCCTGGTTCACATTGCAGCGATTTGGCATGCAATTTTGACATGTGAAATCGCATGCCAAATCCGCAGCTAGCAATGGCACTGTCCATATTGACGTGGCGCTGCATTTTTGAGTAGTTTCTGTACTACTTTTGGCAACTTCGGGGTGCGATTTCCATAGACACCCAGCACAGATGTCCCTGAAATCGCCGACACGAAGTCGGGACTGCCATGCGGGAATTAAATTGTGCGACTTCAGCTGAACTCGCACAATTTCATTCCCGCTTACGGTGAGCGATATGCCCGGCCCAGCAGGCTGAAGATCTCCACTTTCATGGTCTGCATCTAAAAAGGCGGTTTTGCTTAGAGATGCACCGAAATTTGGGTCGCTGAAACCAATGGGCCGGAAAGGGTTATCAGCGATTTGCCAATATGAGAAAAAAGGTGCAGATGATGCCAAAAAACGCAATTTTGAAACGATTTGCGATCGGGCCGCCATTTTACTGCGATTATGTTTTTTTTTTTTATATATAGGTCCTGTGACTCAAAAACCGCACCAAAACAAAAACCGCAACATGGGTGCGTTTTTAATGCTTTTAAACGCGATTTTTGGTGCTTTTTTACTAAAATTGCAGCAAGCAGGATTTTTACCACAATGGAAGCACAACGGACCAGTGTGAAGACCGAGGCTGGGTTCACACTTCTGCGATCACAGACATTGCATGTGATTTGCACTGCATTTTCTGTTCAGATCGCATGCACAATGCGAATTCAGCCATACAAACTGGCTGAAATCGCATTCGCACCTAAATGGTGCAGGACCCCATTTTGGTCCGCACTGGATTCAGATCTAATGGGTGTTCACACCTATGCAATCTGATGTGTCAACACCCATGCGATTCAATTCCAGTGTGGCAAAAAACAAAACAAAAAAAAACAACAACACACACAACCTGTACCATTCTGGTACGAATGCGATGCAAATTCAGCACAGACATCACATGTGAGTGATTAGAGAGAGAGATTATATATATATATATATATATATATATATATATATATATATATATATATATATATATATATATATATATATAGATAGATAGATAGATAGATAGATAGACACACACTTCAATATTAATTTTTAAATTAATATAAATTTATTGTCGGCCATTATCGCCACCTTTAGCGCAAGAAATATGTGTGAGTGTATATATATATATATATATATATATATATATATATATATATAATAAAATACACACACGCATATATTTTAATATTCATTTTTAAATTAATACAAATTTATTGTCGGCCATTATCGGTACCTTTAGCGCAATATATATATATTATATACACACTCACACGCATATATTTCTTGCGCTAAAAGGTGCCGATAATGGCCGACAATAAATTTTTATTAATTTAAAAATGAATATTAAAATTAAAAAGTCGAATATAATACAATTATAAATATTTTTTTGAAACTGTAATTTTCAGATTAAATATTCGGCATCCTGCGTTTTCGGTACCAAAATTTCCATTTAGTGCACCTCTAGTTTTCCTTTATAACACCATGGAAGGGAAAAAAAATAATACAATCAAAATTAACATAAAAATAAAAAAGTGGACCTAAAGCACTTACATTCCACTTACCCGGTTTTATCACCAAAGTGGTTCTGAAGATGCGATTCACTGAACTGGGTCAGCTGACCCATGTACTCCACGCCTAGAATCTCTTTGATAGATGTCCCAAGTTTACCTCCAAGATGGCGTCTGATAAGAAAGTAAAAGAGGTGCAGAGTGACAGACTGATCAGAACTCAGGAGAAGGAACCCATGATACACCACCTCTGCCTCGTTTTGTACGTGTAACCATTCACTACTTATTATTCTGCAAAATGGTGTATGTATGTCTTTGCAGGGTGTATAAATTATTAAGTAAAAAAAAAAATAATTACATTTATTTTATCCACTTAAAGAGGTCCGGGAAAAAAAAAAAAAAAAAAATTAACCACTTAAGACCCGGACCAATACGCTGGCAAATGACCCAAGGGGTTTTTGCGATTCGGCACTGCGTCGCTTTAACAGACAATTGCGCGGTCGTGCGACGTGGCTCCCAACAAAATTCGCGTCCTTTTTTTCCCACAAATAGAGCTTTCTTTTGGTGGTATTTGATCGCCTCTGCGATTTTTATTTTTTGCGCTATATACAAAAATAGAGCGACATTTTTGAAAAAAAATCAATATTTTTTACTTTTTGTTATAATAAAAAAACAATAAACTAAATTTTAGTCAAACATTTAGGCCAAAATTTATTTAGCCACATGTCTTTAGTAAAAAAAAAAATCGCATTAAAAAAAAATTAGCTACCTAGCGGGAACAGCGACACTAATACAGCGATCAGAAAAATGATCGCTTAGTGACGCTGGCAATAGGGAGTGAAAGGGTTAACTAGGGCAGTGATCAGGGGGTTAAAACTTTATTGGGGGGGGGTGGGGGGGGCTACCCTGACAC
Organism: Rana kukunoris; assembly: GCA_029574335.1. Classification (NCBI taxonomy): domain Eukaryota; kingdom Metazoa; phylum Chordata; class Amphibia; order Anura; family Ranidae; genus Rana; species Rana kukunoris. The sequence goes on along the minus strand of CM056052.1, from coordinate 546,320,613 downwards.
TACTGACTGTCACACTGTCTGTCACACTGACACTAAATACAGTAATCATACATGATTACTGCATTCAGTGACACTGTGACAGGGGGGAGGGGGGGGGGCGATCGCGGGGGTTAAATGTGTGTGTGTAGTGTAGTGTTAGTGCAGACTTACTTGTTCTGTAGTGATCTCTCCTCAGCGGCGCTTGAAACAAACGCCGAGGGAGAGATCACGTCGCTTCCTCCTTCCTGTGTTTACACAGGAGGAGGAAGTGACAGGTCAGGCGGGCGCGCGCATTGGCTGGGAGCGATCCGGAGGGGGCGGATGAAAACGGATAGCCGCCCCCACTTGTCGGATCGCTCCTGCAGCCGCGCGGACCGCCGCATGTACGGGGGGGGGGTCCGATCGGACCCCCGATCCCCCCCAAGGCACCAACGTATATATACGTTGATGTGCCTGTCGGTGCCATTCTGCCGACGTAAATGTACATGCGGCGGTCCTTAAGTGGTTAAAAGCCAGCAGCTACACATACTGCAGCTGTTGGCTTTTAATAAATGGACACTTACCTGTCCTGCTGTCCCTCGATGTTGGCAGTAGGGTTCCCATCGTGAAGCCGAATGGCTACACTGCCGGGTTCCCTTATGGCGGCGGCAGTGTAGCTTCACGCCGGGATTCCTAACGAGCATGCGCAAGGCCCTGCTCCTCTCTCCTATTAGCCCGGCGGCCAGGGGAGGAGGAGGGAGCCCCGCAATGACGTCACGGCCGGACTCCCGGAAGTGGGAAAGGATACCAGTCAAAGACAAGTATCCTGTCCCCCCCTCCCCTGAAAGGTGCCAATTGTGGCACCGAAGGGGGGGGGGGGGATGCGATGAGTGAAATTCCACTTTAGGGTGGAGCTCCGCTTTAACGACTGCCCGCCGCAGATAAACTGTGGCAGGGTGGCTCTATTGTGTGAATCACCATACCAGTATGGCGCTTCGTGTAATAGATACAGTGTGCGCACGCTGCCGCGGTGAGTGGCCGCCGGCCCCCAGCGATCGCTCCACAGAGAGCCAGAACGTGTGATCTACCAATGCAAACTAGGCAGATCCCCGTTCTCACAGGAGAGAAGAGAGATATTCTGTTCCTAGTGATCAGGAACAGCGATTTCTTTGTACTTACAGTCAGTCCCACCCCCCCCCCACAGTTAGAAACACCTCCCTAGGACACGCTTAACCCTTTAATCGTCCTCTAGTGTTAACCCCTTCCCCGCCAGTGTCATTTATAGAGTAACAGTGCATTTTATAGCACTGATCACTGTATTGGAGTCACTGGTCCCCAAAAAGTGTCACTTGTGGTCAGATTTGTCCGACGCAATGTCGCAGTCCGGCAAAAAAATAAAAATTATGGGCCAGATTCAGAACGAAGATACGTCAGCGTATCTAGAGATACGCTGCGTAACTTCTAAGAAGAGCCGGCGTATCTTTTTTCTGTATTCAGAAAACAAGATACGCCTGAATTTAGCTAAGATACGAGCGGCGTAAGTCTCTTACACCATCGTATCTTAGTTGCATATTCACGCTGGCCGCTAGGTGGCGCTTCAGTCGATTTACGCGTCAAATATGCAAATGAGCTAGATACGGCGATTCACGAACGTACTTGTGCCGGGTCGTCGTATTTTACATCGTTTGCGTAAGCGTAATTCCGGCGTTAAGTTAACCCTGCTATAGTGAGGCGCAGCCAATGTTAAGTATGGACGTCGGGACAGCGTCGTATTGTACATCGTTTACGTCGTTTGCATAAGTCGTTCGGGAATGGGGCTGGGCGTAAGTTACGTTCACGTCGATATCAATGAATATTTGCAACGTGATTTGGAGCATGCGTAATGGGATACGGTCATGGCCCATTTACTCTACGCCGCCGTAACTTTGGGCGCAACTTCTTTCTGAATACGGCACCTGCCTCTCAAAGTTACGGCGGCGTAACGTAAACAAGATACGCTACGCCCGCACAAAGTTACGGCGGGCTATCTGAATGTAGCCCTATATTGCAGAACAGTTCTGTTTAAATAAAAGTGGTCTGCCACACCTTAAAATGCAGCTTGGACTGGCATAACTCATTGGAAAATGCATCTGCCACATGAGTATAATTGCCCCAAAACCGCAGATTCTACAGCCTTTTCACAACCAGAGTTCCTTCATAGGTCTCTAGGGCAGTGGTTGTCAACCTGGGGGTCGGGACCCCCTCGGGGGTCAAATGATTATTTGCCAGGGGTCATGAATCCTGGGCTATTCCTGAAGCCCGCAACACTCTCCCAGTCTTTTTCCGGCCACCCAGCAGGGCAGTCCCTGGAGCCTGTGGCTGCCCACTCAGCCTCTTTGCAGGCGCCCATTCAGTTCACAGCATGGCTGGGGGCAGAGACTAGATGTCAGCTGACTGGTGAGCAATGTGAAGTGGGATGGGCTGGAGGATACCCTATCTTCTGATTTCGGCATAGGTGTCACTGCTGCGGAGACACCACAAAGTCAGAGACACAGTGAAGCCGGAGACACAGTGAGTGCGATTATAGTTGCCATTAAAAGGACTCGGGGAGCGCTAAATGTCTGTGGTTTAGGCGCAAATTACTTGTCATGCCTCGGGTGCTGACAACCCACGCTACAAAAATAATTTTACTGTTAGGGGTCCCCACAACTTAGGACATTTTATCAAGGGGTCAGGGCACTAAAGGGTTGAGAACCACTGCTCTAGGGGCACCAATCTGATTGTGCCTGCAGGTTTCTGGGTCCAATGCCACGCCAGAGATCTTTTTAGCCATTTGGAAGGATAGTATTTTGACCACCGCTGTGGAGGGGTATTTTTCCCCACTGACAAGCACTGTAAAAAAAAAAAAAAAAAGGGGACATTCGCCACACTGACTGATGAATTGATTTTTAACAGGGGTTCCTTGAAAACCTGAAAAAAAATTAAATAAAAGGGTGGTTTTGTAGGGCTGGCCTCTACGATTGCTGTGTCGGCACATCACGGTTTGCCGTTGTATTTGTAAACAACTAGCAGGCAGAGGTTGTGGTTACAGATTGTGATTTCTATGAAATCTCCACCCCACACTTACATCTTTTCAATAGGCAGCTGATTGAATAGTTCCGGCACAGAGCTCTGAGAGACGATGGTTTGGCGGTTCGGTTTATTAAATCCACAAGCCAACTTTGCTAGAACCTAGACAAGGTCAGGAGAGAGAAAAAAAAAAAAAAAAACAACAGCAAATGTTATCCGGACACAAGAGACTCAATTCCCTCAGCAGATCGTCCATCCCACCACTGCAAACAGAGCAATATAGTCACACACATTACAACCACTCCGTCCTCACCGAGGCCTCACATGCTTGTCATATACAACACCAGAGCCCGACTTATTATATACATCAGCATTAAAATCTAAAACTAGCTGGAAACAGATAAAATTCCACACATACTTTGTACAGACGCTCCTCACTTAACAACCTACCTGTTTAATGACTGTTCAGACATATGACCAGCTATCTGACCAGTCAGTATTGTATGCTGAGAACTTTGGTCATTGAAACAGAGGTATGTATTAGTATTGGTGTCACTGGTACCCAAAAAGGGCCATAATTTCAGTTAGTGTCCGACTGGACTATCTGCTGCAATATTGCAGCCCCACTATAAGCTGGCAATTGCCAGCTAGTAAAAAATAAATTAATTGGTTTACGCAAAAGTTGTTGCGTCCACAAAACTATGGGATATTATTATTATAACCAATTTATATAATAATAAAAAAAAATATTGTTTATGTGTGTGTGTGTGTACATATATATATAACAAAATACATTTGTAATAATAATATCCCAATTTTGTAAACGCAACCACTTTTGCATAGAATATATATATATATATATATATATATATATATATATATATACACACACACACTAAAGTTGTTGCATTTACAAAATTAGGATATTATTTTTTTTTTAAAACTTTGTTTATTTGATTTTCTGCACATACAGAGGTATATTGATCAAAGGCAGAAAATCGGTTACAACTCACAGAGAGATTACCACAGAGACAGCATCATACATGGCAGAAGTCATTGTAGCATGCAGATTGCGATATTATTATTACAAATTTTATATATATATATATATATATATATATATATATATATATATATATATATATATATATATACATTTGTAATAATAATCATAAATGACACTGGCAGGGAAGGGGTAAAACACTAGGGGGCGATTAAGGGGTTAAGTGTGTTCCCTCAGTATGTTCTCACTAGAACATGACGGATCACTGCTCCCGATTACTGTGAGCAGTAGATCCCTGTCATGTTGCTAGGAAAAACAGGGAAATGTCTTGTCCCGTTCTGCCTCTTGACACGATCGCGGTCCCCCGGCGGACATCGAGTCCCGCTTGCCGCCAATGGCGGAGTGACGTATGGGTACGTCGTTTTGCGCACCTATGCCACTTTCCTGACGTATATCGGCGTGAGCTGGTCGGCAAGTGGTTAAATTGAGACAAGTACAGTATAGAGCAGCGTTTCTCAACCTTTTTGCCTTCGGGGAACCCTTGGTTCCGCAGCTATACCAGTGACAAACGCAGCTATAACTTTAGCCGGAACAACCACTGACAGGAAACAACCGCTGACAGATACAGGCTTTTTTTTTGGAAATCTCACTGTGCCATTACATTACATTACTTGCCCCTACTGTGCCATCACTTGCCCCCACTGTGCCATCACTTGCCCCCACTGTGCCGACCAAGACGATCTCCCTACCTTATGTTTTTGCAGGATCCGTCTTCCAGGCTGCGGGCATCCATGATTCAAAAGCCGCGCCTCCTCCTCAGACTGTTCCGTGATAGGCGGAACACAAATTTTCCCAGCAGGGCCTCCGTTCAGTGTTCCGCCTATCATGGATGTCCTCTCGTCCGATATGCCTATCACGGAACAATCTGAGGAGAAGACGCGGCTTTAAAATCATGGATGCCCGCAGCCTGACGGAGACTGTACATTTCCCGCGGAACCCCCGGTTGATAAACACTGGTATAGAGGGGGATATACTTCATATTTTGTCAGGTTTGCAACCACTTTAATGACCTAGACCTGGGAATGGAACTCCTTTAAGTGAGGAGTGTCTGTACTCCTTTTTAATGTACAAGTAATGACAAAAATTCAGTACAAAAAGTTAGTGTGGCCTCTGCCGACGGTCACCTTGTTGTAAGAAATTCCAGCAGAGCACTGAAAGGTCGTCTCTTCCTCAACTGCCGCCCTCATCTCCTCTACTATGATGGCTGCAACAGTCAGATTCAGCTCAGGACTATGAGGGGCCCCCTGGGGGAGGGACTCCAGCCACTGCTTCATTCCCAGACAGCGCAGTTCCTCTGAAAAGGCAACACAATCAATTAGCAAAACCACTGGCAGCTCTGCGGATAGTATAGTGAGCAGTTCCTCCACTGAGCGCACAGCCCCCCGCTGGTACCTCCCAGCGGCCGGCACGGGCACGCCTGGAAGGATACAGGGGATGCCCTGTTTGGCATAACACCGTCACGCGCTGCGGAGGCTCCAAGATGGCGACGCACTTTGCAGCAGGGACTCCCGCTCAGCCAAGCAAGTAAGTGTCACTGGGATGTGATGCAGGGAGAGAATGGTTTAGCAGAGGCAGGGTGTGTGCTGGGGAACACCTGGGACAGGCTGCATGTCCCAAGTCTTCCCCAGCATACACCCTGCCTCTGCCACAGGCTGAGGCTGGGACTCCGCTGGAGTAGAGTGTTGGCCCGGCCCGGTCCATAGCTTAATAGGGAGCTCCACACTTCAGCCCTGATATCATGTTTATATAAGGGGGGGGGGGCGGAAAAAAATATCTGCCCCGGGCGCCCATGACTCTGGTTACGCCACTGCCCGCCCGTATTAACTAAGCGGTGGGATGTGGAGTTGCGGTGGCGGCGGGGGGCTGAGTATTCGGCCAGGCATCGGGGGCATTTGCAGGAGTACAAGTACTCCTGCAAATACTCTGTAAATATATATATATATATATATATATATATATATATATATATATATAAAAAATAAAATGACCATTACTTTCAAGAATCAAGATACGTATAGACGAGAGCTGAAAGTCCGAGGAGATGCAAATCAGGACTTGCTGTGTATGAACAAGAGGCAGTCTCAGCCTGGACCTCCAATAGGCCACGCCCCCAATGTGTTTCACTCCGCCTACTGGAGCTTACTCATGGGGATGGAAAAATCAGGATATATAGACCAAAGAACAGTCACCTTTGGTGAGGCTCTCCTTGGATGTTGGGTTCAGCTGAGGATAGCCCTGAACATGGGTGCATCTCAGCATATCCTCCGATACAGGTTGACCCCCCATGTCCTTTAATCGTTTTTGTACAGCTTCAGTCAGGTCTATGTAAGCCTCATCAATGCTCGCTCGTTCAACCACGGCAAACCGAGACATGATCTCCATCACTTCCACACTGGCCTCCCGATACCTGCGAGGAAGAAGACATGTGACTGCGCTCACATTCCGACACATCATCCCAACACCACATCCCCCCACCCCCTATATACTCACTTTGTCAGATCGGCTTTCCCATGAGCCTCGCTGACACGGGCAAGCTGCAGGTCAGCGCAAAGCTTCTTGGCATCGTCAGCAAACATGTTTCGGGTCACCCCAAAAGCCCGGGCTTCATAACTGACTGCTATAATCCTGTGCGGACAAATCACAGCGTCAGCAACATCAGCACATAAGAAAACACTCATACTGGTAAAGAGTAATATGTTTTATAGCCGAAAGTAAAACATTTTTTTTTTTTTTTTTTTTTCAAAATTGTCTGTCTTTTTTGTTTATAACGCAAAACAAAAAATATGCAGAGGTGAGGAAATACCACCAAAAGAAAACTATTGTGAGGGGAAAAAGAAAAAAAGAAAGAATAAAGAAAAAAATATGACAAATTGAATTTGTGGACAGTGTTGTATGACCGTGCAATTGTCAGTTTAACCACTTCCATACCGGGCCTATTCTGGCACTCCTCTCCTACATATAAAAAATCTTTTTTTTTTGGCTAGAAAATTACTCAGAATCCCCAAACATTATATAAATTATTTTAGCAGACACCCTAGGCCAGGGATCTCCAAACTTTTTAAACAAAAAAGCCAGTTTATTGTCCTTCAGACTTTAGGAGGGCCGGATTGTGGTCAGCATGGGCAGAAAATGTCCCAGGCCCGGCATTAGGAGAATAAATGAGGGTCTCTGGGTTCGTTGTCAGTAGGAGGAGGGGTAGTGCCCCTATTAGTATAAGGAATAGTATCTCATCATGGCTATCAGTGGAAGAAATAGTGCCTCCTTGTTGGCGTCCGTGGGAGGAATGGTACCCCAAGGGCCGGATAAAGGCTGGCAAAGGGCCGCATCTGGCCCCCCAGCCGCAGTTTGGAGACCACTGCCCTAGGCAATAAAATGGTGGTCGTTGCAGCTTTTTATGTCACACAGCATTTGGACGACAATAAAAAATAAATAATAAAAAATAAATAAAAAATAAAAAAAAACATCACACACACACACCCCCCACCCTAAAGTGGAACTCACACTGATCGGATCCCTCCCCCCCTCCGGGGTCACATTTGACACCTTTCAGGGGGAGGGGGGTGCAGATACCTGTCTAAAGACAGGTATTTGCACCCACTTCCGGCCCAGCATTCTCGGGCAGAATGAGGGCATTTCGTCACCCCCGTTGTGTGCTGGGAACACTCAGCTCCCAGCACACAGCGGGAGCCAATCGGCGGGCGCAGCGCGACTCGCGCCGTAGGGAACCAGGCAGTGAAGCCGGAGCGCTTCACTTCCTGGTTCCCTCACCGTAGTTGACGGGGGGGCAGCAGAGTAACGAGCAATCGCTTGTCCTCTGCTGCGGACGCCGCTGGACTCAATGTAGCTGATTTTTTTGTATTTGTAGCTGCTGGCTTTTAATATTTGTTTTTGAGCGGACATCCGCTTTAATTAAAAAAACAACAGTAATGGTGCATGACAGGTCGCCTTTATGGAGAGATGTGGGGTCTACAAGACCCCACATCTCTCCTCCAGGTGGGAAAACATCAGATGAAAAAAAAAATGAATTAACTGGTTGCCGACCAGCCGCCGCAGTTCTACGATTTGCGATTCGGCACTGCGTCGCTTTAACTGACAACTGCGCGGTCGTGCGATGTGGCTCCCAAACAAAATTAGCGTCCCTTTTTTTCCCACAAATAGAGCTTTCTTTTGGTGGTATTTGATCACCTCTGCGTTTTTTAGTTTTTGCGCTGTAAACAAAAATAGAGCGACAAATTTGATACTTTTTGCTCCGCAGTGCCGAATCGCAAAATGTGCTCTGGTCATTGGGCAGCAATATGGTCTGGGGGTTAAGTGGTTAAACGGCTTCACTTCCTGGTTTCCTTACTGTACATGCGCAATTCCACTGGTCCCTGCTGTCTTCTGGGACCTGTGTGGAGGAGGAGGTGCCGGAAGCGGCATAGAAATTTGGAGCAAATACCTGGATTACACAGGCATCTGCTCCGCCCTGAAAACTGTCAAATGTGACACCAGATGGGGGGAAAACAGCGGACCTCTAGAACAGACTCTTGAGAAAAAGTAAAATGGCTCTTCCCCTTGTGGGTGGTACACCCTGCACAGAGGGTGTGGCCAGTTTGTGATCCTCAGAGGTGGGACATTCCAATTCATCTCCACGTTAGAAGATTTTCTGTTGGAGACAGAAGCTCCATGCATGGCAGCGATTCTGACCACAAGGCTGTTGGCAGTATTATATGAAGACATAAAAAAATTTACCCTCCTCCTTTCCAGGTCTTGTACTGCACCACAACCACCGGCTTATTCTTTAGCTCCGGCCGCAACCTCTGCTCCACCTGGACGTAGAAACAATCCATGTCTACGAGAGCGACCACGCGCTCCTGACCGGAATCCATAACGCTGTCGGGAGAACGAGAAGGCCAGTTCCCAGATCAGATCTGCCCACACAGAGAGAGGGAGGGGGTGAGAGAGAGAGAGAGAGGGAGGGGGTGAGAGAGAGAGAGAGAGAGAGAGAGGGAGGGGGTGAGAGAGAGAGAGAGAGAGAGGGAGGGGGTGAGAGAGAGAGAGAGAGAGAGGGAGGGGGTGAGAGAGAGAGAGAGAGAGAGGGAGGGGGTGAGAGAGAGAGAGAGAGAGAGAGAGAGGGAGGGGGTGAGAGAGAGAGAGAGAGAGAGAGAGAGAGAGAGAGAGAGAACACCATATCACATTATTATACAGGATTTATACAGCGCCAACAGTTTGCACAGCACTTTACAATGCAGGGAGACACTACACCAACAGTACAATTCAAAACAAGAGGGTTAGGATGAGCCCTGATCCTGCAAGCTTACAATCTAAGAGGGAGGGGCTGGTGAAACAAAAAAGGTAGGGACTGTGAGAGATGAACTGATCAGGGGGGAGTAAAAGATTTGGTTGTTATCTGAATACAGAATTGGCCTCCCCGAAGAGAAGAGAGTTCTCAGGGATCGCCTAAAGGTAGACAAAGTGGGAGATAAATCAGACAAAATGGGGTAGCGAATTCCAGAGGAAGGGAGAGGCTCTGGAGAAGTCTTGGAGACAAGCATGGGGTAGCGAGTTCCAAAGGACGAGAGAGGCTCTGGAGAAGTCCTGGAGACAAGCATGGGGTAGCGAGTTCCAGAGGATGGGAGAGGCTCTGGATGAGTCCTGGAGAAAAGCATGGGGAAGCAAGTTCCAAAGGAAGGGAGAGGCTCTGAAAAGGTCCTGGAGACAAGCATGGGGTCTGGAGAAGTTCTGGAACTCGCTACCCCATGCTTGTCTCCAGAGGAAGGCAGAGGCTCTGGAGAAGTCCTGGAGGCAAGCATGGGGTAGAGTTCCAGAGGACGGGAGAGGCTCTGCAGAAGTCCTGGAGACAAGCATGGGGTAGCGAGTTCCAATAAAAGGGAAAGGTTCTGGAGAAGTCCTGGAGACGAGCATGGGAGGAGGTTGACAAGGAAGCTAGAGAGCAGAAGGTCTTGGGAGGAGCGGAGAGGACGGTTTGGGTGATATTTGGAGATAAGATTGGTGATGTAGCTCAGAGCAGAATTGTGAATAGCTTATTGGCGTTTTGAATTTCATTCGTTGGGCAATGGAGGGATTGGCAGAGAGGAGTGGTGGACACTGAACAGCTGGTAAGGTGGAGGATTCTGGCAGCGACATTCATGATAGGCTGAAGAATAGATAGCTTGGGGAGAGGTAGGCCAATGAGGAGGGAGCTGCATAGTCAAGGGGAGAGATAACAAGGCAGTGAATAAGTTGCAGATGAAGTCTGGACATCGATTGGATTAGAAAGGATGGGTCAGAGTCTAGGAATTTGACTAGCGCCCTGGCATGAGGGGAGGGACTAATGGTTGTATTAATAATCTTGATGGAGAAGTCGGGGGGAGGGGCACGGGCTGGAGGAAAAATTATGAGCCGAGTTTTAGAAAGATTGAGTTTTTTTTAAAAAGGAAAAAAAAAAAAAAAAAAATTATATGAAAAAAAAAAAAAGAAGGAAGATCGGCAATTTAAAAAAAAAAAAAATATATATATATATCAGGGCTCAAAATTTCAAGTCCTGAGCTACTAGCCAGGCCTCAAGAGTTACTCGCCACCAGTTGCCCCACCTAATTCATACACTGCCCTGCCCCTAATTGCACCACATAGTAAGTCGCACCAACACTACACTGACACCACACACATAGGCACATTAACCCCTTCAGATCACCCCCCTGTCAGTGTCACTAATAGCATATATTTACTGATCACTGCATCACTGCAACTGATCATATATTTACTGATCACTGCATTTAGTGTCAGTGTGACAGGCAGTTAGTGTTAGGTCCAGGATAGCCCCCCCACCCCCCCTAATAAAGGTTTAACCCCTTGATCACCGCCCTAGTTAACCCTTTCACTCCCTATTGCCAGTGTCACTAAGCGATCATGTTTCTGATCGCTGTATTAGTGTCACTGTTCCCGCTAGGTAGCTAGTTTTTTTTTTTAATGCGATTTTTTTTTTTTACTAAAGACATGTGGCTAAATACATTTTGGCCTAAATGTTTGACTAAAATTTAGTTTATTCGATTTTTCTCATAACAAAAAGTAAAAAATATTGTTTTTTTTTTTTCAAAAATGCCGCTCTATTTTTGTATATAGCGCAAAAAATAAAAATCGCAGAGGCGATCAAATACCACCAAAAGAAAGCTCTATTCGTGGGAAGAATTTTGTTTGGGAGCCACGTCGCAAGAACGCGCAATTGTCTGTTAAAGCGACGCAGTGCCAAATCGCAAAAAGGGGCAAGGTCATTTAGCAGCATTTTGGTCCGGGTCTTAAGTGATTAATGTCACACGTCGGCAGCGTCACCCCCCCGCACTTCTCAACTTTAATGTGGCATGTCATTTTGCTTAGGGCCCCAGGGAGGTCAGGATCGGCACTGCGTAGAGGTATGTCGCCTTTAAGAGCCCAGCCGTGGGTCGCACGCGACCCGGTCCGAAGCTCTGTGACCACGGGACCCGATCGCCGCCGGTGTTCCGCGATCAGTCACAGGAGCTGAAGAACGGGGAGAGGTGAGTGTAAACAAACCTTCCCTGTTCTTCACTGTGGCAGTGTCAGTGATCGTCTGTTCCCTGATAAAAAAGAACGAAGATCACAGACGTCACATGTCCAGCCCTGCCCCCCCTACAGTTAGAAACACACATGAGGTCACACTTAACCCCTACAGTGCCCCCTAGTGGTTAACTCTCAAACTGCAATTGTCATTTTCACAGTAATCAGTGCGTTTTTATAGCACTTTTCGCTGTGAAATTGACACAAAAATGTGTCAAAAGTGTCCGCCATAATGTCGCAGTCACGAAAAAAAAAAAAGAAACGCCGATTGCTGCCATTAGTAGGAACATTTTTTTTTAAATAAAAATGCAATAAAACTATCCCATATATTTGGTAAACGCTATAAATTTTGCGCAAACCAATCGATAAACGCTTATTAAGATTTTTTTTACCAAAAATAGGTAGAAGAATAAGTGTCGGCCTAAACTGAGGGAAAAAATGTTTTTTTATATCTTTTTTGTGGATATTCGATCGGGTCACAGAGCTGAAGAACGGGAAGAGGCGAGTGTAAACAAACCTCTCCCCGTGCCTCCTAGTCAGACTGTCATAGGGAACGACGATCGGTGACATCACACGCCCAGCCATGTCCCCCCTACAGTAAGAAACACACATTAGGGAACACTTAACCCCTACAGCGTCTCCTACAGGTTAACCCCTATTCACTGCCAGTGTCATTTTCACAGTAATCAGTGCATTTTTTATAGCACGGTTTGCTTTAAAAATGACAATGGTCCCAAAATAGTGTCAAAAGTGTCCGCCATAATGTCGCAGTCATGATAAAAAATAAATAAAATAAAAAAAATCGGCATTACTAACAAAAAAGAAATTATTAAACTGGTTGTAAACTCCACTTTTTCACTTTTACCTACAGGTAAGCCTATAATAAGGCTTACCTGTAGGTATAAAGAATATCTCCTAAACCTGTACGGTTTAGAAAATATTCCCCTCGCAATGCGCCGCCGATTGCAGCGGCGCATGCGCCGGGCGTAATCCACAACGAAAGGACCGGCACCTGCCGATTTGAAATCTCCCACGCGCGGGGGTGACGTCAACGCCGCTTCAGCCAATCACAGTGCTGGAGCGGCGATACCCGGAAGACACGCCGTGTCAAGATGACATCTCGCTCGGCGTGGACCAGGTAAGTTCTACTTTCCTCGTTCAGAGGTAAGTATTTCATAATATCATTATGGCTTTTGCCTTGCAGGTTCTTAAAATAAAAAAAATGTATATGCGGTTTACAACCGCTTTAATAAAAATGCCATAAAACGACCCCCTATTTTGTAAACGCTATAACTTTTGTGCAAACCAACCGATAAACGCTTATTGCGATTTTTTTTACCAAAAATATGTAGAAGAATACGTATCGGCCTAAACTGGGAAAAAAAGATTTATATATATTTTTGGGGGATATTTATTGTAGCAAAAAGAAAAAAAAATAATGCATTTTCTTCAAAATTGTCACTCTATTTTTGTTTATAGCGCAAAAAAAAAAAAAGGAGGTGATCAAATACCACCAAAAGAAAGCTCTATTTGTGGGGAAGAAAGGACGCCAATTTTGTATGGGTGCCACGTCGCACAATTGTCAGTTAAAGCGACGCAGTGCAGAATTGCAAAAAAGGGACCTGGTCCTTTAGCTGCATAATGTTCCGACTCTTAAGTGGTTAAAATCCATATTTTTTGCTAGAAAACACACACACATTTTTTTTTTTTAGTAGAGAATCTAGAGAATAAAAAAGCGATTGTTGCAATATTTTTTCTGTATAATGTGAAAGATGAAGTTACGCCGAGTAAATAGATACCAAACATGTCGCACTTTGAAATTGCGCGCACTCGGGGAATGGCGACAAACTACGGTACCTAAAAATCTCCATGGGCGACGTTTTAAAAAAAAAAAAACTAACAGTTACCAGGTTGAAGTTACAGAAGATGTCTAGGGCTAGAATTACTGCTCTCGCTCTGACGATCGCGGCGATACCTCACAGGTGTGATTTGAACGCCGTTTTCATATGCGTTTTCTTTTATTTTTTTAAATGGAGGCCATGATTAAGCGTCACTTCACAGCGTGAAACGCGTTAGCTGTTCTTTTTTTTTTTAAAGTGTATTTTGTGCGTGAACTCGAGAGAGAGGAGCCGGACTGCAGGAGTTGGGAGTAGGCAGACCCTCCCCCCGGAGGCAATCGCCATCCTTCTCCATGCCCCCGGTGGCAATGGCGGGTGTGAGGGGGGCCTCCCACTCACCCCGCCCTACCTGCTCCACTTGGGAGCCCAACTGGGGCCCAACAGGACCCCATCGGGGCAGAGGGACTCCCCCTATGAGGGAGTGAGGGGGCCTGACCAACCAAGCCAGCCCCGTAGGTCCTTCGCCTCTCTTTAGGAGACCGCATGGCCAAAGTGCGTGCGTATTAAACCAATTTTGTGTGCGTGCAAGTGTGGTGGGTTTTGTGGGGGGGGCGGTGGGCGAACTAAGCACAGGCGTACCTTGCATAGCACACCCACCGGGAGCCGGGCTGAGACCACCAAACTCAATTCACATGTAGCCGAGACCGGGATCCGAACCCTTGGCTGCAGAGGTGAACGGCTTGTCAGCGCAGTGCCAATCACGTTGAGCCACCACAGCTCCATATGCGTTAGCTGTTCTTTCCCCATTTCTTCTACACATGAAATGACTGTATTGGATTTTACTGTATTAAAGCGGAGGTCCGCCTAAAAAAAAAATATATATATATATATTAAAAACCAGCAACTACAAATACTGCAGCTGCTGACTTTTAATAAATGGACACTTACCTGTCCAGCGCGCCCGCGAAGTCGGCAGCCGAAGCCGATCAGTCGCTCAGCTCTCAGGCTGCTGCTACCGCCATTCACGGTGAGGGAGTCAGAAAGTGAAGCCGTCACAGCCTGGGTTTCCTACTGCGCATGCACGAGTCGTGCTGCTCGTCCTCACCGGTCCCTGCTGTCTTCTGGGACCTGTGTGTTTCCCAGAAGACAGCGGGGGAGGACAGTGTAGGCGCAGGAAGTGGCGTAGGTCACCGTGGTGATCTATGCCAGGAAGTGGGAGCAAATACCTGCATTAGACAGGTATCTGCTTCCCTCCTCACACCTAAGGCTGCATTCACACCTAAGCGTAGGCGATTTGCGGAGATTTTTTACCGCGACAAAACGCAGCGTTTTTTACAGGTCATTGGCATCAATGGAAAACCCCCAAGCCGCCCGATTCGCGCGTCTAAAAAGGGTTCGGGAAATTCAAGCGTTCAGTGTTCTTTCGGCGTTGGAGATGTGAACCATCTCCATGGAGAATAATGTTATTTTTCCCCTCTAGCGTCTTTAAGCGTCGCGCTTCAGACGACAAAACGCTCAGGTGTGAATGCAGCCTAAGGGCCCTGTCACCTAGTGCGTTTTTGCGGTAAAAATAGCGCTATTAAAACGCTCATAAAAACGCTCCCCATGCCCCTCTCCATTGAAATGAATTAAGAAATGCTGTAAAAACGGAGCGTTAAAATCGCGGTAAAACCGCGTTTTAATTCATTTCAATGGAGAGGGGCATGGGGAGCGTTTTTATGAGCGTTTTAATAGCGCTATTTTTACCACAAAAAACGCACCAGTGTGAAATGGCCCTAATTGAAAGATATCACAAATATGAGGGGTTTGGTAGGTAGGTGGACACTCTGTCACCTCTCCTCATATGGATTGAGGGGGAGGTCAGGTATATAGTTGGTTGGTAAGTGGGCCCTCTGACCTTTCCTTAGTCAGAGATTGGGTAAGTAGGTAGGTGAACTCTCACTTCCCCTTAGATGGTAGGGGGACCAGGTAAGAGGTTAGCAGGTCGGTAGATAGGCGCTCGTTCATCAAGAAGTGGGGGGTAGGTACGACATGTAGACGCTCTCTCCCTAGATGTAAGGGAGGTCAGGTAGGTTGGTAGGTCCTCTCTCACATCTCCCCACATAGATGGAGTGGCGATCGGGTAGTTAGTTGGCCAATAGATAAGTGAAAAGAGGGCAAGTATATCTGTAGTTAGTTGATCGGTAGGTTGGCACTCTCTCACCTCAGATGCAAGGGAAGTTAGGTATGTAGGTGCTGCAACATCTACCCACATGGATGGACGGGGCAATCAGGTAGAAGTTGGCCGGTAGATAAGTGAAAAATACGGTAAGTAGATGTGTAGTTGATTGGAAGATGGGCACTCTCTCACCTCAGATGGAAGGAAGGGTGTTCAGGTAGGTAGGTACTCTCTTGCCAAATGTAACAAGGGGCAAGTAGGTAGGTAGTTGGTCTCTGACTGCTCCTGGAGGGGGGGGGGGATCAGGTAGGTAGTAAGACGATTGGAAGATAGGCGTTCCCTCACGAATATGAGGTGTTTGGTAGGTAGGTGGACGTTCTGTCACCTGTGGTGAAGGGAGGTCAGGTAGATGGTTGGAGAGGATCAGAGACTGCAGACAATGATACTAGAGAGGATCAGAGACTGCAGACAATGATACTAGAGAGGATCAGAGACTGCAGACAATGATACTAGAGAGGATCAGAGACTGCAGACAATGATACTAGAGAGGATCAGAGACTGCAGACAATGATACTAGAGAGGATCAGAGACTGCAGACAATGATACTAGAGAGGATCAGAGACTGCAGACAATGATACTAGAGAGGATCAGAGACTGCAGACAATGATACTAGAGAGGATCAGAGACTGCAGACAATGATACTAGAGAGGATCAGAGACTGCAGACAATGATACTAGAGAGGATCAGAGACTGCAGACAATGATACTAGAGAGGATCAGAGACTGCAGACAATGATACTAGAGAGGATCAGAGACTGCAGACAATGATACTAGAGAGGATCAGAGACTGCAGACAATGATACTAGAGAGGATCAGAGACTGCAGACAATGATACTAGAGAGGATCAGAGACTGCAGACAATGATACTAGAGAGGATCAGAGACTGCAGACAATGATACTAGAGAGGATCAGAGACTGCAGACAATGATACTAGAGAGGATCAGAGACTGCAGACAATGATACTAGAGAGGATCAGAGACTGCAGACAATGATACTAGAGAGGATCAGAGACTGCAGACAATGATACTAGAGAGGATCAGAGACTGCAGACAATGATACTAGAGAGGATCAGAGACTGCAGACAATGATACTAAAGAGGATCAGAGACTGCAGACAATGATACTAGAGAGGATCAGAGACTGCAGACAATGATACTAGAGAGGATCAGAGACTGCAGACAATGATACTAGAGAGGATCAGAGACTGCGGACATTGTCCCCATAAAGTCCTGCCAAGCGACAATGTATGCCGTGTCATAAATTATGGTTTATGTATGTCTTATTGTCTTAGTGATTGATTCACATCAAAACTTAATTGATACCTTTTTTTTTGTATGATTTTTAGTTTTTCTCATTACTACCACACGTGCAATGCATGGCTGCATGTGTGTGGCAGTGATGAGCAAAAGCAAAAATCATACAAAAAAACAAAAAAAAAAATGTATCAATTTCAAATCAATAAAGTTGCGATGTTAATCAATCACTAAGACAATAAGACATACATAAACCAGTTTGCCATTAATTGCTGACATCAATTGCTGCCAGTGTGCCGCCAGTGTGCCATCAATTGCTGCCAGTGTGCCGCCAGTGTGCCATCAATTGCTGCCAGTGTGCCGCCAGTGTGCCATCAATTGCTGCCAGTGTGCCATCAATTGCTGCCAGTGTGCCATCAATTGCTGCCAGTGTGCCGCCAGTGTGCCATCAATTGCTGCCAGTGTGCCATCAATTGCTGCCAGTGTGCCATCAATTGCTGCCAGTGTGCCATCAATTGCTGCCAGTGTGCCATCAATTGCTGCCAGTGTGCCATCAATTGCTGCCAGTGTGCCGCCAGTGTGCCATCAATTGCTGCCAGTGTGCCATCAATTGCTGCCAGTGTGCCATCAATTGCTGCCAGTGTGCCATCAATTGCTGCCAGTGTGCCATCAATTGCTGCCAGTGTGCCGCCAGTGTGCCATCAATTGCTGCCAGTGTGCCGCCAGTGTGCCATCAATTGCTGCCAGTGTGCCATCAATTGCTGCCAGTGTGCCGCCAGTGTGCCATCAATTGCTGCCAGTGTGCCGCCAGTGTGCCATCAATTGCTGCCAGTGTGCCATCAATTGCTGCCAGTGTGCCGTCAATTGTGCCATCAGTTGCTGCCAGTGTGCCGCCAGTGTGCCATCAATTGCTGCCAGTGTGCCGCCAGTGTGCCATCAATTGCTGCCAGTGTGCCATCAATTGTGCCATCAATTGCTGCCAGTGTGCCATCAATTGCTGCCAGTGTGCCATCAATTGCTGCCAGTGTGCCATCAATTGCTGCCAGTGTGCCATCAATTGTGCCATCAATTGCTGCCAGTGTGCCATCAATTGCTGCCAGTGTGCATCCCCCCAAGTAAGTACCTGATGTTGATGATGATGATGAAATCTCTGTCCTGTCAGTGTTCTGCTGCCTGCAGTCCTCGGCTGTCTCGGGTCTTCCACAGTAGCCTGTGCAGTCTGCACAGTGAAAGGTGAGCCAAGGAGGAAGGCTCTGGGGACTCGGGACCGGGTCATCACTTGTCGGGGACACTCGCTCCACGTGGTGACGGGCGGCTGGGAATGCCGTCAGCGGGGGGCGGGAATGGCTTCTTCGGATGAACCAGCGGGGGGGGGGGGGCGGGTAAACGAGGCGCTGCTAACACCCACGGCAGGTTCGTCTGCACAGCGGGGGGCGGGAAAGAGGTGCGGCTAACGCCCACAGCTCCTTTTTCGGCTGAAAAATCTGACTCGGGGGGGAAAAAAGCGGCGCGCAGATGACGTCATAAAAAATCGATTAATGCAAATTGTAGCATCGGAATCGCATCGTGGGTGGTCGAATCGCGATGCACCGATGCTACGATTAATTTCAACACCCCTAATGTCCACCTACCTACCTACCAAACGCCTCATATTCGTGTGGGAACGCCTATCTTCCAATCGGCTTACTACTAGTAAGCCGATTGGAAGATAGGCATTCCCACACGAATATGAGGCGTTTGGTAGGTAGGTGGACGTTCCGTCGCCTCTGGTGAAGAGATCAGGTAGGTAGATGGTTGGTTGGAAGACGCTCTCTCTCCTCTCATTAAATGAATAGAAGGGTGGTCAGGTAGGTAGGTACTCTCTTGCCAAATTTAAAAAGGGGCAAGTAGGTAGTTGGTCTCTGACTGTTCCTGGAGGGGGGGGGGGGATCAGGTAGGTAGTAAGCCGATTGGAAGATAGGCGTTCCCTCACGAATATGAGGTGTTTGGTAGGTAGGTGGACGTTCTGTCACCTGTGGTGAAGGGAGGTCAGGTAGGTAGATGGTTGGTTGGAAGTCACTCTCTCTCCTCTCATTAAATGAATAGAAGGGTGGTCAGGTAGGTAGGTACTCTCTTGCCGAATGTAAAAAGGGCAAGTAGGTAGGTGGTTGGTCTCTGACTGCTCCTGGAAGGGGGATCAGGTAGGTAGTAACTGACCTCCCTTCACCAGAGGCGACAGAATGTCCACCTACCTACCTACCAAACGCCTCATATTCGTGTGGGAACGCCTATCTTCCAATCGGCTTACTACTAGTAAGCCGATTGGAAGATAGGCATTCCCACACGAATATGAGGCGTTTGGTAGGTAGGTGGACATTCTGTCGCCTCTGGTGAAGGGAGGTCAGGTAGGTAGATGGTTGGAAGACACTCGCTCTCCTCATTAAATGAATAGAAGGGTGGTCAGGTAGGTAGGTACTCTCTTGCCAAATGTAAAAAGGGGCAAGTAGGTAGGTGGTAGGTCTCTGACTGCTCCTGGAAGGGGAATCAGGTAGGTAGTAAGGCGACTGGAAGATAGGTGTTCCCTTACGAATATAAGGTGTTTGGTAGGTAGGTGGATGTTCCGTCGCCTCTGGTGAAGAGGTCAGGTAGGTAGATGGTTGGAAGACGCTCTCTCTCCTCTCATTAAATGAATAGAAGGGTGGTCAGGTAGGTAGGTACTCTCTTGCCAAATTTAAAAAGGGGCAAGTAGGTAGTTGGTCTCTGACTGTTCCTGGAAGGGGGGGGGGGGGGGAGATCAGGTAGGTAGTAAGCCGACTCACGAATATGAGGTGTTTGGTAGGTAGGTGGATGTTCTGTCGCCTGTGGTGAAGGGAGGGCAGGTAGGTAGATGGTTGGAAGACGCTCTCTCTCCTCTCATTAAATGAATAGAAGGGTGGTCAGGTAGGTAGGTACTCTCTTGCCGAATGTAAAAAGGGCAAGTAGGTAGGTAGTTGGTCTCTGACTGCTCCTGGAAGGGGATCAGGTAGGTAGTAAGGCGACTGGAAGAAAGGTGTTCCCACGCGAATATGGGGCATTTGGTAGGTAGGTAGGTGGACTCGCTGTCGCCTCTGGGAGGCCAGGTAGGTAGATGGTTGGAAGACGCTCTCACCTCATTAAATGGATAGAAGGGGGGTCAGGTAGGTAGTAAGTTGGTAGGTGAGCATTCTGTCACCTCTCCTCAGATGTGAGGTAAATAGATGGTCAGTAGGTTCTCTCATGGCCTGAAGGGATAGAAGGTAGGTAGGTTGTCTGACACTCTCACATGGAAGGGGATCAGGTAAGTACTTAGCAGGTCGGAAGGAAGTTGTTATCTCACCAAGAAAAGTTAGGTAAGTAGACTCTCTCTCACCTCACATACAAGGTAGGTAGGTGAACCCCCCTCTCTCTCTCTCCTCAGGTAGGTTAGTAGTTCGGTAGGTGGACTCTCACCTCTCCTCACAATCCCGCCACTGCCCTTCCAGAACGGTGACGCCACATGAGTGGGCGGAGACTGCGCGGAGCAAGCTGGCGGAGAGGAGGAGTGTGCGCATGCGTAGTCGCCTACGGCTGTAGCGTGTCGTTGCGCAGGCGCAGAGGGTCCGGTGCCGCAGTGCGCATGCTCGGTGTATCCCATGCCGGTGTTCAGCACATGCGCGGCTAGTCGATCTTCTCGTTGGACTGTCGGTGAAGAGACCCCCGGGAAGATGGCGGAGCAGGTGCAGAGTTTGTGCGAGCAGCTTGTGAGGGCTGTCACCATCATCATGGAGCCCGGCTCCACCCAGGAACACCGACTGGAGGCCCTGAGGGTGAGATACCGGGAGTACAGAGTGTGGAGGAGGAGGGGGATACCGGGAGTACAGAGTGTGGAGGAGGAGGGGTGATACTGGGGAGTAGAGAGTGTGGAGGAGGGGGGTACTGGGGAGTAGAGTGTGTGGAGGAGGGGGGGGGAATACTGGGAGTAGAGTGTGGAGGAGGGGTGATACTGGGGAGTAGAGAGTGTGGAGGAGGGGTGATACTGGGGAGTAGAGAGTGTGGAGGAGGGGGGTACTGGGGAGTAGAGTGTGTGGAGGAGGGGGGGATACTGGGAGTAGAGTGTGTGGAGGAGGGGGGGGGATACTGGGATTAGAATGAGGAGGGGGGGGATACTGGGAGTAGAGTGTGGAGGAGGGGGGGATACTGGGAGTAGAGTGTGGAGGAGGGGGGATACTGGGAGTAGAGAGTGTGGAGGAGGGGGGGATACCGGGAGTAGAGAGTGTGGAGGAGGGGGGGATACCGGGAGTAGAGAGTGTGGAGGAGGAGGGGGGGATACGGGGAGTAGAGAGTGTGGAGGAGGAGGGGGGGATACGGGGAGTAGAGAGTGTGGAGAAGGAGGGGGGGATACGGGGAGTAGAGAGTGTGGAGAAGGAGGGGGGGATACGGGGAGTAGAGAGTGTGGAGAAGGAGGGGGGATACCGGGAGTAGAGAGTGTGGAGAAGGAGGGGGGATACCGGGAGTAGAGAGTGTGGAGAAGGAGGGGGGATACCGGGAGTAGAGAGTGTGGAGAAGGAGGGGGGGATACCAGGAGTCTTGGAGGACACGGGGGGGGTGGAATACCAGGAGTGTGGAGGACACGGGGGGGGGGGGGTACAGGGAGTGTGGATGGGAAATGGATTTTGGAAATACAGAGTTTGAAGAAGGGGATGCCACGGATGAAGAATGTGGAGGGGGGGGTATACTGGGGTCGTGGTATATAAAGAAGAGGCTTCTGGCGGAGGGGAATACTGGGAGTGAGGAGGGGAGGGGGTCCTAGGAGTATGTAGTGTGGAGAGGGGGGAGGTAAGAGGATATTGGGAGTGCAGACTCTTGAGGAGGGGGGGGGGAATGTGGAGGAGGAGGGAGATGCTAAGGAGTGCAGAGGAGTGGGGTGCTGGGAGTAGACTTTGGAGGGGGGTGCTGGGAGTAGACTGTGGAGGAGGGGGGGATGCTGAGGAGTACAGTGTGTGGAGGTGGGGGGGGGGGAGTACTGGGAGTAGAGTGTGGAGGAGGGGATACTGGGAGTAGAGTGTGGAGGAGGGGGAGATGCTGAGGAGTACAGCGTGTGGAGGTGGGGGGGGGGAGTACTGGGAGTAGAGTGTGGAGGAGGGGATACTGGGAGTAGAGTGTGGAGGAGGGGGAGATGCTGAGGAGTACAGCGTGTGGAGGTGGGGGGGGGGAGTACTGGGAGTAGAGTGTGGAGGAGGGGATACTGGGAGTAGAGTGTGGAGGAGGGGGAGATGCTGAGGAGTACAGTGTGTGTGGGGGGGGGGGGGTACCAGGGATGCAGAATGTGGAGGGGGGGCATTCTGGGGACATAGTATATAAAGAAGGGGATTCTAGGGATACAAGTTGAGGCCGCAGTGGGTGGAGACTGGAATATTATGCACGGAGGTTGAGTTGATGGTGTGGAGCAGCGGGGGACGTGAATCGGGGTAGAAATCTCATCCAGATATTTTGTATTTCTCTGTCCAGTTCTGTGAGGACTTCAAGGAGACGTGCCCCCTGTGTGTGCCCTGCGGTCTGCACCTGGCAGAGAAGACTCAGCCGCCCGTCGTCAGGCACTTCGGTCTGCAGGTCTTGGAGCACGTCGTCAAGTAAGGAACATCCCCTGCACTGGGTTGGGTCAGTTTTCTGTTGTGGGGAACATCCAGGATTCTGCCCTCATGGTGTGCGGTTCTGTGTACAGCCGGTGTTATGCGGCTCTGTGTACAGCCGGTGTTATGCTGTTGAGGATTTGGGTTGTGCACCTGCTTTGCGTTCACCTCGGGTTCTGCATGAGTGGCGGAGTGTTGCAGAGCGGGCGGAATAGACGGCGCTGAGTCTGCGGTTTGCATCAATGCTGCTAATCTTGTCACTCATGGCTGGGCGGCTCGCCCAGGAAACCTGCATCTCATCTTCCTAAAAGGTTTCTCTTACGTTTTGGCTGGTGGGGTTTTTTTTTTTTGTTTATATTAAATTTTATATTGATTTTATTTTGTTAGAACAGAGAAGGGATAGATGGGATGCTGTGCGCACAGTCGCCGGGTCATTGGTGTTACATTTCTGATGATTATAGAAGTATAAAATACATCAGAGAGAAGGACTCCTAATCAGCAACACGTGCACAAAATCTTAGCAGCTCCGGAGTGCTGAGGTGTAAAAATCCCCCCCAATGTTTTCTGGCGCCTGGGGTACTGCATGCAGCCACCCATATGAGCGACTCGGGTAAATACTGATGGCTCTTGGGCTTACTAGCGTACGTCGCTTCTTTTCTAACGGCTGCTTTCACACTGGGGGGGGGGGGGGCGGCATCAGCGATAAAGCGCCGCCATTTTTAGCTGCGCTTTACCGTTGTTTTGCAGAGGTATTCAGCTGCTAGCGGGGACATTTTTAACCCCCCGCTAGCAGCCGAAAAAGGGTAAAAACAACCTGCAGTGGCGCTTTGCTGGCAGTTTGGCCACGCTGCCCATTGATTTCAATTGCCAGCGCCTCGCCTCGCCTCAGTGTGAAAGCCCTCGGAGATGTTATCCAGGCGCTATTTTTGGCCCAAAAGCGCCTGAAAAACGCCTCGGTGTGAAAGGAGTCTAAATGAAAGTGCTGTGTCTGAGGAGATGCACTATATGCACAAGCGTGGATAATGAGGCCTAAAAAAAAAAAAGCCCTTTAACCACTTAAGACACCCGGACCATTATGCAGGTTTAGGACCTGGCCCCTTTTTGCGATTCGGCACTGCGTTGCTTTAACTGACAATTGCGCGGTCGTGCAACGTGGTTTCCAAACAAAATTGGCATTATTTTATGCATTAAGGTGAAAAAACATCAGATGCTGCTGCCCCCCCCCCCCCCCCCCCCCCCCCATTATACTCACCTGACCCTTCTAAAGTCCTGCGCGGTCCTAAGATCCTCTTCGCTGCTCAGCCTGGCCGCTGATTGGCTAGAATGGATGGATTGGGAGCAGCGCAGCCATTGGCTGGCGCTGCTGTCAATCACTTCCAGTGACGCGGTGTGCCGAGGGGCGGGGCCTATGGCCCCCCGCTGTTTATCACGGGAGCACGCCCGCAATTACTCACCACCATGCGAGCTCTCTCGCATGACTGTGGTGAGTAATTGAGGGGAGGACCAGAGACTGCCGCCGAGGGACCCCAGAAGAGGAGGATCGGGGCCACTCTGTGCAAAACGAACTGCACAGTGGAGGCAAGTATCACATGTTTGTTATTTTAAAGGACAGAACTAAATTCCTTTACTAACCCTTTAAAGCGGGGGTTCACCCTAAAAACTAATTTCTAACATTAGAGCCAGCATACTAAGGACATTTACTGTATGCAGGTCTTTTTTTTTTTTTCTGCGTACATGCCGTTCTATTCTGATTTTGTCCAGGGCTTCCGGGTTCTGATGACTGCGGGACTGGGTGTTCCGGAAATCTGGTGACGCGCGTTGTGCGACAGGGGAGCTGTTTCACAAGCCGTCAATCATCTAACCCAGGGATAGGAACGCTCAGTCCCACAGTCATCGGAACCCTGACCCAGGAATAGGAACGCCCAGTCCCGCAGTCATCAGAACCCTGACCCAGGATTAGGAACGCCCAGTCCCGCAGTCATCAGAACCCTGACCCAGGATTAGGAACGCCCAGTCCCGCAGTCATCAGAACCCTGACCCAGGAATAGGAACGCCCAGTCCCGCAGTCATCAGAACCCTGAGGCAGGGATAGGAACGCCCAGTCCCGCAGTCATCAGAACCCTGAGGCAGGGATGGGAATGCTCAGTCCCGCAGTCATCAGAACCCTGACCCAAGGATAGGAACGCCCAGTCCCGCAGTCATCAGAACCCTGAGGCAGGGATGGGAACGCCCAGTCCCGCAGTCATCAGAACCCTGAGGCAGGGATGGGAACGCCCAGTCCCGCAGTCATCGGAACCCTGAGGCAGGGATAGGAACGCCCAGTCCCGCAGTCATCAGAACCCTGAGGCAGGGATGGGAACGCCCAGTCCCGCAGTCATCAGAACCCTGAGGCAGGGATGGGAACGCCCAGTCCCGCAGTCATCAGAACCCTGAGGCAGGGATGGGAACGCCCAGTCCCGCAGTCATCAGAACCCTGAGGCAGGGATGGGAACGCCCAGTCCCGCAGTCATCGGAACCCTGAGGCAGGGATGGGAATGCTCAGTCCCGCAGTCATCAGAACCCTGAGGCAGGGATGGGAACGCCCAGTCCCGCAGTCATCAGAACCCTGAGGCAGGGATGGGAACGCCCAGTCCCGCAGTCATCAGAACCCTGAGGGCAGGGATGGGAACGCCCAGTCCAGCAGTCATCAGAACCCTGAGGGCAGGGATGGGAACGCCCAGTCCCCCAGTCATCAGAACCCTGAGGGCAGGGATGGGAACGCCCAGTCCCGCAATCATCAGAACCCTGACCCAGGAATAGGAACGCCCAGTCCCGCAGTCATCAGAACCCTGAGGGAGGGATGGGAACGCCCAGTCCCGCAGTTATCAGAACCCTGAGGCAGGGATAGGAACGCCCAGTCCCGCAGTCATCAGAACCCTGACCCAGGGATAGGAACGCCCAGTCCCGCAGTCATCAGAACCCTGAGGCAGGGATAGGAACGCCCATTTCCGCAGTCATCAGAACCCTGAGGCAGGGATAGGAACGCCCAGTCCCGCAGTCATCAGAACCCTGAGGCAGGGATGGGAACGCCCAGTCCCGCAGTCATCAGAACCCTGAGGCAGGGATGGGAACGCCCAGTCCCGCAGTCATCAGAACCCTGAGGCAGGGATGGGAACGCCCAGTCCCGCAGTCACCAGAACCCTGAGGCAGGGATGGGAACGCCCAGTCCCGCAGTCATCAGAACCCTGACCCAGGAATAGGAACACCCAGTCCCGCAGTCATCAGAACCCTGAGGCAGGAATGGGAACGCCCAGTCCCGCAGTCATCAGAACCCTGAGGGAGGGATGGGAACGCCCAGTCCCGCAGTCATCAGAACCCTGAGGGCAGGGATGGGAACGCCCAGTCCCGCAATCATCAGAACCCTGACCCAGGAATAGGAACGCCCAGTCCCGCAGTCATCAGAACCCTGAGGGAGGGATGGGAACGCCCAGTCCCGCAGTTATCAGAACCCTGAGGCAGGGATAGGAACGCCCAGTCCCGCAGTCATCAGAACCCTGACCCAGGGATAGGAACGCCCAGTCCCGCAGTCATCAGAACCCTGAGGCAGGGATAGGAACGCCCAGTCCCGCAGTCATCAGAACCCTGAGGCAGGGATAGGAACGCCCAGTCCCGCAGTCATCAGAACCCTGAGGCAGGGATAGGAACGCCCAGTCCCGCAGTCATCAGAACCCTGAGGCAGGGATAGGAACGCCCAGTCCCGCAGTCGTCAGAACCCTGAGGCAGGGATGGGAACTCCCAGTCCCGCAGTCATCAGAACCCTGAGGCAGGGATGGGAACGCTCAGTCCCGCAGTCATCAGAACCCTGAGGCAGGGATGGGAACGCTCAGTCCCGCAGTCATCAGAACCCTGAGGGCAGGGATGGGAACGCCCAGTCCCGCAGTCATCAGAACCCTGAGGCAGGGATGGGAACGCCCAGTCCCGCAGTTATCAGAACCCTGAGGCAGGGATGGGAACGCTCAGTCCCGCAGTCATCAGAACCCTGAGGCAGGGATGGGAACGCTCAGTCCAGCAGTCATCAGAACCCTGAGGCAGGGATGGGAACGCTCAGTCCCGCAGTCATCAGAACCCTGAGGCAGGGATGGGAACGCCCAGTCCCGCAGTCATCAGAACCCTGACCCAAGGATAGGAATGCCCAGTCTCGCAGTCATCAGAACCCTGAGGCAGGGATAGGAACGCCCAGTCCCGCAGTCATCAGAACCCTGAGGCAGGGATGGGAATGCTCAGTCCCGCAGTCATCAGAACCCTGAGGCAGGGATGGGAATGCTCAGTCCCGCAGTCATCAGAACCCTGAGGCAGGGATGGGAATGCTCAGTCCCGCAGTCATCAGAACCCTGAGGGCAGGGATGGGAACGCCCAGTCCCGCAGTCATCAGAACCCTGAGGCAGGGATGGGAACGCCCAGTCCAGCAGTCATCAGAACCCTGAGGCAGGGATGGGAACGCCCAGTCCCGCAGTCATCAGAACCCTGAGGCAGGGATAGGAATGCCCAGTCTCGCAGTCATCAGAACCCTGAGGCAGGGATAGGAACGCCCAGTCCCGCAGTCATCAGAACCCTGAGGCGGGGATGGGAATGCTCAGTCCCGCAGTCATCAGAACCCTGACCCAAGGATAGGAACGCCCAGTCCCGCAGTCATCAGAACCCTGAGGCAGGGATGGGAATGCTCAGTCCCGCAGTCATCAGAACCTTGACCCAAGGATAGGAACGCCCAGTCTCGCAGTCCTCAGAACTCTGAGGCAGGGATGGGAATGAATAAAACCAAAACGCTTCCAATGAGATATTTGACAGACCAGAAGGAAGCACATAAGATAAATGCGTCATTAGAGGGAACATTGCATTTTGTTCTGTTTTCCCTCCTCCTGCTCTGTATGGTGAATTTTTATAATGCATCCTGTTATATGACCTTCTTATATTCCCCCCCTACCCGGGGAGTACAGAAATCTTCATGACTGTGTGTCTTCCTTCATTGCAGGTTCCGCTGGAATGCCATGGGGCGAGAGGAGAAGGTGTGTCTGAAGGACAGTGTGATGGGCCTCATCGCTGGTGTAAGTCTTCTCCACTGTTTACTGCTGTGTACAGCCGGGGACTAGAGAAGTGTGGACCCCATACAGCTCTGTGTGTCGCATCTTAGGTTCTCCTATGTTTGTCATGTTATAGACTTGGCTGTAGGACTACCAGGCCCCTACCACAATTGCCTGCCAGGTCTCCCCGCCCATATAGCAGGCATTTGGGGTGTCTTGCACTATATTACCAAAAGTATTGGGACACCTGCCTATACACACGCACAAAATTTAATGGCAACTAAGGATGAGCTCCGGCGTGTTCGCATGGTACACGTGCAGAGCCCGCCAGGAAGTGTGCACGGCGCTGCGCTAATCACAGCCAGGGAGACCTTTCCCGATGCTCTGCTGCAGAGAACGGGAAATGTCTCCCTGGCTGTGATTAGCGCAGCGCCGTGCACACTTCCTGGCGGGCTCTGCACGTGTACCATGCGAACACGCCGGAGCTCATCCTTAATGGCAACCCAGTCTTAGTCCATAGGGTTCAATATAAGTGCAGTGCTGAATAAAACATAAGAATGCTGTTATTGTCTTGTGAGAAAATTTTGAAAAAGAATAAAAATATTGTAACTAGGGTTGTCCCGTTACGTTTTTTTTTTAGACCGAGTACAAGTACGGATAATTTTTTTCAAGTACTCGCCGATACCGAATACCGATACTTTTTTTTTAATGTCATGTGACAGTATTTTATTAATTTAAATTTATTTTTTTACAGTGATTTTTTTTTTTTTTGGTGGGGGGGGGGGTGGATTGTCAGTGTATTTTTTTTTTTATTTACGCTTTATTTTTATTTAAAAAAAAAAAGATTTTTATTGCAATTTTTTTTTTTTTTTTTATCATCAGCCCTGTTGGGGGTCAGTGATCACTGATACTGTTCATTCTGAAAAGGTAGGAGCCGGGTTTAGGGGGCGCGCTCCTGCGACCTGGTCCGAAACTCCGGGACTCGCGGACCTGATCGCCGCTTGAGTCCGGCGATCGGTCCCCGGAGCTGAAGAACGGGAAGAGCCGTGTGTAAACACGGCTTCCCCGTTTCTTCACTGTGGCAGCGTCATCGATCGTGTGATCCCGTATACAAGGAATCACAATCAATGACGTCGCACCTACAGCCACACCCCCCTACAGTTGTAAACACACAATAGTTCACACATAACCCCTTCAGCGCCCCCTTGTGGTAAACTGCAAATGTCATTTTCACAATAAACAATGCAATTTAAATGCATTTTTTGCTGCGAAAATGACAATTGTCCCAAAAATGTGTTAGAAATGTCCGATGTGTCCGCCATAATGTCGCAGTCACAAAGAAAAAAAAATTGCTAATCGCTGCCATAAGTAGTAAAACATTTTTTTTTTTATAAAAATGCAATAAAACTATCCCCTATTTTGTAAACGCTATACATTTTGCGCAAACATCCGATAAACTCTGCTTGCGATTTTTTTTTTTTTTACCAAAAATATGTAGAATATATATATTTTTTTTCCTCAGTTTAGGCCGATACGGCCTAAACTGAGGAAAAAAAATATTTTTTTTAGATATTTTTGGGGGATATTTATTATAGCAAAAAGTAAAAAAAATTGAATTTTTTTCAAAATTGACGCTCTATTTTTGTTTATGGCGCAAAAAATAAAAACCGCACAGGTGATCAAATACCACCAACAGAAAGCTCCATTTGTGGGTAAAAAAAGGACGCCAATTTTGTTAGGGAGCCCCGTCGCACGACCGCGCAATTGTCTGTTAAAGCGACGCAGTGCCGAATCACAAAACCTGGCCAGGTCCTTTAGCTGCCTAAAGGTTCGGGTCTTAAATGGTTAAAAAAGATTTGGTAGTAAATCGCATAGTTGCATCCACATTATGAATGAGTCACTCTTTCAATTAACCTGTTGAGTTCAGAATCAACAAACAGCAGCCAGTTCTCCACAGATATCCTGGAATACATTGTGGATAATAATTAGATATATTCTGACTGTCCATTATTTTCTGGCCCATGCTTTCTAAGAGCTTCTGGGTCCCGCGGCCCTCCCGCTAATTGGGGTATAAACATTTATTGCCCTTTATATGAATCAAACAATATGATTTGAAATACAGTAAAACGTTGGATTGTGAGCATAATTCGTTCCTGAAGCATGCTTGTAATCCAAAGCACTGTTATATCAAAGCAAATTTTCCCATAAGAAATAATGGAAACTCAATTAATTTGTTCCAACTATTTGTTCATAAGTCCTTCTTCAGTTTATAGTCCATATAAAAAGATTATAGCAATGTGATCGGTTGTGTGACCATAAAATGTCCATCCACACATGGAAGCCCCCACAAGGGGATTAGAAGCAAAATCCAGCAGGAGCTCCAGATTATAAAAGAGAAGAGGCGCCTCTAAGGCTCTATTCAGACCTAGGCGTTTTGTCGCCTGAAGCCCGACGCTGAAGCAGCCCTAGATACGCTGGAGGGGCGAATTTACATTGTCGGCAATGGAGATGGTTCATATCTCCACGCCAAACGCCTGAAGCTCAAACAAGTCCCGGACCCTTTTTTTCGGGCGTTCGGCAATAGCCGACAATGTAAAACATCACCGCTCCAGCAAAAAGAAAAGGGCGCTTTGTAGCCGCAAATCGCGGGGACAAAACGCCTTTTTCATGTCGCCCAAATACGCTGCTGCCGCAGACGCCTAGGTCTGAATGCATCCTTAGTGTAGCAATATGTTGTACCTTCATGAAATGTAACCATATTGCTACACTAAGAGCAATGGTGCCCAACCAGTGGCCTGGGGGCCACATGTGGCCCGCCGAGCCCTCTGATGTGGCCCGCCACGACCTCCTGCTCTAAGATAGCAGGTTGGCAAGCCCAGATTGCAAGTTGCCGACCTGCCATCTCGGAGCATCAGTGCTGTGAATGAAGCCGGCAGCAGAGGAAGCAGCTTTTCAGAAAATGTACCACACCTGCAGGATGTAATGGACGTCTATGGCAAAGTCCAACTAACTGGCGGGAAAACCACATGAACACTACGCCGCACCCACAGTGTGGATAGACCGCAGACATTCAGTGTAAAAGCAGACTTTGGTTCCTTTCACATGAACGGTTCAACCCAATCGGACCCTCCATTCACCTCTATGGAGCGGCAGACTTTTGTCCGTTTACACCCGCCTACCTCCAATCCGATCTGCTAAAAAAACCATAGAGTAGATTGGTCTGTGCCTGTGTCTGCTTTGCATATGCAGACTGGACACAGACCTGTCATCTGCCCACTCCGCTCATTGTGGCCCAAGTCGCTTAACCCCTTCAATATCAGGCTTTTATACCCACCTCCATACCGGGCCTATTCTGGCACTTCTCTCCTACATGTACAAATCATAATGTTTTTGCTAGAAAATTACTCAGAACCCCCAAACATTATATATGTTTTTTTAGCAGACACCCTAGGGAATAAAATGACGGTCATTGCAACGTTTTATCTTGCACGGTATTTGCGCAATAATTTTTCAAACACCCTTTTTTTGGAAAAAAAAATTGTTTCATGAATTAAAAAATAACAAAACAGTAAAGTTATCCCAATTTTTTGTATTATGTGTAAGATGTTACACTGAGTAAATAGATACCCAACATGTCACGCTTTAATTATGCGCACACTTATGGAATGGAGCCACCCCCGGCTGTGGGGTGGCTCTGATGGGGGACACCGGCTGTGTGGGGGGGGGGGGGGGCTCTGACCGGCTGTGGGGTGGCTCTGATGGGGGACACCGGCTGTGTGGGGGGGGTGGCTGGGGGACACCGGCTGATGGGGGGGGGGATGGGTGGGGGGGGGGGGCTCTGATGGGGGACACCGGCTGTGTGGGGGGGGGGCTCTGATGGGGGACACCGGCTGTGTGGGGGGGCTCTGATGGGGGACACCGGCTGTGTGGGGGGGGGGGGGGGGCTCTGATGGGGGACACCGGCTGTGTGTGGGGGGGCTCTGATGGGGGACACCGGCTGTGGGGGGGTGGGGAGGGCGCTCTGATGGGGGACACCTGTGTGGGGAAGGGGCTGTGGGGGACACCGGCTGTGTGGGGAGGGCGTGATGGGGGACACCGGCTGTGGGGGGGGGGCGCTCTGATGGGGGACACCTGCTGTGGGGGGGGCGCTCTGATGGGGGACACCTGCTGTGGGGGGGGGAGCGCTCTGATGGGGGACACCTGCTGTGGGGGGGGGGAGCGCTCTGATGGGGGACACCTGCTGTGGGGGGGGGGGGGGAGCGCTCTGATGGGGGACACCTGCTGTGGGGGGGGGGGGGGGGGCGCTCTGATGGGGGACACCTGCTGTGGGGGGAGGGGGCTCTGATGGGGGACACTAATGAAGACTTCTTAGGGAGCATCTCTGTGTTTGAGTCGTAGCCATAGAAACATTTGTAAAGGGGAGGAGTTAGTAAGATGACCACGCCAATGTGTGGGCGCCAGAAGGCGCCTCTGACCGTAGGATCGGCTCTGCCAAAACACGCTCATGCATGTCTCTATGGACCTTTCTTTGTTCTCTGGTCCAAATCATTTGGTGGAGGGGGGGTTATGGCGTGTGGGGTTGTTATTCAGGGGTTGGGCTTGGCCCCTTAGTTCCAGTGATGGGAACTCTTAAGGCGTCAGCATACCAAGACATTTTGGGCAATTTCATGCTCCCAACTTTGTGGGAACAGTTTGGGGACGGCCCCTTCCAGTTCCAACATGACTGCACACCAGTGCACAAAGCAAGGTCCATAAAGACTTGAATTGAACGAGTTTGGGGTGGAGGAACTTGTTTGGCCTGCACAGGGTCCTTTCTTGTATCGAGTAAAGCAAGTTCAGTCTGAGCTTAACACTTTTTATATCATCTGCAGGGCATTGGCCCCATCCTGGAAGAAGAAGGCCACATCAAGGATGTGTTGGCCAGGATTGTGGTGGAGATGATAAAGCGGGAATGGCCTCAGCACTGGCCGAACATGCTGAGCGAACTGGACACTCTCACCAAGAATGGGGTAAGGAGCCTAAATGTGTCTTCAGTCCCTCCTTCCTTCTGTATACCTAACCTGTGCTCAGTTCTGTCCCTTGGAAGACTTGTTTTGGAATGTGGGCCTTTTGTGTGTGACCCCCCCCCCCATCTTATTTCTGCAGGAAGGGCAAGCAGAGCTGGTCATGTTCATCCTCTTGCGACTGGCAGAAGACGTGGTGACCTTTCAGACTCTTCCCACCCAGCGGCGGAGGGACATCCAGACTACTATGACCCAAAGCATGGACAAGCTCTTCACCTTCATGCTGGGAATCCTGGCAGACAGCGTGAGCCACTATCAGCAGCTGGTATGTGCAAATCGCATTTATATTGGAGGGTTTACCTGAAAACTGAACATTTCACATAAAAATATGAGATTTCTTCCTCCTCTCTCATGTTCTGTGTGTTTTATTGCAGAAAGGAGACCCCACACAGGACAAGGTGAGGACAGCCGGCATAGCAAAGGATACCATCACCTGTGTGCCCATCCAAGCCGATTCACTTCGTGCAGATGTCTCCCCTCCCCTCCCTTCCATTCCATCCTCTGGCCCCTCTCTCTCCTATCACCTGCCCTCCTATGTTCCTATTATCACTGGCCCCCATCTATTCACTGCCCCTTGTCCCCCGCTCTCCTTTTCGTCGCCCTGACCCTTGTCCCCCGCTCTCCTTTTCGTCGCCCTGACCCTTGTCCCCCGCTCTCCTTTTCGTCGCCCTGACCCTTGTCCCCCGCTCTCCTTTTCGTCGCCCTGACCCTTGTCGCCCCGCTCTCCTTTTCGTCGCCCTGACCCTTGTCGCCCCGCTCTCCTTTTCGTCGCCCTGACCCTTGTCGCCCCCGCTCTCCTTTTCGTCGCCCTGACCCTTGTCGCCCCGCTCTCCTTTTCGTCGCCCTGACCCTTGTCGCCCCGCTCTCCTTTTCGTCGCCCTGACCCTTGTCGCCCCGCTCTCCTTTTCGTCGCCCTGACCCTTGTCGCCCCGCTCTCCTTTTCGTCGCCCTGACCCTTGTCGCCCCGCTCTCCTTTTCGTCGCCCTGACCCTTGTCGCCCCGCTCTCCTTTTCGTCGCCCTGACCCTTGTCGCCCCGCTCTCCTTTTCGTCGCCCTGACCCTTGTCGCCCCGCTCTCCTTTTCGTCGCCCTGACCCTTGTCGCCCCGCTCTCATTTTTCGTCGCCCGCTGTAATTTTTCGTCGCCCTGACCCTTGTCCTTCCCTCACTTCCATACTATCTCTGTAAACCCCCCCATTGCTGTTCTTATGTGTCCAATGTTGTTTCAGTGTCGGGGACTGTGCCGGGTGGCGTTGGCGACTCTGAACACGCTGGCAGGATACATTGATTGGGTGTCAATCGGTCATATTACCGCACAGGACTGCAAGCTTCTACAGATGTTGTGCCTGCTGCTGGCTGAGGAGGATCTGCAGGTGGAGGCGGCAGAGTGCCTGCTCATAGCTGTCGGCAGGAAGGTAAGAGGATGTTCCATGCCTGCTACAGACTCTATACCACCTATTCCTTTACAGCAGTGGTCATCAGCCCTGTCCTCGGGGTCCATTAACAGGCCAGGTTTGCAAGATACCTGCAATATCAGGCGATATAATTTGCTGCTCGGTGATTGCAGTATTCTAGTCTGCATCTCCTCAAGGTAATACATAAAATCTGGCCTGTTAGTGGGCCCTGAGGACAGGGTTGATGATCACTGCTTTACAGTAAGTGCAGATATTCCATCATACGGCATGAAAAGTCTGAGGGGGTCCCAGATATTCTACTTCCCAAAGGGAAAAGTTTGTAAAGTTAAAAAATGTGTCTACCAGAGTTCCAGTGACTGTCCTGTTGGTGCTGTGGAGCTTTAATCTATTGTGAATAAAGAATTGTACAGTAAAATTAGTGATTGTTCTTTACACAGGGCAAGTTGGAGGACCGAGCACCTCTACTCAACCTGTTCGCAGACAGTCCCATGCACTATATCATGACGGCTGCCCAGTGAGTATCAACTCCAATCACTACTACTATATACATACACGTACTACACTACTACTACGTACACGCGCACTATGCAGGAGGTTGTGGGAGGTTCGAAGAGAGCGACTTGGTTGGTATATTGAGGCTAGGTTAGTGATGTAGCTGGGGGCCGAGTTGGACCCCTTTCACACTGGTGCCTTTTTCAGGAGCTTTTGGGCTAAAATGAGGAGGGAGTTGCACTAGTCGAAGCGAGAGATGACCAGGGAGTGAATTAGAAGATTGGTGGTGTCATTGGTTAAAGGGGCGTATTCTAGAAATGTTGCGGAGGCTAGGGACAGGGATTGGATGTGCAGTCCTCCTTCACTTACCTCATCCTTCCACTTTGCTTTTAAATGTCCTTATTTCTTCTGAGAAATCCTTGCTTCCTGTTCTTCTGTCTGTTGTAGAACTACACATCCCATGAGGCATTGTAACACACTGACATTCACAGACATGACTAGGCATGATGGGAATTGTAGTTCTTGAACAACTGAAGGGCCGTAGTTCGAAGTTATAGACGCTGTAACTTTTGTGCAAACCAATCAATATGCACTTATTTTTTTATTATTATTTTTTTACCAAAAACATGTAGCAGAATACATATTGGCCTAAATTAATAAACATTTACTTTTTTTTTTTGGATATGTGTGTATAAATTTTTTTTTTTTTTTTTTTTCAAAATCAAAGCTTTTATTTTTTTAGTTTAACCCCTTAAAGGGGAGGTTCACCCTCCAAACAAATTTCAGGCATGCCATGGAGCCCACCCACCCGACCGGAAGTATGCCGGTGTGTTTTTTTTTCTATACATACCTTTTTACGGGCTCTCGTCCCCTCCGGCGATCCCGCGGGACTTGGCGTTTACAATCACAGGCTGTGATTGACGTCCCTCAGCCCGGCGCAGACAGCGCGTCACGCGATGCCGAAGGAACCCGAACGTCGGTGCGCAGGCGCCGTATAGGGCCACACCGATGTTCGGGTTCCTTCGGCATCTCGTGACGCGCTGTATGCGCCGGGGTGAGGTACGTCAATCACAGCCTGTAATTGGAAACGCCAAGTCATGCAGGATTGCCGGAGAGGGCGAGAGCCCGTAAAAAGGTATGTATTAAAAAAATAAAAAAACACCGGCATACTGCCAGTCGGGTGGGTGGGCTCCATGGCATGCCTGAAATTTGTTTGGAGGGTAAACCTCCACTTTAAGGACCGCCAGATGTACATATACGTCGGCAGAATGTGGCCCGTACAGGCACATTGGCGTATCTGTACGTCCCTGCCTAGACGTGGGTCGGGGGTCCGATCGGGACTTGCCCCCCCCCCCCCGGTACTTGCGGCGGTCCCCGTGGCTGTGCGAGCGATCCGGGATGAGGGGGCGGCTATTCGTTTTTCTCCGCCCCCTCCGGTTCGCTCCCAGCCAATGCGCGCACTTCCCCGCCCTCTGCCTGTGTAAACACAAGAAGGGGGAAATTACGTGATCTCTCCTCTCGGTGGTATTTTTAACCCCTGCTGAGGAGAGAAGACATCACAAGTCAGTCTGCACAACACTACACTGACACACTACACATAGGTACATTTAACCCCCTCATCCCCTGTCAGTGTCACTGAATGCAGTGATCATATATTTACTGATCACTGCATTTAGTGTCAGTGTGACAGGCAGTTAGTGTTAGGTCCAGGGTAGCCCTCGTACCCCCCTTAATAAAGGTTTAACCCCTTGATCACCGCCCTAGTTAACCCTTTCACCCCGTATTGCCAGTGTCACTAAGCGATCATTTTTCTGATTGCTGTATTAGTGTCACTGTTGCCGCTAGGTAGCTAGTTTTTTTTTTTTTTTTACTAAAGACATGTGGCTGAATACATTTTGGCCTAAATGTTTGACTAAAATTTAGTTTATTCAATTTTTCTTATAACAAACAGTAAAAAATATTGTTTTTTTTATTTATTTTTTAAACTGTCACTCTATTTTTGTATATAGCGCAAAAAATAAAAATCGCAGAGGCGATCAAGTACCATCAAAAGAAAGCTCTATTTGTGGGATGAAAAGGACGCACATTTTGTTTTGGGAGCCACGTCGCACGACTGCGCAATTGTCAAAGCGACGCAGTGCCGAATTGTAAAAACGCCTCTGAGCATTTAGCAGCGTATTGGTCCGGTCCTTAAGTGGTTAAAGTGCAAAAAAATACCACCAAAAGAAATCATTTTTTTTTTGGGGGGGGGGGGATGGGACGTTTGATTATTTTTTTTGTTTGCACGATCGCGTAATTGTCAGTTAAAATAACGCAGTGCCGCATCGCAAAAAAAAAATGGCCTGGTCATGAAGGAGGGGTGAATCTTCTGGAGCTGAAGTGGTTAATGAAAACAGGGTTTTATTTAAAAAACAATAGTTTGAGAGGGGAAGGAGCAGTCAGGGAAGGGAAAATATAAGCAGAATAAAGTAAAGCCAAAGTCTCAATCCCAATTGTCCCCCAAACTCGTAGGCCACACCCCTTTCCTGCTCTGACATGTTTCCTTCTGTCTCCTCCACCAGGAAGGCCCATGGGGAGGGTTTACAGGAGAAGCGCTACGTTTTCCTGAAGAGGCTTTGTCAAGTGGTTTGCGCGCTGGGCGGTCAGCTGTGCGCCCTGACGGCGGTAAGAATCACACATTTGTCTTTTGTGACTTTTTTCACTTATTGAGCCCAGATATCCTAATCCTCCACCTCCTCTTCCTTCCCCCCAGTCTCCTGAGACCAAGATTAAGATACCGACGACTTTCGACAAATACCTGAAATCTTTAATGGATTTTACTTCGCATCCCAGCCAGGTGAACAAACTCTCCAGCCAAATGTCTCAACTGCGCACAATTTGGAAACGCTCTGGTGGTAATACTATTTTATATATTTTTTTAGTTTCTGAAATCTTCCACCATTGTGACGTGGGGGTCTTTCTTCAGACACGATGTACTATCGAAGGACCCCACTCTCCTGGCCATGGTCCCAGAATTCCTGCGAGTTTCTATGAGCAACGTAGTCAGGGTGAGTTTTGGACAGGAACTTTCTTCCTCTAAAATCTGTATGTCTCTCAATGGTGTGTATGTTTGTTTCTTTTTTTTGCATGGTGGAGCCCAATTTTTAACCGGTTAAGACCCGGACCAAGTACGTGTGTGTGTGTGTGTGTAGGGTAATCCCCCTGTGCCCGGCATGCGTGTGTGTGGGGTAATCCCCCTGTGCCAGGCATGCGTGTGTGTGGGGTAATCCCCCTGTGCCAGGCATGCGTGTGTGTGGGGTAATCCCCCTGTGCCAGGCATGCGTGTGTGTGGGGTAATCCCCCTGTGCCAGGCGTGTGTGTGGGGTAATCCCCCTGTGCGTGTGTGTGGGGTAATCCCCCTGTGCCAGGCATGCGTGTGTGTGCGTGTGTGTGGGGTAATCCCCCTGTGCCAGGCATGCGTGTGTGTGGGGTAATCCCCCTGTGCCAGGCATGCGTGTGTGTGGGGTAATCCCCCTGTGCCAGGCATGCGTGTGTGTGGGGTAATCCCCCTGTGCCAGGCATGCGTGTGTGTGGGGTAATCCCCCTGTGCCAGGCATGCGTGTGTGTGGGGGTAATCCCCCTGTGCCAGGCATGCGTGTGTGTGGGGTAATCCCCCTGTGCCAGGCATGCGTGTGTGTGGGGTAATCCCCCTGTGCCAGGCATGCGTGTGTGTGGGGTAATCCCCCTGTGCCAGGCATGCGTGTGTGTGGGGTAATCCCCCTGTGCCAGGCATGCGTGTGTGTGGGGTAATCCCCCTGTGCCAGGCATGCGTGTGTGTGGGGTAATCCCCCTGTGCCAGGCATGCGTGTGTGTGGGGTAATCCCCCTGTGCCAGGCATGCGTGTGTGTGGGGTAATCCCCCTGTGCCAGGCGTGTGTGTGGGGTAATCCCCCTGTGCGTGTGTGTGGGGTAATCCCCCTGTGCCAGGCATGCGTGTGTGTGGGGTAATCCCCCTGTGCCAGGCATGCGTGTGTGTGGGGTAATCCCCCTGTGCCAGGCATGCGTGTGTGTGGGGTAATCCCCCTGTGCCAGGCATGCGTGTGTGTGGGGTAATCCCCCTGTGCCAGCATGCGTGTGTGTGTGGGGTAATCCCCCTGTGCCAGGCATGCGTGTGTGTGGGGTAATCCCCCTGTGCCAGGCATGCGTGTGTGTGGGGTAATCCCCCTGTGCCAGGCATGCGTGTGTGTGGGGTAATCCCCCTGTGCCAGGCATGCGTGTGTGTGGGGTAATCCCCCTGTGCCAGGCATGCGTGTGTGTGGGGTAATCCCCCTGTGCCAGGCATGCGTGTGTGTGGGGTAATCCCCCTGTGCCAGGCGTGTGTGGAGGGTAATGCGTGTGTGTGGGGTAATCCCCCTGTGCCAGGCGTGTGTGGAGGGTAATCCCCCTGTGCGTGTGTGTGGGGTAATCCCCCTGTGCCAGGCGTGTGTGGAGGGTAATCCCCCTGTGCGTGTGTGTGGGGTAATCCCCCTGTGCCAGGCATGCGTGTGTGTGGGGTAATCCCCCTGTGCCAGGCGTGTGTGTGGGGTAATCCCCCTGTGCGTGTGTGGGGGTAATCCCCCTGTGCCAGGCATGCGTGTGTGTGTAATCCCCCGTGTGTGGGGGTAATCCCCCTGTGCCAGGCATGCGTGTGTGGAGGGTAATCCCCCTGTGCCAGGCATGCGTGTGTGGAGGGTAATCCCCCTGTGCCAGGCATGCGTGTGTGGAGGGTAATCCCCCTGTGCCAGGCATGCGTGTGTGGAGGGTAATCCCCCTGTGCCAGGCATGCGTGTGTGGAGGGTAATCCCCCTGTGCCAGGCATGCGTGTGTGGAGGGTAATCCCCCTGTGCCAGGCATGCGTGTGTGGAGGGTAATCCCCCTGTGCCAGGCGTGTGTGGAGGGTAATCCCCCTGTGCGTGTGTGGAGGGTAATCCCCCTGTGCCAGGCATGCGTGTGTGGAGGGTAATCCCCCTGTGCCAGGCATGCGTGTGTGGAGGGTAATCCCCCTGTGCCAGGCATGCGTGTGTGGAGGGTAATCCCCCTGTGCCAGGCATGCGTGTGTGCGTGTGTGGAGGGTAATCCCCCCTGTGCCAGGCATGCGTGTGTGGAGGGTAATCCCCCCCTGTGCCAGGATGCGTGTGTGGAGGGTAATCCCCCCCTGTGCCAGGGCATGCGTGTGTGGAGGGTAATCCCCCCTGTGCCAGGGCATGCGTGTGTGGAGGGTAATCCCCCCTGTGCCAGGGATGCGTGTGTGGAGGGTAATCCCCCCTGTGCCAGGGATGCGTGTGTGGAGGGTAATCCCCCCTGTGCCAGGGATGCGTGTGTGGAGGGTAATCCCCCCTGTGCCAGGGATGCGTGTGTGGAGGGTAATCCCCCCCTGTGCCAGGGATGCGTGTGTGGGGGGTAATCCCCCCCTGTGCCAGGGATGCGTGTGTGGGGGGTAATCCCCCCCTGTGCCAGGGATGCGTGTGTGGGGGGTAATCCCCCCCTGTGCCAGGGATGCGTGTGTGTGGGGTAATCCCCCTGTGCCAGGCATGCGTGTGTGTGGGGTAATCCCCCTGTGCCAGGCATGCGTGTGTGTGGGGTAATCCCCCTGTGCCAGGCATGCGTGTGTGTGGGGTAATCCCCCTGTGCCAGGCATGCGTGTGTGTGGGGTAATCCCCCTGTGCCAGGCATGCGTGTGTGTGGGGTAATCCCCCTGTGCCAGGCATGCGTGTGTGTGGGGTAATCCCCCTGTGCCAGGCATGCGTGTGTGGAGGGTAATCCCCCTGTGCCAGGCATGCGTGTGTGTGGGGTAATCCCCCTGTGCCAGGCATGCGTGTGTGGAGGGTAATCCCCCTGTGCCAGGCATGCGTGTGTGGAGGGTAATCCCCCTGTGCCAGGCATGCGTGTGTGGAGGGTAATCCCCCTGTGCCAGGCATGCGTGTGTGGAGGGTAATCCCCCTGTGCCAGGCATGCGTGTGTGGAGGGTAATCCCCCTGTGCCAGGCATGCGTGTGTGGAGGGTAATCCCCCTGTGCCAGGCATGCGTGTGTGGAGGGTAATCCCCCTGTGCCAGGCATGCGTGTGTGGAGGGTAATCCCCCTGTGCCAGGCATGCGTGTGTGGAGGGTAATCCCCCTGTGCCAGGCATGCGTGTGTGGAGGGTAATCCCCCTGTGCCAGGCATGCGTGTGTGGAGGGTAATCCCCCTGTGCCAGGCATGCGTGTGTGGAGGGTAATCCCCCTGTGCCAGGCATGCGTGTGTGGAGGGTAATCCCCCCTGTGCCAGGCATGCGTGTGTGGAGGGTAATCCCCCTGTGCCAGGCATGCGTGTGTGGAGGGTAATCCCCCTGTGCCAGGCATGCGTGTGTGGAGGGTAATCCCCCTGTGCCAGGCATGCGTGTGTGGAGGGTAATCCCCCTGTGCCAGGCATGCGTGTGTGGAGGGTAATCCCCCCCTGTGCCAGGCATGCGTGTGTGGAGGGTAATCCCCCTGTGCCAGGCATGCGTGTGTGGAGGGTAATCCCCCCTGTGCCAGGCATGCGTGTGTGGAGGGTAATCCCCCCTGTGCCAGGCATGCGTGTGTGGAGGGTAATCCCCCCTGTGCCAGGCATGCGTGTGTGGAGGGTAATCCCCCCTGTGCCAGGCATGCGTGTGTGGAGGGTAATCCCCCCTGTGCCAGGCATGCGTGTGTGGAGGGTAATCCCCCCTGTGCCAGGCATGCGTGTGTGGAGGGTAATCCCCCCCCTGTGCCAGGCATGCGTGTGTGGAGGGTAATCCCCCCCCTGTGCCAGGCATGCGTGTGTGGAGGGTAATCCCCCCCCTGTGCCAGGCATGCGTGTGTGGAGGGTAATCCCCCCCCTGTGCCAGGCATGCGTGTGTGGAGGGTAATCCCCCCCCTGTGCCAGGCATGCGTGTGT
Source organism: Rana kukunoris (assembly GCA_029574335.1). Taxonomy (NCBI): domain Eukaryota; kingdom Metazoa; phylum Chordata; class Amphibia; order Anura; family Ranidae; genus Rana; species Rana kukunoris. The sequence goes on along the minus strand of CM056052.1, from coordinate 546,279,143 downwards.
GGAGGGTAATCCCCCCCCTGTGCCAGGCATGCGTGTGTGGAGGGTAATCCCCCCCCTGTGCCAGGCATGCGTGTGTGGAGGGTAATCCCCCCTGTGCCAGGGATGCGTGTGTGGAGGGTAATCCCCCCTGTGCCAGGGATGCGTGTGTGGAGGGTAATCCCCCCTGTGCCAGGGATGCGTGTGTGGAGGGTAATCCCCCCTGTGCCAGGGATGCGTGTGTGGAGGGTAATCCCCCCCTGTGCCAGGGATGCGTGTGTGGAGGGTAATCCCCCCCTGTGCCAGGGATGCGTGTGTGGAGGGTAATCCCCCCTGTGCCAGGGATGCGTGTGTGGAGGGTAATCCCCCCTGTGCCAGGGATGCGTGTGTGGAGGGTAATCCCCCCTGTGCCAGGGATGCGTGTGTGGAGGGTAATCCCCCCCTGTGCCAGGGATGCGTGTGTGTGGGGTAACCCCCCCCTGTGCCAGGGATGCGTGTGTGTGGGGTAACCCCCCCTGTGCCAGGGATGCGTGTGTGTGGGGTAATCCCCCCCCTGTGCCAGGGATGCGTGTGTGTGGGGTAATCCCCCCTGTGCCAGGGATGCGTGTGTGGAGGGTAATCCCCCTGTGCCAGGGATGCGTGTGGAGTACACAGGCTAAGGACCTTGTCCCTTTTTGCGTTTTGGCACTGCGTCGCTTTAACTGACAATTGCGCAGTCGTGCAACGTGGCTCCCAAGCAAAATTGGCGATTCATTTTTATTTTTTTTCCTCCACAAATATAACTTTATTTTGGTGGTATTTGATCACCTCTGCGGTTTTTATTTTTTGCGCCATAAACAAAAATAGAGCGACAATTTTGAAAAAATCACAATAAGCGCTTATCGATTGGTTTGCGTACAATTTATAGTGTTTACAAAATAGGGGATAGTTTTATGGCATTTTTTTTTTTTTTACTACTAATGGCGGCGATTTAGCATTTTCTTTTTTTTTTTTTGTGACTGCAACATTATGGCGGACACTTTTGACACATTTTTGGGACCATTGTCCTTTTAACAGGGAAAAGTGTTATAAAAATGCAGTGAAGGGGTTAACCACTAGGGGCCGCTGTAGGGGTTAAGGTGTCCGTTTATGAAGCAGTGAATTCTATTCACTGCATCATTCTCCAGATATCACAGTGAAGATTTTTCTCCTCTGTGTGCCGGTTTATCAAGCGGAGAAGATCGCTTCACCCTTGGAGGAGTGAAGTGATCTACCAACGCTTCTAACAGTGGAGAACGGACCCTGATACTGGAATCTCGTGAGACTTGACGAGATTACAGTACCAGGAATTCACAAACACTGAGATGTCAGTTTATTAAGCAGTGATAAATTATCACCACTGACAGGCCTGTGGGTTAATGTAATTAAAATGAGTCCCCCTGCATAATATATATATATATGTATACACACATACACTATATATACACGTGTGTGTGCGTGAATGTATGTATGTATGTATGTGTGTATATGTATATATATGACAGGGGGACATGGTTACAGTGTTGGGGGGTCTGAACGAGGTAGAAGGAAGTTAAAAATCTTCCTCCTTCCTCCTCAGAACCTCCGGGATTCTCTCTTTACTCCCCGCTTCACCCCTCTGAGATAGTGAATCTGGGAGTGTGAATTCTGACACAGATCACCAGTGAAGCTTTCAGATCACAGCTTTATAAACTGTCCGTTTCTGTGTCAGTCTATGAGACTTCTCTGTGTGTAGAGATAATCGGTGGGAGAACAAATTCAAACACTTCTCTTTCTCCCCCCCATTATCACTGTTTCATAAACTGTTTATGGGCTGTGATCAGTGGTGATCCCTGGGATCACTACTGTTCACTGCTTCATAAACGGACACCTAAGTGTGACCTCATGTGTGTTTCTAACTGTGGGGAGCAGGGCTGGACGTGTGACGTCCAATGATTGTCGTTCCCTATATCAGGGAACAGACCATCACTGACATGGCCACAGAGAAGAATGTTTGTTTATACTCGCCTCTCCCCGTTTTTCAGCTCCTGTGACCCGATTGCAGGACACCTGCGGTGATCGGGTCTTCGGACCGGGTCGCGAGCGTGCCGCTGGTGGCACGCTCATGACCCACGGCTGGGCTCTTAAAGGAGTCGTGTGTGTGTGTGTGTGTGTGTGTATATATATACGTACATGTGCCCAGCCGTGCGATTCTGTCGACGTAGATCGCGTGGCGGTCCTTAAGTGGTTAAAGGATATGTTCACCTTTAGTAACATGTTACATATCGCACCCTATATTCAGGGTGTAACATTTTACTAAAGCGCCTGCCGGCACCCCGACCAAATCGCCCATTGTGACAGCAGGTGGGGGGGATCCTCTCCCTGCACCCACTGTCCCAATTTAAATACAGTGCAGCCATGCAAGGCTCCACCCACACGGCCGCGTCATTAGATTGCAATTACCGGCTGCTATTGCAGCAGCTTGTAGTTTTTAGTGAGAGGGTGCTGTTGATCTTTCTGGACATCCGTATCTGGCACGGGCAGAAAGCTGTATCGTGTGACTGCCGATCGCTCAGTCCACTCGAATTGGAGAGCAGTGACTGTCGGTCACCGCTCATCCCTGCTCCTTGCATGCTCACTGGAGTGCTGGGCTTGGAAATGGGGACAGATGGGCACAGCTATCTCCTGCTCTCATCCGTGCAATAGCCTTCTATAATCTGACTTTGGATCCCAAGAGAACCCTTACTTTCGATCTCCTTTGACCCAAAGTCGGATTATAGCATTCTATTGTCCTCCATACACATTTTGGTTTTTCAGCAGTTCCTTCCGTGTGTTTCAGTTGTGAGGGTTAGGAAGAACCTCCTTTGTGTGTTTTCTCACAGCCCCCAATCTCCACTCTTTTTCTAGGTGGGATTCCCTTCCAGGAGCGACAGTCCCAGCTGTGAATATTCCCGACTTGACTTTGATAGCGATGAGGACTTTGTACCTTTCTTAACCTGTGAGTGAAATCTGTTACCACTGTGTCTTGGGTTAGTGGGGTGTCCTTTCTTTTCCCGACGGTAAAGGTTGGTTAGTGGGGTGTCCTTTCTGCTCCCGTCGGTAAAGTTGGGTTAGTGGGGTGTCCTTTCTTCTCCCGTCAGCAAAGGTTGGTTAGTGGGGTGTCCTTTCTTCTCCCGTCGGTAAAGCTGGGTTAGTGCGGTGTCCTTTCTGCTCCTTTCAGTAAAGGTGGGTTAGTGGGGTGTACTTTCTGCTCCTTTCAGTAAAGGTGGGTTAGTGGGGTGTCCTTTCTGCTCCTTTCAGTAAAGGTGGGTTAGTGGGGTGTCCTTTCTGCTCCCGTCAGCAAAGGTTGGTTAGTGGGGTGTCCTTTCTTCTCCCGTCGGTAAAGGTGGGTTAGTGGGGTGTCCTTTCTGCTCCCGTCGGTAAAGGTGGGTTAGTGGGGTGTCCTTTCTGCTTCCGTCGGTAAAGGTGGGTTAGTGGGATGTCCTTTCTGCTCCTTTCAGTAAAGGTGGGTTAGTGGGGTGTCCTTTCTGCTCCTTTCAGTAAAGATGGGGTTAGGGGGGTGTCCTTTCTTCTGTCAGTAAAGGTGGGTTAGTGGGGGGTGCGCTTTCTGTGCCTGTCAATAGAGGGTATAGCGCAAGTTTGTAGCGAGGAGATGGTCTCCCCCGTCATTAGGAGAAAGATAGTGGGCGAAGGAGTGAAAATAGTGGGATTTTGTAGAGGGGGGGTAGTGGGTGTTTTTTCTGCCCCAGTCAGTAAAAGGGGGATACAGGGATGCCCCTACTCCTCTGCTCAGTGCCAGGCAGTCTAGTGGGTATCCATTCTGCCCCATGGGGGGGGTGAAATGAATTGTCCTTTCTGCTCACGTTAGTAGAGGGGGATTAGTAGCTGATCATTGAGTGAGTTGGGGATAGTGGGATATTTAATTAGGTGGGGGAGGGGTATTTGCATAGTTCATTAAGTTTTCTTGTCCCCTTTGTTGGATTTAGCTGTAGTTTTTAGTTTTCCCTGTTTTGTGACTCAGATTTCAAAGGAATGTTGGGGGATGTGATGAGACAGGCGTGTCGTTTGAATCCTCACGCCAGCTTTCAGATGGCTGCCGAATGGCTTCAGTTCCTTCTCTCCGCTCCGCTGGACCCGGGACCAAATACCTGTAAGTAGTAAACACGGGAGGTGCGGTGTGTTTGTTGCTGGTCACTCTGTGTAAGCCGTGTGTGGCTCCAATGTACTCTGTGATCCCTTACATCTCACCAGCTGTGGATGGTGACACTTTTTTTCTTTTTATTCTGTATTGCAGCCAAGGCTGGAGAAGGACTGTGCACCCTTTTCTCACCCTCATATATTCAGTGGGAAGCCATGACGTTTTTCAGCGAGTGTATCATCAACCAGGTTATGCGAATGCTCCAGAAGGAGGTGAGATTACTGTCGGGTCCTTGCAGTTCTTGGAGTATGTCTCTCATTCCTGCTCAGGGTGCTACCCGCGGTGTGACCATTTTTTTTTTGGGTTTAGTTTAGGGGTGCATCTTTAATTTTATTACCGACTATTGTAAAAATTCATACTAGTTAGGGTGGTCCCGATTATCTAGTATGTGCGAGAGTACTTGGGCTCCCGATGCTTAATCCAATAGCTGGGAATGAGGCTGCGTTGCTCGCAACTGAAAGTCAGCAGGCAGAAAGAGGGGAGAGCGAGTCCTCAACAGGTTGGTAGCATTGGAACTTAGAGGGCAGGCGGAGAGGGCACAGCCGCATGTTCCACCAGAATCGGTGACCGGAGACGTCGCATTCGGTAACTGAAAATAAATGTAACATCATAGATATGTGACCTTACGGAAGTTGCCAACACCCCAGATCAGTCAGAAAAATAGGAAAATCCCCCGGGGAGGGGCTTTTAAGGCAACAGTAGTAAGCGTAAACGTAATGGTACAGAGAACAAAATTATATTTTATAATTATTTAATCGTATAAAATAAATCATACAATGCAACACGTAAAAAATACAAAATTACAAAGTCGAGACTGATCCACATAAAAAAACTACAAGGCCCAGTTTTTTATGTGGATCAGTCTCGACTTTGTAATTTTGTATTTTTTACGTGTTGCATTGTATGATTTATTTTATACGATTAAATAATTATAAAATATAATTTCTTTCTCGTACATCACGGGACACAGAGCGGCTTATTCATTACTATGTGGGTTATATGGAGTACCTTCAGGTGTGGACACTGGCAATCTCAAACAGGAAGTCCCCTCCCTATATAACCCCCTCCCCTAGAGGGAGTCCCTCAGTTTTTTCGCCAGTGTCTTGGGTGTTGGTCACGGAATAGCTTTGCTCCACATCCTTGGGATTAAGGGCGGGCTAACCGGATCTGTCCAAGGAGCCTCAGTGCCAAGGTGGACAGTACCCGGGCCCCAAACCGTGGGGTTTTGCCTATAATGCTCCTCTTAGGAGGGCTGGACCCTGGGCCCAGGACTTGGAGTTTGTAAAAACCATAAGTTCCTGTTTGCCAGGGTGCTATATAGGTCCAGGACAGTGGGTACCTTCATAGGACCCCAGGGCCTGAAGGTCTACTACGCTACCCACGGAGATGGGAGAAGATTGGATCAGTTTGCTGGACAAACATCCTGCAGCATGGAGCAGGTAAGGGGGAGCCTGCGGGACTTGGTTCGACAGCAGGCTCTCCGGGGTAACCTAAAAGGGGGGATAGCCTAAGTATGCTCTGCATGGGCAACCTTGTTCACTATGTCTGAAGAGAGACAGGATGACACCTTTTCTCCCCCATCACTAGGTTCCCCTGTCTAAGAATGTGTTGCTAGCTAAACTGCTGTTTTCTTCCTAGGACTAGTAAGGATCCCTAGGGGCCTTTTGGAGAGTCCTACCTGGCCGGGGGTTTGAATCTGCCGCCTGCTTCTGCAGTCCTGGATCTCCAGCAGCGCGGCTCCTCCATGTTCCTCCTGTTTCCGGCATACGCGCGCACGTCTTATAGACGTTTTTCGCGCCGTTCACACAGGAGGGCGGGGGGGGGGTGTGCCTGCGGCGTCATACAGGGGCGCGCCTTGTGCTGTTATAGATCAGCAGGCATTGTCAGTGCTCAGTCTGAGGCTGATTTCAGAAGGAGAGGACGCAGAGCGGCAGAACAGTGACTCCCGGTGGCGGAAGAGGGGTAGTACATGCTGGACTTTGTTCCAATGCCTTTTTTGTTAAGCCAAGAAATTCCCCTTTTTGCAGCAGGTTGGAGGCTGGCAAACTAAGTTTGGGGTCACTGTATGTTTTAAAAAAGAAAATATATATAATATATATTTAAAAAAAAAAAAAAAGAGAAAAACATACGGGATCCCATCAGTTTTTGGGCATTAGTGATCTATTGTCCCCTAAGCTCTGGTTTTGTACTCCTGGCCACTACAGTCTGTTGTGTGGGCGGAGTCCCTCGATTTTGTATTATGGCTTCCAAAGGTTCGGGGTCAAAGGGTACAAAAAAAAAAAAGACCAAAAAACAAAGGGGTTCCCCTTCTGATTCTGATGATATGCCGATACTTTCCCCGCAACTTATTAACATAAAGAGCGCCTTGGATGAGCCATTAGGGGGATCTGGTGCGGAGGCTGGCCCAGATCAGCCCAGCCCTGTGTTTATCACAGAGGAGATGCTAGCCGTATCCCTAGGGGGGCTAGAAGAGAGAATAGCAGCATTGATCGCTAGAGCTATTCCTGGTAAGAAACGGGTTAGATCCCCATCACCAAGAGGTGTATCCTCAGATGCTGAGATTCTCTCTCCGGAGGAATTAGAATCACAGGAGGATCAACTAGACCTGAACCAAGAGGGTTCAGGGATTGAGGGATCTGCCTCTGAGGAACCATTTTCAGACTCCCAGACAGAGAGACTGTGGGTACAGTCTTTGACGGACATGGTCCGCTCGGCATTTAGTTTACCATTGCCAGAGCCTCAGGTTCCTCCGGTATCCTCTCTGGGCTCTTTGAAAGCTCCGTTAAGCAACGCAGTTTTTCCGGTCCATCCTCTCTTGGAGGAATTGATCTTTCGGGATTGGGTACGGCCGGACAGGATTTTTCTGCCACCGAAAAGATTTGCGGTCATTTACCCCATGGAGGAAAGATTCTCCAAGAGGTGGAGGCTCCCAGTAGTGGATGCAGCCATCTCATGTGTGAATAAATCACTAACTTGCCCGGTGGAAAACATACATATGTTTAAAGATCCGGTTGATAAAAGGTTAGAGACACTTTTAAAAGCATCCTTTGCTACGGCAGGAGCAGTGGTGCAGCCAGCTGTGGCTGCGATTGGTGTTTGTCAGGCGTTAAAGGACCAGACAAAGGAAATGTTAAAGGACATGCCTACCCAACAAGCAGAAGAGTTTTCTGACATTCCCAGAGCTCTGTGTTTTGCTGTAGATGCTATAAAAGATTCCATCCAGCAGGCCTCTCGTTTATCACTATTTTTGGTGCACATGAGAAGGCTCTTATGGTTGAAGAACTGGGCGGCGGAGCCCTCATGCAAAAAGCTTCTGGCAGGGTTTCCCTTCCATGGAGGACGACTCTTCGGAGAGGATCTGGATAAATATATTCAGACTATTTCAAATGGCAAGAGTACCCTTTTACCGGTCAAAAAGACATTCCGGGGTCCTACATTTAAAAGGCAGCTCTTTCCTGTCTCGGGGCCCTCAAATTCCAGGCAGTATCGACGGCCGCCTGCACGATCCAACGTTAACAGTAGATCGCAGGGACAGGCCCCTGGGGGTAAGAGGCCATGGTATCGCAAGCCGACAAAGACAGCCCCTAAGTCTGCCTTATGAAGGGGCGCCCCCACTCTCGCGGGTGGGGGGAAGGCTTCGTTTCTTCTCAGAAGTTTGGGAAGCCAAGATCCCCGACAAATGGGTCCGGGCATCTGTAACCACAGGTTACAGACTGGAGTTTCTAAGGTATCCTCCGCCTCATTTTCAAGAATCAAGGCTACCAAGGGATCCAGCAAGGAAGGCCTCAATGCTGGCAGCTTTGGATCACCTGCTTTGCCAGGACGTAATAATAGAGGTGCCAGCCCAAGAGCAAGGGCTAGGTTTCTATTCCAATCTCTTTGTCATACCAAAGCCCAACGGCGATGTCAGGCCAATCTTGGACCTAAAGAGGTTAAACGGTTACCTAAGGGTTCGTTCCTTCCGGATGGAATCCATCCGGTCAGCAGCCGCCGCGCTTCAGAAGGACGATTTTCTGGCCTCCATAGACATAAAGGATGCTTACCTTCATGTACCAATCTTTCAGTTGCATCAAAGATTTTTACGCTTCGCGGTGGGGCAGCGACACTTCCAATTCAGGGCGCTCCCCTTCAGGCTGGCCACGGCCCACCGGGTATTCACGAAGATCCTAGCCCCAGTTCTGGCCAATTTAAGGATCCAGGGGGTCACAGTCCTAGCATACTTGGACGACCTTTTAATCATAGATCACTCACGGCCGGGTCTGCAAAAGGCAGTAAACCTCACGGTTCGGTACCTCGAAGAATTCGGCTGGGTCCTAAACCGGGGAAAGTCAGCGTTCCAGCCTACAAAGCAGTTGGAATACCTCGGCATGAGGTTAGACACAGAACAGCAAAGGGTGTTCCTGCCCCTGGTAAAGATCGAGGCTATCAAGGGGTTGGTTCAGTTGGTTCTAAACAAGAAAAAACCAACTATTCGCCTGTGTATGCGAGTACTAGGCAAACTAGTGGCCACGTTCGAGGCAGTACCATACGCTCAGATCCACACTCGCGTCCTACAGGCAGCCATTCTAGCAGCCTGGGGCAAGAGGGCACATGCCTTAGAGTCCCCTTTGACGCTATCATCAAGGGTCCGACAAAGCCTGGCCTGGTGGTTGAACCCTCAGAATCTTCTAAAGGGAAAATCCTTCAGCCCTGTTGTCTGGAAGGTAGTTACCACAGACGCCAGCCTGGCAGGCTGGGGGGCGGTCTTCGAGGGGTTCTCTCGCCAGGGAACTTGGGTGAAAGCAGAGAGGCAGCTCCCCATCAATATCTTGGAGATCAGAGCTGCTCGCCTAGCCCTTCTGGCATGGACCTCCAGATTAAAGGGGTTCCCGGTGAGAATCCAGTCAGACAATGCCACGGCGGTGGCATACATAAACCACCAAGGTGGAACCAGGAGTCAGGCCGCTCAGAGGGAGGTGAGCTTGATTTTTCAGTGGGCAGAGGTTCATGTACCCTGCATTTCAGCAATATTTATTCCCGGAGTGGACAACCTGCAGGCAGACTTCTTAAGTCGCCAGAGTCTGTTGCCAGGGGAGTGGTCTCTGCATCCCCAGGTCTTTCAGACAATCTGCCAGAGGTGGGGAATGCCAGACGTAGATATAATGGCATCCAGGTTCAACAAGAAACTAGACAGGTTCGTGTCTCGAGCGAGGGATCCTATGGCCTGCGGAACCGATGCGTTGGTTTGCCCTTGGCATCAATTCAAACTTCTATATGCATTCCCTCCACTACAGTTACTCCCTCGCCTGTTGCGCAGGATCAGAGTGGAGCACAAGCCAGTCATTCTAGTAGCTCCGGCTTGGCCCCGGAGGACTTGGTACTCACTAGTCCTGAAGATGGCAGTGGGAGACCCTTGGACTCTTCCTCTACAACCAGACCTACTCTCACAAGGCCCGATCCTCCACCCTACATTACGGCGTCTAAATTTGACGGCCTGGAGGCTGAATCCCTGATTCTCAGGGGTAGAGGTCTGTCTAGGCAGGTAATTCCTACCCTGATTAGGGCTAGAAAGCCGGTCTCCAGGGTGATTTATTACAGGGTGTGGAGGAACTACGTAGGCTGGTGTGAATCCAAAAGATGGAATTCCCGCAAATATACTATTGATAGGGTGTTAAGTTTTCTCCAGCTAGGAGTGGATAAAGGCCTGGCACTAAGCACAATCAAGGGACAGATCTCAGCTCTGTCAGTGTGGTTTCAGAGGCCGCTGGCCACCCACTCGCTGGTAAAGACCTTCTTACAGGGGGTCTTGCGTATTAATCCTCCTGTCAAGTCACCAATTTGTCCATGGGACTTAAATCTTGTCCTGTCCACTTTACAGAAACAACCCTTTGAGCCGTTGGCTGAGATTCCTTTAGTCTTACTGACAAGAAAGTTGGTTTTCTTGGTCGCCATAGTTTCGGCCAGGAGAGTGTCAGAATTAGCAGCATTATCGGGTAAGGAACCATATCTCGTTCTGCATAGGGACAGGGCAGTTCTCCGGCCCCATCCTTCCTTTCTACCAAAGGTTATATCCAAATTTCACTTGAACCAGGATTTGGTACTTCCATCCTTCTTTCCAAAACCCACATCTAGAAAGGAGGGGTTGCTGCATACCTTGGATATTGTCCGGGCCATGAAGGCCTATCTTAAAGCTACAGAAAAGATCCGGAAAACAGATGTGTTGTTCGTTCTACCAGATGGCCCCAAGAAGGGGCAGGCAGCTGCAAAATCCACCATCTCGAGATGGATTAGACAATTAATCATTCAAGCCTACGGTTTGAAGAGGTTGCCTCCTCCTTTGTCGGTAAAGGCCCATTCTACCAGGGCCATGGGCGCCTCCTGGGCAGCACACCATCAGATCTCTATGGCTCAGATATGCAAGGCGGCGACGTGGTCGTCAGTCCACACGTTTACAAAGTTTTTATCAACTAGACGTGAGAAGGAATGCAGATTCTGCCTTTGGACAGGCAGTACTACAGGCTGCAGTTTGAGATTCTCGGGATCAGAAGCACCCTTGGTTGTAAAAAAGAAAAAAAAAAAAAAAAAAGTTTTTTCTTGACTAAGTTGGAATTATTATTATTATTTGAGTTTACCTCTAAATTAAATCCTTCTTTGGAAGATGTCTCCCTCCCCTCATTAGAGCATTGCTTTCGGACATCCCATATAGTAATGAATATGCCGCTCTGTGTCCCGTGATGTACGAGAAAGAAAAAGGGATTTTTAAATACAGCTTACCTGTAAAATCCTTTTCTTGGAGTACATCACGGGACACAGAGCTCCCACCCCTCTTTTGGGGAACATTTTGGGAGGCATACTGCTTGCTACAAAACTGAGGGACTCCCTCTAGGGGAGGGGGTTATATAGGGAGGGGACTTCCTGTTTGAGATTGCCAGTGTCCACACCTGAAGGTACTCCATATAACCCATATAGTAATGAATATGCCGCTCTGTGTCCCGTGATGTACTCCAAGAAAAGGATTTTACAGGTAAGCTGTATTTAAAAATCCCTTTTTTGTTCTCTGTACTATTACGTTTACGCTTACTACTGTTGCCTTAAAAGCCCCTCCCCGGGGGATTTTCCTATTTTTCCATTCGGTAACTGAAGTGATGTTCTGAGTCTCCATCAGAGGTTGAACATCTTGACGCCCATCTTGGTACACCCTGCGCTCGGCCGCAAGTAAGTCAGTTTAAAGCAGGGGTTCACCCAAAAAAAAAATTCTAACATTACATTGAGCCGAGTTGTGAGAATGGAATTATGCTGACCTTTTTTTATTTTCTTGCCGTACATAGCGTTTTATCTACAGTTTCACTGCAGCTTCCGGGTAGGTAATCCTGCGGCACTGGGCGTTTCTATTCACATGCTAGTTGATTGACATGCTTCCCACCGGCGCATACGGTGCGTCACGAGTTGCGGAAAGAAGCTGGACTGCGAGTCGGCTCGATACGGCGCCTGCTCACCGACGTTCAGCTTTTTTCGCTAACTCGTGACGCACCGTATGCGTCGGTGGGAAGTCCTTGCAAACCTGACTGAAACCTATTACATTGCTTGTGCAGCACTGAGCATGTGCGAGATATGCAAAGCTGAAATCCAGGAAGTTATACAGTCTGGCTTCATGATGCCCACACTTAAGATGGCCACGGTCTATTTCTAGATTATAACTATATCTAAATGCTGTAACAACCTAACAAAACAGACCTTAGTTTACAGACTAACTTTACTAGAATACATTAAGCTTGTGTATTACAGGGGTATTTATATTTAAAAAGTGCAATTGTGGGTGGAACTCCTCTTTAAGTCTGTAAGTCTACAGATCTCTGTTCATTATGGAGTCGTGAACTATGGATGGGATTGTGGTGTTATAAGGTGTGCAGCTTGGGGGCACGGCCAATGCTGGTCCCTCGTTCTTAGGGGGGGGGGGGCACAGGCCAATGCTGGCCCCTCGGGTTTGGGTGCCCCAGGGATTCTGAGGCTGAGGAGGCAAGTAGCAATAAAGCTGAAGCTCTGACTTTCTTTTGACTTTTCTCTCCCCTCTTCCATATTTTCTCCCAGGATCTGCCCGTCACTAAGGGTGTGGAGCTTCTCCAAATTGTGCTCAACTATCAGACCAAGGACCCCCTGATCCTGTCCTGCCTCCTCACCAACCTCTCCTCACTCTTACCCTTTGTGCGCTATATGAACGGTTTCATGCCTAACATTCTGACCAAGGTGAGTGCGTTCTTGTCACACGACTCTCCCCATCTATTTTGAACTGCGATTTATCCACCCCCCCCCCCCCCCACACACACACACACACACACACCCCCCAGTGTTATCATTCACCCGCATGCACTGTATTCATAATACACATATAAGCAGCTCAAGCTTCATCAATGGGATGATTTCTTTTTAAAATTCTTGTGATTAACTCCGTCCTCTCTCATGTTCACAGCTTTTCTCTGCCGTCACCTTTGACCTGAATAATAAGGTAACGATCATGTAAATTTCTGATTATATTGTGCTGATATTATATACAGTCTGCAGATAGAGATGTACAGGTCAGATTTCAGTGGATCTTTCATTTAAAATTGAAACTTTGCGAGAAACGAGGGTCTAGTATTATTATTATTATTATTATTATTATTATTATTATTTGCTCTAAAAATACTGCTGCTCCCGATCTCCCTTTAACCACTTAAGGACCGAGCGTCTTTTTTTTTTTTTTTTTTTTTTTTTTAGATGTAAACGTTTACAAGTTAAAAAAAATTGGGGGTTCTAACACCCTAGAGAATAAAATGGTGGTCATTGCAATACTTTTTTTCTGACCGTATTTGCGGAGCGGTCTTACAAGTGCACTTTTTTGGAAAAACTACAGTTATTTTTTTTATTTAAAGACCGTGAAATTAGCCCAATTTTTTTGTTTATATTGGAAAGATAATGTAAATTGACACCCACCATGTCACACTTCAAAATTGCGGCCGCTCGTAGAACAGCAACAAAGGAAATGTAGCAGAATACATTTTGACCTAAAATTAATGAAGAACCATTTATTTGCAAAATTTTATAACTGGAAACCAAGTTGTTGTTTTTTTGTTTAGCAAAAATTAAAAAGCCCAGTGGTGATTAAAGCGAAGGGCCTCTTCCTAATCTGCCCCTTCCTTGTCCGGTGCTCCTTGGTCTCATCCTCCTAGCGTTGTGTTCTGGGGAATGGGGCGCAATGACTTCTGGGAACAATGTGTCTCTCAGAAGTCAGCGCCCATTCTCAAAGCGACGTGCGACTCGCACATGCGTAGTAGGAAACGGGCAGGAAAGCCGCAAGGCTCCACTGCCTGTTTCCCTTAGTGAGGATGGCGGTGCCAGGACCTGCCATGATCGGATCGGCCTCAGGTGGCCGACATCGTGAGCGACCTGGACAAGTAAGTGTGCTTATTAAAAGTCAGCAGCTATAGTGTGTGCTTACAGTAATGTTCTGTGCTAAATGGAAAAAAAATAACACATTGCTGCTGTCAGAAGAGAGCCCAGTGTTGTATCTACACCAGGGCGCTCTCTTTGGTAATTTCCGAAGCCGATTCTCGGATGCTGGTGACCAGCAAAGCTGGGGCTGTGGGGGCACACTCCCTATCCCGGTGCGCGGATCACATACTAAGTCTAGATTCTAGGTGACATTTTTTTAAATGTGCTTTGTTTTTATTTGTTAGTCCTGGTTTGGCTCAGTCTCGGAAGCTTTAGTCAATCCTGACAGGGTTAGCGCGATTATTAAAGGCAAGTTGTTTTGTTTTACTTGCTCTGTGTAATGATTTTGCACAGAGCAGCCCAGATCCTCCTCCTCTTGGGTCTCCTGCTGGCGCTGGCCAACAGCTTGTTGTGGTGGGGGGCACCCCAGGAGGCTCGCTTCTGAGCCGCTTCCCTGCGTGTCCATACAGACACGGAGCCCCCGACTCAGTCCCACCCCCCTGTCTTCTCTTTGGCTCACTGTCTGTGATTGACGGCAGCGGCAACCAATGGCTATAGAAGGATGTGCTTTGCTCATATTTTATGTCTGAGGTTTACAACCACTTTAAGTTTTATTTAACAGAAGCATTTTGGGGGTTTGAGGGCCCCCCTGTTTGTCAGGGCTGCACAAGGGCAATATAGAAAATATCAAATGTTTTGAGGGTCAATCTGAATTGAAGTATTCTTGTCTCTGTAATCTTCACCATGTAGTCCATTTAATTCTTCTTCCCTCCCCTAGGGCCCCCGGACCCGCGCAGTAAAGGCCGTCCGCCGCCATGCCTGCTCTTCCATTATCAGGATTTGCCGTGATACCCCTGAACTGGTTCTGGTAAGTTGTTGTGATTAATGTGGACTGGGTATGGGGGTGGTTGGCGCTGCTTTGTAAGCCATGTACCTGCATTGGCACATGACAAAAACCCATTTAGCAGCCTAGCTCTGATAAGTCTCTGGGTGTGGAGAGGGGTGGCATGGGCATGTATCATGGTTTATCATATGATGGAACCCCTAGTGGCCCATTTTTGGTGTGGCACGCCATGGGCTCACAACATTTTCTGCTAAACTTCCCCGTATTTTCATCCTTCAGCCTCACTTTAACCTCCTGAGATCACACGCCATGCTCCTGTTTATGGATGAGCATCTCAGTCAGATGGAGAAATATTCCATGCTGGAAGCCCAGGTGATGATCAGCAACCACTTCAACAGCTACGAGAAGCAGCAAGAATTCCTGGCGCAGCTGCTGGGTCCGGCCACCTCTGTCTGGTCATCTCAGGAAACACAAAGGTGAGAATTCTGTGTGCAAAAACAGTTTTTTTTATTTAATATATATGGTGGAGGGTCCTAATTTAAAATTCTGTCCCCACAGAGCCATCTCCTCCCCAGATGAATTCATTTCTTATGTGGGAGCTGAAATCCTGAAAGGGCTGGAGGAAGGGGAGAGTCCTTGCCAGGCAAACCGCTTTCAGGTGAGTGCACGCTGTCTGCCATGACCCACCGCCATGTTAATGCCCACTGACCTCTATGACCCAGTGTCCATTGTGAGATGCTGCCAGGTTGATGCCCACTCATCCCTAGAACCCACTGCCAGGTTAATGCCCAGTGTCCATTGTGAGATGCTGCCAGGTTGATGCCCGATGACCACTATGACTCACTGCCTGGTTAATGCCCAGTGTCCATTGTGAGATGCTGCCTGGTTGATGCCTACTGACCACTTTGACCCACTAACGGGTTAATGCCCAGTGTTTACTGTGATATGCTGCCAGAATAATGCCCACTGCCGGGTTAATGCCTATTGTCCATTGTGACATGCAGCCAGGTTGATGCCCACTGACCAATATGACCCAGTGTCTATTGTGAGATGCTGCCAGGTTAATGCCCAGTGTCCGTTGTGACATGCTGCCAGGTTGATGCCCACTGAGCGCTATGACCCACTGCCTGGTTAATACCCAGGGTCCCTTGTGACATGCAGCTATATTGATGACCACTATGACCCACTGCCAGGTTCATGCCCAGTGGCCATTGTGAGATGCTGCCAGGTTGATGCCCACTGTGACCCAGTGTCCATTGAGAGATGCTGCCAGGTTGATGCCCACTTATCACTGACCCACTGCCAGGTTAATGCCCAATGTCCCTTGTGGCATGCTGGCAGGTTGATGCCCAGTGTCCCTTGTGGCATGCTGCCAGGTTGATACCCAGTGTCCATTGTGACATGCTGCCAGGTTTATGCCCACTGATCACTATGACCCACTGCCTGGTTAATGTCCATTGTCCCTTGTGACATGCATCCAGATTGTTGCCCAGTTAATGCCCAGTGTCCATTGTGAGATGCTGCCAGGTCGATGCCCACTGACCACTATGACCCACTGCCTGGTTAATGCCCAGTGTTTTACTACTACCTTACTGTCTATTTACACTTTGTAGGGTAATTTATAGGCTGATTTTTAAAATAGATTTTTTTTTTTTCTCCACTAAATAAAGGCACCCCAAAGTAATAGCTGGTTTGAGTTGCATAGAAGTATAAATTGCAGTTCATCTTAATTATACAGCACTGGACACATGTTCCAGGACACTTTACCCAGCTTATTTTATTACTTCAATCTACTCTTCATTGCCTTCTACTATTCAAATAAGAGCAGTGCATCGGGAATGGTGTGACCTTGGGAACTGTACCTGGACCTCAGTCTGTGGGGACAGCAGTCTGTCATTTTTGCTTCAACCATTGGACCCTGTGTGGGTGCCCACCTCGGCACCGAGTATTATCGTGTCCCCAAAAAGCACCCCAAACTTAAGAACGGCTTTTGAATTGCATACAAGTATTAACTCCTATTATCCTTTGCAGTATATTTTCTCAATCAATGTTAGGTGCCTCCCTTGCATTCCACCTCCTAGATTCTGTGCACCACACCCTGATCCGCTCCACCCTTGTTATGCACCTCCTGGACTGACCTCTCCCTGATTTCTGCTCACAATGATGGGCTTATGATGACTCGGCACCCGTAAACTTGATTATGTCCCTTGAAACGTCCCACACTCCGCTTGAGTGCTTTCGTCATATACCACTTCCTCCCAGTCTGAATATCGATATCAGATATTCCAACCGCTGACAACTACAAACAAGACGATACTCGTTTGATCGCTGAACATGGACTGTTTATTAGAACCAAAATGCAAGTCTTGTATACATTAAAAGAGGAGGTTCTGCCCTCCTGCTCATATTACTCTAACAATACACCTGTAACCAGAAACATAAATTAACATGAGCTAATTAACTAATTCCTTAAAGCAGCCCATGTGACTCCGTGCTCTCCTGGGCATCGTTATGATAAATCAGGATTTCACTACAGGCCAGACTTGTTGTCCCTGAGCATCACACAGTAGATCAGGGGTGCCCAACCAGTGGCCTGGGGGCCACATGTGGCCCGCAGAGCCCTCTGATGTGGCCCGCGACCTCCTGCTCTGGGATGGCTGGTAGAGGAAGCAAGCTACTTTTCAGAAAGTGTACCACACCTGCAGGATATAATAGACACCTATGGCAAAGTGCAGCTAACCGCCGGGAAAACCTCAGGTACACTGGGCCGCACCCACAGTGTGGGTAGACCACAGACCATCAGTGTAAAAGCAGCCTTAGGCCCATTTCACACGATCGGTCCAACCCAATCGGACCCTCTATTCACTTCTATGGAGCGGCAGGTGTCTGTTTCTGTTTGGCATATGCAGACCTGTCATCTGCCCACTCTGCTCATCGTGACCCACAACTGGTTACAAAGTCGCTCAAGTGGCCCTCGGTCTTCAAAAGGTTGGGCACCCCTGAATTAGATGATATATTATTGTAAGTATAAACACAGGACACCTTCTCACAATAGCAGGAGTCGGCCCGTCTCCTACATTGTACAGAGGCCAATGTGATCGGCTCTCTCAACTAACATGATTAGTTCAGAATCAAACAAACCAAGAATAGTCTTTACATATATCCTGGGAGATCTTGTGGATAAATATTACTGTCCCATTTTAAGTAATCAATGGGTGACTTGGACATAAGAGGTGCATGGGGAGCTGAAACAAGGGTTTCCCAATATTTCCAAGGGATTTTGGGTTCTACGGGCCCTCCTGTCGCAGTGCTAATCTCACATCTATCTGTGTGCGTATTTTGTGTTGACAGCTGAATTTGAGCTTGTATGCAGTAGAAGGGGTGCTGCGAAGAGCCCGATGGCCCAGTGACCTAGAGACGGCAAAAGCTGGCGGATTTGTTGTTGGTTACACCCCGGATGGAAACCCCATTTACCGCAACCCCTGCAGCGAGCTAGCGCTCAAATTTCTGGACAGCATTCTCTCCTTGGTGCGGTAAGTCTGCTCCCATTCTTCCATGCTGTATACACAGCCAGGGACGTCCTTGCATTCTTGTTCGATGGCAACCTGGAGTTTGCACATTTTAGCCATTTGCCCGACCGGCTCACGCACATTTACTTTAGCAAAGTAGCTTGTTACTGCAAAACGATGTACCAGTACATCGGCCCCTTTAAGAGCCATAGAAGGTGAGATTGCCGACGGCCACCGGCGATTCTGGGCATGTGTGTAAACACGTATCCCTGTTCTGACAGGGGAGAGGAGACCATTTTAGGAACAGCGATATGTTATGGATGAGGCAGGAATTGGCACAGATCAGTGCTGTGGGCATGTCAGTTTGAGATATCATTTTTTAGCGGTGGCGATCCTGCGCACCGTAAGAACGATCATAGTGGCGGTTCCTCCGCTAAATCGTTCTTACTGGCGGCGGGAGGGGACACCCCCTCCCGCCACCATCCGGTGCTTCTCCAGGCTCTCCCGTCCCATCGGGGGCCCGGAGGGATGATCGCCGTCTGCCGGATGTTTGCCATAGAGATGACTGGTGACCAGATGGTCACCAGTCATCTCTATGACCGTCGGAGGCCCGGGCGCGATGTGATGACGTCACGCCTGGGTCCCCGTAAGTAAACAAACTGCAATTGCGGCTAGTTTGAATGAGATCGTGAAAAAAAATTCACAGATCTCATTCTTTCCAGCCTGTGGAGAGATGTGGGGTCTTATTGACCCTACATCTCTCCCTAAAGAGGACATGTCACACACATTTCCTATTACAAGGGATGTTTACATTCCTTGTAATAGGAATAAAAGCGATTAAAAAAAAAATGTAAAAAAAAGTGTAAAAAATAAATAATAATAAAAAAATTAAAATGCCCGTCCCCGGTAGCTCGCGCTCAGAAGCGTACGCACACGCAAGTCCCGCCCACGTATGTAAACGTTGTTCAAACCCCACATGTGAGGTATCGTCGCGTGCGTTAGAGCGTGTGCAACAATTCTAGCACTAGACCACCTCTGTAACTCTAAACTGGTAACCTATAAAAATGTTAAAGTGTCGCCTATGGAGATTTTTAAGTAACAAAGTTTGGCGCCATTCCATGAGTGTGCGCAATTTTTAAGTGTGACATGTTGGGTATCTATTTACTCAGCGTAACCTTATCTTTCATATTTTACCAAAAAATTGGGCTAACCTTACTGTTTTGTTTTTTAATTTATGAAACCATTTTTTTTACAAAAAAAAGCCGTTTGAAAAATGATTGCGCAAATACGGTGCAAGATAAAAAGTTGCAATGACCGCCATTTTATTCCCTAGGGTGTCTGCTAAAAAAAACATATATAATGTTTGGGGGTTCTGAGTAATTTTCTAGCAAAAGAATAATGATTTGTACATGTAGGAAAGAAGTGCCAGAATAGGCCCGGGAAGGAGGTGGGTTTTAAAGCCCGGTATTGAAGTGGTTAAAGTGATGCTATAGGTTCGGTTTAAAAAATAAATACAAATAATAAATGTCATACTTGCCTCCACTGTGCAGTTTATTTTGCACAGTGGCCCTGATCGTCCTCTTCTGGGGTCCCACGGGGGCTCTCCCCCGCAATAGCTAACCCCCTCTGCGAAGCACTCTCCCGAGGGGGATACCTTGCGCTCCCGAGTCATACACTCGGTGTCCATAGCTGCCGAGTGTATGACTCGGCCACGGTGGCCTCGTCGTTGGATTTGATTGACAGCAGCAGGAGCCAATGACTGTGCTGCTATCTATCCAATGAAAAGCCAAGAAGCCATGGGGATCGCGTCCACGCAAATTTGGGGCTCAGGTAAGTAAGGGGGGGGGGGGGAGAGACAGTAAGGTGTTTTTAGGATGCATTAAGGTTAAAAAACACAAAGGTTTACAACCCCTTTAATTATCAGACTGTGCTATGGCCCGGTCAGTAAGTGGTTAAATGACTATTACTCATACAAGTGCCTCCCTCATGTAAATTATTTTCTACCCAAGCCAGCCTCATTCCCTGACCCTGTATGCACTTTTACTCCTTTAGGACATTCAATAATCTGTACCAGCCAGAGGTTTTCCAGAAGATGGGTGAAATCTATGCCAAGTGTTTGGACATGATGGAGGTGGAGAAGAAGTGCATCTTGGGTAAGTTTTGAGCCTATGATGGTTATATGCATAGAATTATTTTTGCCTTTCCACTCCCTGATGTTGTATTCCACTTGTAGGGTTGATACAGCCTGTCATGGACACGTATGATGTCCCTGTGTATCGGACTTCAGAGGAGAGGATGCAGAGCTTCTTCTGCTGCATGTATGACAGCTGGTGAGTCCTGCTCTCCCCAGTTACATGTTCTTTTTCTCTTAACGTCGGAGTTCTCATTTAATCTCTCATTCTAGTTGCCAGGTTATGGGAAACCTTGGACCAGCCTTGTTGCAAGACTTTTATTCTATTCCAGACCTGGCCACTCGCCTGGTTAATTCGGTCTTCTGCAATCTCAGCAATGTTCCCGACTACCGTCTGCGAGCCATGCTGCATATCCTTTGATGCTGGGGAGAATGGGGGATGGGATTTGGTCCTGATGGACGGAGGTGCGGGTGGAAGAAGGGGGGTGTGGGATTAGCAAAACCAAAAGTATTGGGACCCCTGCCTTTACACGCACATGAATTAATGGCATCCCAGTCTTAGTCCGTAGGGTTCAATATTGAGTTGGCCCTGCCCTCTGCAGCTATAAACAGCTTCAACTCTTCTGGGAAGGCCAACCACAAGGTTTAGGAGTTTCTATGGGAATGTTTGACCGTTCTTCCAGAAGCGCATTTGTGAGGTCAGGCACAGATGTTGGTTGAGAAGGCCTGGCTCGCAATCTCTGTTCCAATTCATCCCAGAGGTGTTCTATTGGGTTGAGGTCAGGGATTCTGTGCAGGCGAGTCATGTTCCTCCACCCCAAACTCGCTCATCCATGTCATGTTGGAACAGGAAGGGGCCGTCCCCAAACTGTTCTCGCAAAGTTAGGAGCATGAAATTGTCCAAAATGTCTTGGCATGCTGATGCCTTAAGAATACTCTTCACTGGAACTAAGGGGCCAAGTCCAACCCCTGAAAAACAACCCCCCACCAAATGATTTGGACCAGTGTACAAAGCAAGGTCCATAACCCGATACTGTCATCACCCCAGAACCATTTTTTTTTTTTTTTTAAAGATGTGGTGGTTGGCTCTCTTGTAAAAGCAATCATAGCAGCTAACTAGCTGCTGGACTGCTTTCACAAGCGGCGAAAGGGGATGCCGTCGCCCAACCTCCCTCTTCCCTCTCGCAGCTTGCTGGGGCTTTCCTATCCCATTAACAAACTTGGCGGGTCCGCTGGATGGCCAGCCAGCCAAACAAAGCCAGGATCAACTCTCCGCTATAGTAACCCGGAAGCGACCTGCTATCACTTTTACCTGAATGTCAACGGCGCAATTTAAAAAAAAATCTAAAGCATTAAAAAGAGAACAATCAGGAGGATTTGTAGTCTTATAAAATTGCAAAACCCACAAAAAACAAAAGTGTCAGAAAAAGGCCTGGAGGTCAAGTGTTAAAGTGATACTACTATTGTCCTTTCAATAACAAACATGTCATACTCTCCTCCACTGTGCAGCTTGTTTTGCACAGTGTAGCCCCTAACGCCATTTTCTAGGGTCTCTCTTGGCTACTCACCGCATCAGATAACCCCCCTATGGGAAGCGCTCTCCCAAGGGGTTACCTTATGGGTGAGCTCCCAAGTCCAGCATTCGACGTCCATAGTGGCCGAGTGCAGGACTCGGCTACTCCCCCGTGTCATTGGATTTCATTGACGGCAGCAGGAGTCAATGGCTGCGCGCTTTTAAATCTATCCAATGAAGAGCCGAGAACCCGGGGAAACATCAAGCATGTTCTCGACGCAGGACTTTCCAGGGTTCAGGTAAGTAAAACGGGGAGAGGGGGATTACCGCTCCAGGTGGGTATGCTGAACAATCAATAGCTTCTCAGGAGACCAGGAGTGCCGGCAATGCACAAGGCAAAACGTAGAGGCTAGAAGAATGAACAGCCGCACTTCCAAAAAACCCTAAGACCCCTTTCACACTGCAGCGTTTTTACAGCGTTTTAGTGTTAAAAATGACACTCTTAAAACGCTCATAATACACTCTCCATGCATCTCAATGGACCTTTTCACACTGAGCCCTGCAAGCAGCATCTTTGGAGCAGCTTTTGAGCGCTGAAAAAAACGCTCAAAAAACGCCCCTCTCCATTGAATTTAATTGAAAACGCCTTACCCTTTCACACGAGGCACTGCAAAAATGCCCTAAAACTTTTGGGTCTTAGCGATGCTTTACCAGCACATTGGGATTGCAGATGAGGCTTTGCTCGAATAACGCTGAAATAACGCTCGAAAAACGCCCCAGTGTAAAAGGGGCCTTAGGTTGTCTTTATTATAAAATGGGTGGAAAATGCATTACAAAATACAGCAAAAAAAAAAACACCTACGCGTTTCACGCAATGATCAGTGCTTAGTTATGGCTGGGGGGCCCGGTAACTGTCAGATGTTTTTTCACCTTAATGCATAGGATTAAGGTGAAAAAACATGTATATAGATGATATGGGGTGATGTAAAAGACAGTGGGTGACTATAGGTAGCTCAGAGGAGAGAAGGGGGTCTATGGGGGGGGGGGGTGATGGCACAGCAAAAAATGTCAGCATAGGGAGAGGAGACTCTGAATGACGTAGAAGCATTAGTATTGCGGCGTGCTGTATGCCAAGATATGGTCACCTATCTTTCCTTAATGTCCTTCTCTGCACGTCTGTTTGTGAAGCCGTTTATCCTGTCCTGTCCTCCAGAGAGGTACGAGAGCCTTCTATGTCCCATCATGGGTCCGCTGCTGACCTTCCTGCACCAGGTAAGAAAACTCCCTTGGTTTCTGTCCGATCTGCGTGACCTCTTCAGCAATTCTTCAGTGGTGTTGACACGTTGAACATCTAGATGCCTGAGTAAGCTGCAAATCGCTGGAGTAGTCACAAGCTACTACAGTGATGGCTTTGGTTTTCTGGGGTCCTGTGTCAAGCAGCCATCCTCCTGCATAGTAACACAGTTTTTTTGGTGGATACGAGGCATTCCGTGATTGGACAGGGAGGTGCCAAAAGAGCGACCCACTGTGGTTAATATGTGGAAGGGCAGAGATTTGCAGCTTACCAGTGTTTAATTTTGGCATCAGATTTCGTTTTAGGCTCCTTTCACACAGAGCGGACCGTTTTTCGGTCCGCTCCGTGTGTGTCGGTCGGCTCAGCGGGGATCCCCGCTCAGCTGTTGGCGGACAGGGCAGTCCCCGCACACTGTGCAGGGACCGCCCTGTCTCTCCTCCGCTCTCCCCCGCTCTCACCTATGGGGAATCGGATGAAGATGGACCGTCTGTTCGTCTTGATCCGATCCATCAGACGGAAGAAAAATAGGGTTTTCTTCCGTCCGAAAAACGGATCCAGGCGGACGTTAGCGGATGCATCATCCGCTAACAGACGCGATCCCATAGGGCCCCATTCTAAGTCCGTTTACGGACTTAGAAAACGCGGAGCGTTCGTCCGCACGTGAGAAAGGGCCCTTAGTCGTATTTAGTCAACTAAATCTCCAGTACATTTTTAGTAGGCTAAAACTTATTTTAGTCGTCTAAAATCTAATGGGTGTAATTAAATTGTAATGCATTAGTTAACATTTCTCTACAATTTCCAAACTCATTATATACCGCTGGAGTGAAAAATCGATGTGTTATTATTTATGGTATTGAGGTATGAACATGCACTACAGACCAAAGTTGATTTTGAAGTCAAATTTCAATTTAGTCTTTGTGTTTTGAATAAAATGTAATTTTAGTGTTAGGCATATTTTAGTTGACTAAAATAGTCTTCATTTAGTTGACTAAAATGTTTGTCGACAAAATGAACACTGCAGTTTACTCGGGCATCTTGGGCTCTCATTATGAAGCAAGGAAAGTCCAGCATGCTTTGCTAACAGCGACTTGGATTCTTTCTGCAATAAATAGTTTTGTAAGATGTTTTTCTACTTGTATTTTAAATACAATATCGGTTTTTGACCTTGTAAATTTGAATTTTTTTTACTTGACCCAAAAAAAAGATTGTCCTAGTTTTTGACCTTCTCCTTTTGTCACTTCCAGAGATTGTCACAGAAATGGTTAACAAGGTAAGTACACATAGGAAGGAATGGGTCAGGGGAGGATGGTGGGTTCAGGTGGAGGATTAATGAAACCATGTAGGAGATGGATGATGGAGGGAGAGGAAGATGGGAGGGGTGGACGATGTGTGGAGCAAGATGGATGGAGAGAGAGAATGGATAGAGGGTGGAGGAGGAAGATTGATGGACTGGTGATGGGT
This sequence comes from Rana kukunoris, assembly GCA_029574335.1. Classification (NCBI taxonomy): domain Eukaryota; kingdom Metazoa; phylum Chordata; class Amphibia; order Anura; family Ranidae; genus Rana; species Rana kukunoris. The sequence goes on along the minus strand of CM056052.1, from coordinate 546,254,773 downwards.
AGGGAGGAGAAAGGCAGGTTATGGAATATTTTGGAAGGATGGATGGGGGAAAAGATGGGAGGAGCCTAAAGATAAACAGACTGAGGTGAGGATTGGAAATGGAAAGTTAGGAATAGAAAAATGGGATGGAGGAGGGAGATGGAGACAAATGGCTGGAGGGGAGAGATGGAGAGGAACAGAGGGGGGTGGTGGAGAGAGGAGGTGGAGACTCTTGGGTGGTGGAGAGAGGAGGTGGAGACTCTTGGGTGGTGGAGAGAGGCGGTGGAGACTCTTGGGTGGTGGAGAGAGGCGGTGGAGACTCTTGGGTGGTGGAGAGAGGCGGTGGAGACTCTTGGGTGGTGGAGAGAGGCGGTGGAGACTCTTGGGTGGTGGAGAGAGGCGGTGGAGACTCTTGGGTGGTGGAGAGAGGCGGTGGAGACTCTTGGGTGGTGGAGAGAGGCGGTGGAGACTCTTGGGTGCTATGGAGAGGGGTGGTGGAGGCTCTGGAGCTCAGTATTACAGCTCACTTCTCTAACTTTAGAAGCTGATATTTGGACTCTCGAGTCCTCTGCAGGGCTAATGCTAGATTCTTGGCTTAGGCCGAGGTGAACTGTTGCAGTGGGCATGTTGTCTGAAACAGTCATCATATTTAGCTGAGGTGTGATGGTTTGTCTCTAGTGGAGAAGATTATGGAGAAGTGAACACAGAAACATCAGAGATCCTGGAAATTGAGCTGACACGGCTGCTGACCAGAGAGATGGTGGATCTGCTTTGTAAGTTCTTAGATATTTGCCTATAACAGAAATAGAACTAGTAACATTGTTGTTAAAATCTCTCTCTTTCCATGTGTGTATGACATCACTTCCTGCCCAGGCAAATGGTTAGCTTTCAGCGCTGTCACACTTTGACTGACAATTGGGCGGTCATGCAATGCTGCACCCAAACTAAATTTTATATAATTTTCTTCCCACAAATAGAGCTTTCTTTTAGTGGAATTTGTTTACCACTGGGGCTTTTTATTAAACTAAAAAAAGACCAATGTTTGTTATAGAATTTTTTTTTTTTTGCTGGGAACTGATGGGGCGGCACTGATCGGGAGGCACTAATTGGCATCTGTGAAGGGCACTGGCAGGAGTTACTGATGGGCACAGATTGGCACTTTGGGTACCAATTGCCATTTTGATGGGCACTGATTGGCATTTTGGTGGGCACCTCTTAGATTTCATGTACACGGGACGTTGTTCAACCTCATCTAAACGATCTAACTTGACAGTTAGTATCGAGCGTTTAGCCGCGTTTGCGTCTAGAAGCGCTTGAAATTTATTTTTTTGGGTTAAAACGTCTAAACTAGGCACGGCTAAGCACTATTTAGCGCGTTTAGATGCCTCGAAACACAGCTTCTAAACGCATTTTTGGGGTTCCAGAAAAAGCCTCTAAACTCAACTGTTTAGGAACGACTATAAATGACCTTGTGCACATGTACTGATAACATAGAGAGTTGAAAAATGCGCCAAACTGTTCCTAAACATCCATTTACCAGCAGCAATGTACATGAGGTCCTATAGGGTCTGTGCTGATGATCAATGTGCCGATTCCCTCTGTCAGGAGAGCCACCGATCGGTTCTTCTCCCTGTCGGCTGAGGCAAGCCTTGTACCGGCACTTCCTGATTACCGCTGATTGGTCACAGCTGATCACAGGGTTAAGAGCCCAAGTCATAGGCTGTTTACCACGATCGGAGATGGGGTGTGTCAGAGCGACACGCCGCACTGTGAGCCCCCCGGGGAAAGTGGTTTGTGTCACTCCTCCAGTTCTCTCTGTATGACACAGTTTATTAAGTTCCTCTTCCCCTGTTTTCTGTATGATTCCAGTTACATGGTGTGTGGCCAAGAAGACCAGTGAGCAAAGCGCAAGCAAAGCGGAGGTGGACGGACTGCGTGCTGCAAATCAGGCTGAAGCAGAGGGTAGGAACACAGAATTGGTACCATCGTTTATTTATGAAGAGATTGTAAACACGCGTTTTCGTAATTATGGTCAAGAGTACAAAACTATTGTGTAGTGTTTTATCTAGTCGGCAGATGATTGGACCTCCTCGCGTCATTTGCGTGATTCTGTTTGAGCTGTGCTAATAGGGGGCTAAATGAGTCCTACCAGCAGTGACGCCGTTTTTATCAGGCGGCTCAGTCCAACATTTTAACCTCCCTGGCGGTATGATTCTTTCAGATTTTAGGTGCTGAAAGTGGTACCATTATTTGCATGGAAATTTGGCGTTTTATACTGTAGGCTTGTAATTCTTAGGAATAACTTGCTTAAATCTGACCAAACAAGAGTCTAGTAGGCATCCCGGGTATGATTTTTTTTTTTTTAAACAAAATTATAATATAATAAATATAAATTATAACAAATATAATTATAAAAATTATTCAATAATGTTATTAACTGAAATTTGCTCAGTTGCAGAATTGTCGCCGTCATTATTTTTTATTTATTTTTTTATGACGAATTTCCCCACAAATTGCTATCGCTCAATTCTGCAAGTGATTCTGATTTATTATCGCTGTTTTCTAGCTGCTCTAAGGCCATTTTTGTCATAAAGGGACACTTTTGGTTGCTATGGACAATCTACAGTTTGCAGGGAGAAAGAACAGTTTTTATTATGTAAAAGTACATGTAGGGCACTGGGCAGACCACTAGGGACAAGGGGGGGGGTGTATTTTTTACATACAGTACTGTAATCTATAAGATTACAGTATATTGTATGTAATGTGTTTGTTTACGTTTTTGAATATGGCGCCGGTCTCCGCCCCCGTGCGCCGTAACGTCGCAGGGAACGAAGCTCGGCGGCACACGGGACACTGTGTGAATCGAGCGAGCACCCACTTGCTCACACAGCGCGGATGCATCGCTGGATCCAGGAACAAGGTAAGTAAACCATGCCTGTGGATTCAGCGAGGCGAGCCCAAGTCTGACTCAGGGTTACCGATTGCAGCATAAAAATCTAACCCCTAGTCGGACTCGGGGATACCGCCAGGGAGGTTAATCGGACAAATGGAGCCTCATAGAAATTTGTGTCTGCAGTGTCGCTGCGTTGGCCAAACCATTGTTTCTCTACTCCAGTCCTCAAGGTGCCCCGACAGGTCATGTTTTCAGGGTTTCCCTCAGATGAAACGGCTCTGGTAATTAGGCAAGGCAGTGAAACTGATCAAATCACCTGTGCAAAATAATGAAAAACCTGAAAACCTGATCTGTTGGGGCGCCTTGACTGGTGTTGAGAAACACTGAGCTTACTTGTAGCGCTTTGGGAGTCTCTTGTCACATATTAAGAGTCGGTTCACACACAGGCGGCACGACTCCGGGGGCGGCTCTGCAAGTCGTCCTGAGGACGACTCCAGAGGCGATTTGCAAGACGACTTCTGTATAGAAGTCAATGCAGGTCGCCCCGAGCCGCCCCCGAAGTCGTACAGTGAGTAAATTTCTAAGTCGGAGCGACTTGCGTCAAACGCTCCCATTGCACTGCATGGGAAGCGACTCGTCAGGCGGCTGAGTGTGAACCGACTCTTAATGTTTTGTTTATTTTTCTAAATCATAGACTTGTGAAAAAGAGGGTGATTTCAAAATAAAATTTACCCAAAACCAGTTTCTTTCTGTTACATTAAATGTCTCTTGATATTGCATCCTTCAGCCTTTTGGGGGTGGGGGCTCACATTCTTCTAAGGGCATTTTCAAACTAGGGTGGGGGACGCTGGCTGTAAAGTGCTGCTAGTTTTAGCGGCGCTTTACTGACGTTTTGGCTGCGCATTTAACCCCCCACTAGTGATCAAAAAAGGTTAAAAGTGCCCACAAAGCTCTGCTGCTGAAGTGCTTTGCAGGCCATTGATTTCAATGGCTGGAGCGTTTTTAGGAGTGCTGTATACAGCACTCCCGCAACGCCCCAAAGATGCTACTTGCATTTTTTTTCCCCCCTATCCTGCAATGGCATTTCCCCAGTGTGAAAGCACTCGGGCTCTCACACTGGGGCTGCAGGGGAGGCGTTTTACAGGTGCTATTTTTATCCCTTTAGTGCCTAAAAAACACCTTCAGTGTGAAAGTAGCCTAAATGTTCTGGAGCTGCTGGCAGCGTGCCCTGAGGTGTGGCTGGCAGCCTGGGGTAATGGTATGCTTTGATCTTAGAGTCTATCCTGTGCTCAGTCCTCTGTGTGTTTTGGACCTTCTCCTTTATCAGCTGGGGTTTTTGCCACAATCATGCAAGGTTATATGGACCCATATTTCTTGGGCTTACAGGTAGGAAGGACAGGAAAGCCTGGGAATAATATGCGGGGGCGACACTACCGGGTGCCCCTGAAAGCGATCCGGCAGCATTGTCTCTCCAGGGACTCGCACTCCTGATTGGCTCACTGGTTGTGCCAATGGCTCCCGCTGCTGCCAAAAGCCAATCAGGAGGGGATGGGGCTGAGCTGCGACTCGGGAGCTCACCTGCTTGTGTGCCCCTACAGCAAGCTGCTTGCTGTGGGGGACACCTGGCAAGAGGGAAAAGCCAGGAGAGCCGGTGTGGGACCTCAAGTGAAGAGGAGGATCGGGGCTGCTCTGTGCAAAACTATTACACAGAGCAGTAAAGTAAAACATGTTTATTAAAAACAAAAGCTTTAACCACTTCAGCCCCGGACCATTTGGCTGGCCAAAGACCAGAGCACTTTTTGCGATTCGGGGCACTGACAATTGCGCTGTCGTACAACGTGCCTCCCAAACAAAATTGACGCCCTTTTTTTTCCCCCCACAAATAGAGCTTTCTTTTGGTGGTATTTGATCACCTTTGCATTTTTTTTTTGTTGCGCTATAAACAAAAATAGAGCAACAATTTTGAGAAAAAAAAATCAATACTTTTTGCTATAATATCTCCAAAAAATATTTAAAAAAAAAATAAAAAGGCCGATACGAATTCTTCTACGTATTTTTGGTTAAAAATATCAAAATAAGCATTTGGTTAGCGCAAAAGTTATATCGTCTACAAAATAGTGGATAGTTTTATGGCATTTGTATTAATACATTTTATACTAGTAATGGTGGCGATCTGCGTTTTTTTTTTTTCCTCGTGACTGCGACATTATTTCAGACACATAGGACATTTCTGGAACTATTTTGGGACATTCACATTTTATACAGTGATCAGTTCTATAAAAATGCACTAATTACTGTGTAAATGTGACTGGCAGGGAAGGGGTTAACCACTAGGCGGCTAGGAAAGGGGTTAGTGTGTCCTAGGTAGTGATTCTAACTGTTAGGGGGCGTGGCTACATCACTGATCGCTGCTCCCGATGAGAGGGAAGGGACGATCAGTGACATGTCGCTACGAACGACGGGGAGATATGTTTACACTGACATCTTCCCGTTCTTCAGCTCTGTGACACGATCGCGGGACACCGGCGGACATTGAGTCCGAAGCTTGCATGCACCGCCGGTGGCATATTTAAAGGGACGTACCTGTATGCCCATTTGCTTGTCTGTGCCATTCTATTGATGTAAATGTTCGTGCGGCGGTCGGCAAGTGGTTAAGTGTGATCGATACCTCGTTTTTTTTCTTCTTCTTTCCTCCTTCTCCCCCCCCCCCCCCCTTATTTTTTGCCTTTATTGAAAATAGATTGTTTAGTTTTTATATTGTATTATATGCTCCCTAGCAGATGAGATGATGAGCGTGGAAGCGCCATTACCGGGGTCTCTGGAGTTGACCGAACTTGGAAAGTTTCTGATGTCAAGTGAGGTGAGTGCTGATCCAGGTGGGCAGATTAATTTCTGGGTACTGTTAGTCTAATAGGACAAAAGTTCCGGGTGACAACAGGTCAGCATACATGGGTGTACACTGTCACTGGATGACATTGGAAGAGGTGCTTTGCTTTGGGCGGTGGTGGTGATGGTGAATATTGAGAAGATTGTTGTTCAAGTTGGCAGAAGAGTTGGAATGAATCTTCAAGTGTTTTACATAAATGTAAGGTTGGGTCTAGGAACTGGAGCAAAATGTCATTCATGAATTGTGTTAAATTATTATTATTATTATTTTTTTCAGGAGGTGTCTTCCCCTTTACTGATCAGTGCCTTCAGTCCGCTTGTTTGGATGGACACGCCCGCCTGTCAGAAAGCCGCTACTCAGCTGTGCTGGCCCCTGCTAAAACAGGTATGGAGACCCCCAGGATCCTTGAGACTTGTTCCCAAGTTGCGGCTTATTTACTGGATTCTGACACTTTCTCCTCGCTTTCTGATACTGAGGTCATTTTTTTTTTTTTTACTTATTTTCAATAATTATAAAAAACTGTTATACCGTATATACTCGCGTATAAGTTGACCCGAGTATAAGCCAAGGCACCTAATTATACCACAAAAAACTGGGAGAACTTATTGACTCGAGTATAAGCCTAGGGTGAGAATGCAGCAGCCGTTGTAAGCGGAAAAGAGGGTCAAAAATGCCCATTTGCACGCCTCGCTCCATTGCAGGCTCACTGTGCCCATTTTTAGGCTCACTGTGCCCATTTTTAGGCTCACTGTGCCCATTTTTAGGCTCACTGTGCCCATTTTTAGGCTCACTGTGCCCATTTTTAGGCTCACTGTGCCCATTTTTAGGCTCACTGTGCCCATTTTTAGGCTCACTGTGCCCATTTTTAGGCTCACTAAAATTCTTGACAGACTGCACAGCGGGCGTCTATTTTTTAAAACTCGCAGCTTCCTCCTGGTCCCATCCCGTCCAGTGATAGGCCATTGACACTGTTCTTTGTTTCGCCTATCACGGACGTTCTTTCATCCTCTGACTCAATTTCCCAGCAGACAAAGTGTTCAGTGTTCCACCAATCACGGACGTTCTTTCATCCTCGGACAAGAGAAGGTCCGTGATAGGTGGAACACTGAACACGGTGTCTGCTGGGAAACTGAGTCCGAAAATGAAAGAACGTCCGTGATAGGCTGAACACAGTGTCAGACGCCTATCGCAGAATGGGACGGGACCTGGAGGAAGCCGCAAGTTTTAAAAGTTGGACTCCCAAGGTATTTTCAGCCCTAAAAAAAAGGCTGAAAAACTCGGCCTATACTAGACTATATACGGTATTTAACTGTTCAGTTTGGTTTTGCACAGAGCAGCCCAGATTCTTGTCCTCTCGGCTCTCCTGGCCCCTCCAAGCAACAGCTCCTTATATCCATTTAGATAAGGAGCCGCGGCCTGCCCCCTTTTCTCTCCTCGCTGACTGACTTTGACAGCAGCGTGGCGCCATTGGGGTGCCCAGGCAGCCGAGAAACTCTAGATAGATCTAGATGGGGCTTGGGTAAGGATTTGACGGCTGCTGCACACAAGCTTTTTATCCTAATGCATGGAATGCATCAAGATAAAAAAAACATCCTGCGTTTAACTGCTTGCCGACCGGCTCCTGTACATTTACATTGGCAGAGTGGCACGGCTGGGCAAAGTAACGTGTGTGTGTTACTTTGGAGCACCGTGCTCGCGGGACCTGCGGACTCTATCCCGCGATCGTGTCACGAAGCTGCAGAACAGGGAGAGGCCAGTGTAAAGGCATCTCCCCGTTCTGCCTAGTGACAGGACACTGATCGCTTGCTCCCTCTCATTGGGAGCAGCGATCAGTGTCATGTCACAGTAAGCCCCACCCCCTACAGTTAGAATCACTCCCTAGGTCACACTTAACCCCTTCCTAGCCCCCTAGTGGTTAACCCCTTCTCTGACAGTCCTATTTATACAGTAATCGGTGCATTTTTATAGCACGGACGCTGTATAAATGTGAATGGTCCCAAAATAGTGTCAAGTGTCCGCCATAATGTCGCAGTCACGATAAAAATCGCTGATCGCTGCCATTACTAGTAAATATATATATATATATATATATAAATAAAAATGCCATAAAACTATCCCCTCCCTATTTTGTAGACTCTATAACTTTTGCGCAAACCAATCAAATGCTTATTGTGTTTATTTTTTACCAAAAATATCTAGAAGAATACACATCTAAACTGAGGGGGAAAAAAAAATATATTTTTTTTTTGAGTATATTATAGCAAAAATTAAAAAATGCCTTTTTTTTTAATTGTCAAATATCACCAAATAAAATCTCTATTTGTGGTAAAAAAAAAAGACGTTATTTTTTTTTTGTGAGCGAAGCAGTGCCAAATCGTGAAAAGTGGCCCGGTCCTTTGGCAGCCAAATCCTCCGGAGCTGAAGTGGTTTAAATCGCTCTAAGGGTTTTTTATTTTATTTTCCGCAAGGATTGCCACTTTCACCACTTGTTTCAACCTTGTAAATGCTGCACCGCCATGTCACAACCACAAGCATTGCACGCAGTTATGGGGCACTGGAACTCTATTTACTTGCATGGGTGCTATTCAGCACACTGTGGTACCCACCAAATGTGACCTGGGTTATAATTCCTGCCATGTCCCCAAAACGGAGCATCAATACCACGGTAGGGACGAGACAACTAATCGATCGACGACCGACCGTGAAATTAATCGATCACAATTTTCATAATCGATTAATTGCCCAGTAACATAATGGGGTTAAAACTAAAATTAGCCCTTTATAGTACAAAAAAAGCAAATGGCTACTGTAAATATTACTATCATTGTCCCACAGTAAAAAAATTAACCCCTTACAGTAGCGATTTGCTCTTTTTGTACTTATTTTTGTTTTTTTAACCCCATTATGTTACTAAACATCTCAGCCCGGGGGTTACACCTCCTGTTTTTTTTTTTTTGGTGCTTTTTGCAGAAACACACTGCAGTTCATTTACATGTTTTCCTATGGGACACGTTCACATCCAGGATTTTTTTTTCAGCTGCTGCGTATTTGGAAAGGACGAGGACTTTTTAATGCAAAACGGGGCTATTTTTTTTTTTTGGTTCAATATACTTCAATGGAAAAGCCGCAGGAAAGCATGTAAGGTGTTTTTGCGGCAATTCGTGTTTTATAACCTGCCCAACAACAAATTGGCCCAAAAAAAAATTAAAAATGCAATTTTTTTTTTTTTTAAAGGCTATTATCCGATTAATCTAAACAATAATCGACCATCTAATCAATTATGAAAATAATTGTTAGTTGCAGTCCTACACCACGGTATGGATACACCTCCGGCTGATTTTTTTTTTTTACTGCTTGCACTGGGGGGAGGGGCTGAGGGCAGTGAAAATGTGGCTCAGCACCTCCCCCAACCACAAGTTTGAACGTTCTTTGGGGTTCTTACTTTCTATCGTGCTCATTATAAAGATATTGCGGTCTCCATCTCTCATCCTTTTCTTCTTCCTCTATTTTAGTGTGCTTTTCTTCCTCTTCTCTATATCCATCTATCTATCTTGCTCCTCTTAGCTGCATAGTACGTTATGTGTTGCTGACATTGATCACTGTCTCCTGTAGGTGATTTCCGGTTCTCTGCCCTCGGAAGCTGCTCTTTGTTTCTTTACAAATATTCTACGCGGTCTTCAGACCCACGGTCAGCACGAAGCCTGTAATTTCTCCCTGGTGAACCTGGCGTTCCAGGTGTATGAAGCTCTGGTAAGAATCACAGCGGCGACTCTGCATCCAAACCATCAAGGAAGTTTTGTAATATGCTGGCATAATATTGAAATTTAAATTAAATTCTAATCATGGGTGTTATAAATACAGCAAAACCTCAGATTGTGAGCAATACAAGCTGTTTTAAAAAATAAATAAAACATCTGATTAGATTTGCGAGCGTTGTCTCGCAAGACGAGCAGGATGCAAGCATTCTGGGGTGTGCAGTACCGCATGTGATCAGAGGTGGCGTGCGCCGGAGACACTCGGTTCCTGAGTGCCTCCAGCGCCCCCTCAACCCCTGGCCACATACGGTACTGCATACACTAGAACAAATTATCTGAGTTTCCATTGATTCCTATGGGAAACACGCTTTAATATGCGAGTGCTTTGGATTACAAGCATGCCCTCGAACAAATTATGTTCGTAATCCAAGGTACCACTGTATAGATATAATTATTAGATGTGATATGTAATTACTTACAGACTTTTTTATTTTTTTTTCTAGCGCCCACGATTCGCGGAACTGCGGCTGGTGATGGAACAAGTCCCAGAGGTTCAACTGGACTCCTTGCATCAGTTTGATACCAAACTTCTGTCCTCGGAACCGAAAGCTTCAGAGAAGAAGAGGAAGGATCAATTCCGCCGACTCATCTCTGGGTGTATTGGGGTAAGCAGAGATGAGGAAGCTTCTGGGGTGGGAATATGGGATACCTTGGTATAAGTAGGCATCAAAGTTTGGTAAAGGTGAACTAACATTTTACACCCTCAACACAATTCATCGCGCCTGGGCCTCTGAGGATCATAGGGATTGCTTAGGACCATCTGTCCCTCTATACTTCTTTTCCGGTGCCAGCCAATTCGTTCTCCGGATCTCCGATCGCACGGAGGAGACCAGAGAAGCACTTGAGGGCGGCAGGAGGGGAGACATCCCCTCCCGTTGCCGCTAAGAAAGGTCAAGCTACTGAACAGCCGATATGAAAATGGTTTCTGATAGAGAAAACTGAAGGGTGTGCCACATCCCAAATGTAACAATAGAGAGAGACCCCTGGAGTGGGACTTTAAGGGCACTACCGCACAGACGGTGAGAAATAGTTGTTCTTATTGTGCTCAGAATGGCCAGCTCTAAGATATCTGGATGAGGCCTGTAGCTGCACCCATCATTCAGATATCTCCACTGAAAGCCAAGGATGTCATGTGACGGTCTGCGGTATGGAAGTGGTTAAATACATACCTGATCTTGGAAGCAGGCAGGGTCCATTGCAGTTGTGGGAATCTGAAGCCCGCTAGTCTTTATCTCTGGGATTTCGGTGCAGCTGGCTACCCAGCATGCACCTCTCGATCTCGTGCCTGCACAGTAATTGCAGGAATAGGTGATTCCCATGGACTCCTGGGTTAGCTGGCTCTGATATTCCATGGGAATCGCCTTGTGACATAATTTACTAGGCAGCCGGACCGGGAGGGCTGCAAGAAATAAAAATGTGTGTGTGTGTGTGTTCGTGTTCATCCGATCCCCCATAGGGGAGAGCGGAGGAAAGACAGGGCGGTCCCTGTACAGTATGAGAAGACCGCCCTGCCAGCTCAGCGGGGATTTTACAGAGGATCCCCACTGAGCTTACGGACACTCAATACTGATCCGCGCCATGTGAAAGGGCCCTTACACTTATGCTAGCCAACCTATGTAAGAAAGATGTATTGCATTATTTATTTTTAGATCGATTGTGTGTGTGTGTATATATATATGTATATATATATATATATATATATATATATATATATATATATATATATATATATATATTTTATAATTTCAGCTGGGTCCGGTCATGTGACCCGACTCGCCTGTGTCAGCAGCAGGGCATAAGTTTAGGCTGGATTTCTACATTAATAAGCTTCTGTTATTTGATATCTCCACCCATTGTGCTACTGATTGAATGGATGTCTCCACCCCCGCGGTTCCCCTGTCCCTTTGTGTAATTGTAGCATTCCTCTTCTCATTTTAGAAACCTCTTGGCGAGCAATTTCGGAAAGAAGTTCACATCCGGAACCTTCCCTCCTTATTCCAGAAGAAACCTCGCCCGGTCTTGGAAGACTCCATTTTTGGAAGCTGTCCAGAAGCTCTGCCGGCGCTATTTCAACAGTGATCTCTGGCTCTCCTTTGGACCTGCTGGAGGGATTCTTCCGACCACATTCCTGCGTCTATGGACACGGGGTCACTACAGAGAAGAGCACGCTGGTCCTCGCGACCCGCCTGCAGCTTCGTCATCTCTTCTCCCCCTATGGGGGTCTGATGTATAATGAACTGTTATAGACATTCCCTGCTTGCTGCTAGTCGGTTCCCTCATCTAAGACATTCGGCGAGGACACACCGATGTAGGAGAACCCGTCGGGGCTGAGACTATGTGATGCCAGCAGCAGCGTCTTGTGTTTGTGTTTTTAGAAACGAGTGTTAATGAAGACAATATCTCTGCGACTACCAACCAAAACACCTCATTTCTACCATTGCTAGTTCTGGTTTCCATAATCCTTTTCTGTTGACCTGGCATCACTTGGGCAGCAGGCAGACTTTAGGATTTGAAGTTTTTTATTTTTTAATTCTCGTGGAGTCACTCCGGCATCCCCGATCAGTTCTATTTATTTTCTTGTGGATAGTTCATCTTTTTAAAGTAATTATAAGCAGAAGCCCCGAAACCACCCTCTTATATTTGGATGAAAATAAATGGATGTTTGTTACACTGTGTGCGTTTTTTCTTTTGTATTCTGTATCTAGTATGACTTGTATAACCACTTCAGGACCGCCCACCACACTGCAGCGTGCAGAACTGAAGAGAAAACTAAGACGGCCGCACTCCAAAAAATGTTCCTTTTAATAAAACAAAAGTAACATGTCATGGCAGAAAATCAGATTAAAAAAGCTGACGCGTTTCACACTATTATATAGTGCTTTATCAGCATCGGCTATGATTAAGCACTATATAATTGTGTGAAACACGTCGGCTTGTTTTATCTGATTTTCTGCCATGACATGTTACTTTTGTGACCGGTTTTATTAAAAGGAACATTTTTTGGAGTGCGGCCGTCCTAGTTTTCTCTTCAGTTTTGCATATCATTGCAGTGCCGGCACCCAAGTGTTTGGATCCAGCCATTCAGTTCTCTGGGATCTCTGAGTGATTAAACTTTTCTTCTCACAAGACTTTGCAGCGTCTTGAAAGTCGCGCAATTTTTTACGCCCGCAATTTCAGGGAATGCTTGATGTGAGTTGAGGTCCATAGAGTTTACACAAAGTCGGACCAAAGTAGTATAGGGACATTTTGGTCTACATTTATGTAGAAAATCGAAAAAAAAATATATACTTTTTATAGCAGAAAGTATCATTTTTTTTTTTTTTATTAGTAATTTTTCAGGCTTTTTTTCGTAATATCGCAAAAAAAAATTAATCCCAGTGGTGGTCAAATATCGCCAAAAGAAAACTTTTTGTGTGGAGAAAAAGTATATAAATGTAATTTAGGTACAGCATTGCACGACCGCACAATTACCAGTTAAAATAGCGCAGTGCTGAAAAGCAAAAAATGGCCTGGTCATGTAAGGGGTGGGTAACATTTTCCGGAGGTCAAGTGGTTAAAAAAGGAGACCACCTGCATCCACCATCCAAGATATCAGCCATTCATAAGGGACACAAGATCAGAATCGTTTAACCACTTAACCCCCGGACCATATTGCTGCCCAATGACCAGAGCACTTTTTGCGATTCGGCAGTGTTGCTTTAACTGACAATTGCGCGGTCGTGCGACGTGGCTCCCAAACAAAATTGGCGTCCTTTTTTTCCCACAAATAGAGCTTTACTTTGGTGGTATTTGATCATCTCTGTGGTTTTTATTTTTTGTGCTATAAACAAAAATAGAGCGACTGTTTTGAAAAAAATTCAATATTTTTTACTTTTTGCTATAATAAATATCCCCAAAAATATATAAAAAAAACGTTTTTTTTTGCTCAGGTTAGGCCGATACATATTCTACATATTTTTCGTAAAAAATTGCAATAAGCGTTTGATTGGTTTGCGAAAAAGTTATAGCGTTTACAAAATAGCGGGTAGTTTTATGGCATTTTTATAATTTTTTTTATTTTATTTTTTACTAGTAATGGCGGCGATCGGCGATTTTTATTTTTTTTCAGTACTGCGACATTATGGTGGACACTTCGGACACTTTTGATATATTTTTGGGACCATTGGCATTTTTTTTTAGCAATCGATGCTTTCAAAATGTATTGGATTACTATAAAAATGCCATTTGCAGTGAAGGGGTTAACATTAGGGGGCGGGGAAGGGCTTAAGTATGTTCCTGGGTGTGTTCTAACTGTATGGGGGGGTGGCCTCACTAGGGGAAATCACTGATCTTCTAGGCTGCTAAACTCCCGACGTAGAGCTACGGGCTCTCGCCCAGGAGAGCCGACCTGCCGCAGTAAAATGAGGGCGGCAGGTCGGCAAGCAGTTAACCACTTTCTCACCGCGCCATAAGCATTTTACTGCTACGGCGCGGCGGGGTTATCTTGGGACGACGTCCCTGGGACTTCGTCCTTCACTTTCGCGATTGCGCGTCCCCTGGGACGCGCTCACGAAAGTGTCCGTGCTCGCCGGGTCTAGAAGACCCAACGGTTCACGGTAAATTGCCGCTGATCGCGGCCGTTTACCACGTGATCGCGCCGTCAAATGACGGTGCGATCACTTGTAAACAAGTCGGCGTCATTTGATGACGCCGGTTCCTCCCTCTCCTCTCTGTACAGTGTGCGAGGAGAGGGGGGGGCGGGGTGTCAGCAGCTGAGCTGTGGCTGGATCTGTGACAAATGCAGTCACAGATCCAGCCATCCCTCAAAACATCCCAGCTCTGCCATCCCCCCTGCAATCCCCAGTACCCTGCAATCCCCAGTACCCAACAATACTCAGCAATCCCCCAGTACCCAACAATACCCCAGTACCCAACAATACCCCAGTACTCGGCAATACCCCAGTACTCGGCAATACCCTGCATGATACTTTGCAAAACCCCAATACTCTGCAATACCGCCTATGGGGATTTTTAGGTAGCGAAGTTTGGCGCCATTCCATGAGCGTGCGAAATTTTGAAGTGTGACATGTTAGGTATCTATTTACTCGGCGTAACTTCATCTTTCACATTATGAAAAAAAATTGGGCTAACTTTACTGTTTTGTTTTGTTTTAAGCACAAAACAGTTTTTTAAAAAACACGCGTTCAATAAATTTCTGCGAAAATACCGTGCGAGATAAAAAGTTGTAACGGCCGCCATTGTATTCTCTAGGGTCTTTGCTAAAAAAGCATATATAATGTTTTGGGGTTCTATGTAATTTTCTAGCAAATAAATGATGATTTTTCCATGTAGGAGAGAAATGTCAGAATTGGTCTGGGTGTTCCAGAACGCCTGATGGCGTTGCCTGCATGTTGGGCCTCTGTATGTGGCCACGCTGTGTAAAAGTCTCACACATGGGGTATCGCCATACTCGGGAGGAATAGCAGAATGTGTTTTGGGGTGTAATTTGTGGTATGCATATGCTGTGTGTGAGAAATAACCTGCTAATATGACAGAAACAATATTATTATTTTTTTTTTTTACAGAATTTTCAGTCGTTTTTCTTTTATAGCGCAAAAAATAAAAAACCCAGAGGTGATCAAATACCACCAAAAGAAAGCTCTATTTGTGTGAAAAAAAGGACAAAAATTTCAAATGGGTAGAATGTTGTATGACTGAGTAATTGTCATTCAAACTGTGAGAGCACCGAAAGCTGAAAATTGGTCTGGTTAGGAAGGGGGTTTAAGTGCCCAGTGGTCAAGTGGTTAAAAGAAATCCCCTCTCCTTAAGACCCCTTTCACACTGGAGCGATTTGCAGGCCGCTTCCTGTATATGGATTCATCGGGTAGTGTGAGGGTATTCCGTCACTTTCTCGATGCCACAATGTCTCCTGGGAGCTTTTGTCATTGTTCCCAGGAGACATTGCGGAGGTCTGCCACGAGTTATCGCGGGATTTAGAAAGAAGCAAGTTACTAACTGATGAATCCATATACAAGATCCGTCCATTAACATAAAGGATTACTAAGGTTCGCCTGACAGTGACTCGAGCTGGGCATCGCCACTCAGGATTGGCTCGGCTGCTCTAGTCCTGCAAAGGGAACTGAGTTGCTGCTGTGAAAAAGTGCAGGAACTCCGTTCCCGCAGGACTTGAGCCCTGGGACAGATTGATAGTAGCAGAAGCCATTGGCTCCTGCTGCTGTCAATGAAATAAAATATAAAGTGTAACACTGTGGATGTGAATGAATGTGGCAAACCATCAGAAAAAGTGACACAAATGAAACCATAAAGATGTGATAATTCCTAATGTGCACATAAAAATAATAGACCCTTCACGTATATGAACAAGGCATATAACCCCCCCAAAAAAAGTGTAACTCAACATATATCAAAGTGTGTGAAAAAATATATATATATTACTGTATTAAAAATGAGTTAAAAAAGCAACCAACAATGAAATTAGTGTGTTTAAAAATGTGTGTAGATAACATAGAACAACTATGAGGAGTGAAATAAACAATCCTCATAAAAATAAAAATAAGTCATAAGTCCAAAGTTTGTAAGCACTCAGTCAGTAAATATCCAAATGGAGGGAGACTTGTCCAAAGACACACTGTACTTCAAAACGATCTCTATATAGTTGGTGTACTTTAGGGAATGTCACCCAGGAGTGCCCTCACCATTGGGCAGGGGGAGAAATAAATACTCTTACCTTCCGGAGTGGACCCAGCTCACCATACGATGGAGGATTGCCTGCATTTATTCACACCAAGGACTTGTAGTGACTGGATCTATAGCACACCTCCTTTTCTCCACTGGAAACAATCTTCTATATCAGATCAACTGTTGCAGCATCAGGATCCGGTATACTGAAAGCGAATGTGCCAAGCTAGGATAACGCCAAACTTGAGTCTACATCTGAGTCTCTCTTACCTTGGTGTACTCACTTGCTCGGAGACAGGAGAACGAAGGAAGGGAGGGGGGAGACTTCAGTCACAGACAATGGATGGTGAGCTCACTCACCCGAGGTTGGAGGCTCAGGTATTGCCACCTTTCATCCATGATGTATCTGCGAGTCTAGTTACTGAGCTTAAGATTTCCAGCATACACGTCCCTTTCCTGAGGCACAGAACACCAAGGATGGGAGTGTGGGTAGGTAGACAGAGAGGTAGGGGTGGGAGGAGCAGGTTAAGCCCTCTCTCCTATCCTGTTGGTGTATGGGGACGGGGCTCGTGCGCACCCCTATGCACTTGGCGGTTGTGGTACCCGGTTACTTGGGAAGCCACAGTCCATTATGAATATTGTGTCTGGGTTTCAGACAGTCTGAATCCCGGACACATGATTCATAACCCAGACTGCCCGGGTGAATCCTGGATAGGTGACACCCCTACCCTCAATACCAACACGTTTTTTGCCTTCCAAAAATGAGATCGCCTTGCAAAGTCTATGTTCCAAAAACGTACCTACAAGTCCATGATTTTGCGTGAAGTGGTAGTCCCTTCTATCGCTCTATACTTCCACCAAATGTAAAAATTATATTTTTACTTTTTTTGTGATCTGACTTCCTGTTAGAGGGTGGAAGTGAGGGGGGAGGGGGGAGGGGGGGGGTTCGGGAGCTCACAGCGGACACTACAAGGAGGCAGAAAAACACAGCAAGAAACATTTTCATGAAAAATAGATTACATGGCCGATAAGTATTGGATGTGTATGGATAGATTGGTTTTGGAGAATAAGAATTTAGTTTAGTGTCCCTATAAAGCGAACCGTCACCCTAAGAGTCGGTTCACACACAGGCGGCACGACTCCGGGGGCGGCTCTGCAAGTCGTCCTGTGGACGATTCCAGAGGCGATTTGCAAGACGACTTCTGTATAGAAGTCAATGCAAGTCGCCCCGAGCTTACAGGGAGTAAATTTCTAAGTCCGTTGCACTGCATGCGTCGCCCCAGTGTGAACCGACTTTTATTGTTTGTGATGTGTCTTACATATCTTTGTATATAAAAAAAAAAAAAAAAATATTTAAATAAAAATTCATAAACATTTCCTAATTATCAGAGGTGCACCGAATAAAAATGATGATATTGAAAATAACAGTTTTGAAAAAAAATATATATATAGATTTTTATATCTAATTGTATTAAATCCGACTTTTAACCAATTCAGCCCCGGACCATATTGCTGGTCAATGACCTGGCCACTTTTTGCGATTTGGCACTGCGTCGCTTTAACTGACAATTGCGCGGTCGTGCGGCGTGGCTCCAAAACAAAATTGACGTCCTTTTTTCCCCCACAAATAGAGCTTTCTTTTGGTGGTGTTTGATCACGTCTGCGGTTTTTAGTTTTTGCGCTATAAACAAAAATAGAGCGTCAATTTAAAAAAATATATATATTTTTCAAAAAAAATCTCGCAATAAGCGTTTATTGATTGGTTTGCGTAAAATTTATAGTGTTTACTAAATAGGGGATAGTTTTATGCCATTTTTATTAATATTCTTTTGTATTAGTAACGGCGGCGATCAGCGTTTTTTTTTTTTTATCGGTACTGCGACATTATGGCGGACACTTTTGACACATTTTTGGGACCATTGGCATTTTTATAGCGATCAGTGCTATAAAAATGCATTGACTACTATAAAAATGCCACTGGCAGGGAGGGGGTTAACACTAGGGGGCGAGGAAGGGGTTAATTATGTTCGCTAGGTGTGTTCTAACTGAAGGGGGGTGGACTGACATGGGAAAATGACAGATCGCTGTTCATACATTGTATGAACAGATGTTACACACACAGCTCCCGGTTCTCGCTCTGTAACGAGCGATCACGGGTGCCCGGCGCTTCGGCATCAGCGGGCGCCCCTATTGGCTGAATGGCAAGATGACTTATATCTACGTGATCTCGCCCAGCCGAGCCGACCTACCGCCGTATAATTGCGGCGGCTGGTCGGCAAGTAGTTAATTAACCACTTAAGGACCCCCGCACGCACATATACGGCCACAGAATGGCACGTACAGGCACAAGGGCGTAAATTTACGTCCCCGCCTAAGTGCGGTTCGGGGGTCCCATCGGGACCCCCTCCGTGGCGTGCGGGGGTCCCCCTGGCTCCGGGAGCGATCCGGGATCAGCGGGCGGATGTCGGCGCTTACCCGCCCCCCCGCGATCGCTCCCAGCCAATGGGAGCGCGCTCCCATCCTGTCAGTTCCTCCTCCTGTGTTTACACAGGAAGGAGGAAATGATGTATTCTCTCATCGCAGCGCTGTTTCCCAGCGCTGCTGATGAGAGAAGACATGACAAGTAAGTGTGCACCAACACAACACTGACACACACTCACATAGGCATATTAACCCCTTGTGATCGCCCCCCCCACCCCCCTGTCACAGTGTCACTGAATGCAGTGATCTAATCACTGCATTTAGTGTCAGTGTGACAGGCAGTGTAAAAAACAGTTAGTGTTAGGTTCAGGATAGACCCCCCCTAATAAAGTTTTAACCCCCTGATCACCGCCCTAGTTAACCCTTTCACTCCCTATTGCCAGCGTCACTAAGCGATCATTTTTCTGAACGCTGTATTAGTGTCGCTGTTCCCGCTAGGTAGCTATTTTTTTTTATTGCGATTTTTTTTTTACTAAAGACATGTGGCTAAATAAATTTTGGCCTAAATGTTTGACTAAAATTTAGTTTATTTGATTTTTTTTTAACAAAAAGTAAAAAATAGTGTTTTTTTTTCAAAAATGTCGCTCTATTTTTGTATATAGCGCAAAAAATAAAAATCGCAGAGGTGATCAAATACCACCAAAAGAAAGCTCTATTTGTGGGAAGAAAAGGACGCAAATTTTGTTTGGGAGCCACGTCGCACGACCGCGCAATTGTCTGTTAAAGCGACGCAGTGCCGAATCGCAAAAACACCTTGGGTCATTTACCAGCGTATTGGTCCGGGTCTTAAGTGGTTAATATCATGAATTTAAATGAATATGAATTTATTGTCGGACATCATTGGAACCTTTAGCGCAAGAAAAACCTCAAGAAAAATGTATCCCTTTAATTTTTTGGTCAGTTAAAAAAAAAAAAAACATCACCAAAAATGCACCTCCCCATTGAAATGCATTGAAAAAGCAGCAAAAAGACATCAATAACACACCCTCTATGTTTTTGAGTCACATGACCTATGAAAAACATACCATAAGCTTCACAGTAAAATCATGGCGAAACCATGGTAACATGCTCATAACACAATTTTCAGCAAATATTTCGGTGCATCTCTAGATGTAATAATCTTCTTTGTGACAGAAAATCCAGGACTGCACCAGCCTGTCATTACAATTCACAATTCACAAAGCTCTAACACAAGCAGCTGGAGGAGTTCTATTCTTAGAATGGAACAGTGGGAGGAGTTATTTTCTTAGACTGGAAAGTGGGAGGGGTTATATTCTTAGAATGAAAAAGTGGGAGGGGTATACACAGCTGGACTGTAGCTCTCCACTGTGACATCATCACTGCACAGCTGTGGCTGCAATAAAAGGCAGAGTGGCAGTTGGCCGAGTAGCAGTTGGTTAGTGTACACCGACGAGAGAGGAAGCAAAAATGTTTACTCTTCTTGAACTTGCCGCATATTGGCTAACAAAACGCAGGAGAAAAGCGTTTCCATCACAAGAGGAACGCCAGCAAGATGAACAGCCTGTTTCCACCACCCAGCAAAGGGAGGAGGAGCAGGAATTAGAATATATGGAGTGCCCTTGTTTTAAAACAATTCAGACAGGGCATTTCCCAACAGGTAAGGACTGTGACAGTTAATTACAATGTATAGTAAGAACATTACCACCCCTGTATATGCTATGGGTCAGCCGCATGTATGCATGTGTATATATATATATATATATAAAAAAAAAATATATATATATATATATATACACACACACAGTATATATAAAATATATATAAATGAATGTGTGTATATATATATATATATTACACACACTGTATATATAAAAATATATATGTAGATAAATATATATATAAATAATTTATATTTATCTACATATATATTTTTATATATACAGTGTATATATATATATATATATATTTTTTTATGTATGTGTATATATATATATATATATATATATATATATATATATATATATATATATATACACATACATACACATATTAATTTCTATCTATTTATCTATATATATTTTATATATACAGTATATATATATATATACATTCATATCTATCTATTTCTATATATATAGATAGATAAATAGATATGAATGTGTATATATATACACTGTGGGCCAGATTCTTAAAAAATAGCGTATCTGGCGGCGTAGCGTATCGTATCGCATTTACGTCACGCCTACGCAAATTACTGGAGCAAGTGCCGTATTCTCAAAGCACTTGCTCCGTAATTTTCAGGCGGCGTAGCGTAAATGCGGCGTCGTAAGGCCGCGTAATTCAAATAGTGAAGGAGGGGGCGTGCTGTATTTAAATTAAGCGAGCCCCCGTGCCGAGCGAACTGCGCATGCGCAGGCCTTAAACGTAGGCCACTGCGCATGCTCTGTTATACGCCGCAAATACATTGCTTGCGACGTGAACGTAATTAACGCACGTCCCTATTCGCGACGCGTTACGTAAATGACGGAAAAAGCCGACGCTAACCCGACGGCCATACTTAACATGGCATACGGCGGACTGACGTAAGGTTACCCCTCATATAGCAGGGGTAACCTTACGCGTACGCAACCTACGTAAACTACGTCGCCACGGCGCAAAAAACTTTCGAGAATCGGCGTATGGGCTCATTTGCATATTCAGCGGTGAAATCGACATAAACGCCACCTAGCGGCCGGCGTAGTATTGCATTTAGGATCCAACGGTGTAAATGACTTACACCAGTCGTATCCAAGCTTAAAACCGGCGTATCAAGTTTTCAGAATACAAAACAATAATACCCGGGGGGAATTTCGAATTGCGCCGGTGTATGTGTAAATAAAATATATATAGATAAATAGAAATGAATGTGTGTGTGTGTATATAGATATATATATATATATATTACACACACTGTATATATAAAAACACACACATATATATATATATAGATAGATAGATATAAATTTACAGATTACGTTTACTATATAGGGAAATAAATGCATATATGGAAATGGTAGATGTAGTTCTAACAATTTCTCTTCTTTCTTTTTTTTTCCCCCAGGACAAAACAATGGCAAACTGACCTTGAAGAACTTCAACGTCCATGACAAACTGGGAGAAGGGGCTTCTGGAGAGGTCTACTTGGCATGCCATTCTGCCAGTCACCAGCAGCTGGCATTGAAGAAGAAGCTGAGAACATATTTCGGAAACGATGTTGAAGTCGAGGCGCTATGGATGACTAGACATTGTCCCTATACCACCAACATATACGGATCTTTCAAGACAACGGTAAGTAAGCTGTTACACATGGCCACTTGTTTAGACAATTATATGTGTGTTACCATGAGATCCCCTTCATTTTAGTGGACCAGTACCAAGGTGACATCATCTTTTGCACAGAACAATGGATGTCGATGGATTTCCAGTGTTGTACCTAAGTGTAGGGTGGTCCACACTAGGTACTGCCCTTTGAAGGGGGTCCTGGTAGGTTATGCTGAGTGGTGGCAGTGTACCCGGGTAGTGAAATGCTCTCCACATTCCAGCACCGGGCACGAAAAGAAGCCTCTGCCCATTCAATTGGAATTGGACGCTGGCCGATGGAGGTGGGCGCTGGCAGCTCTAGCTGCGGAGCATCCTACTGGGCACTCAACAGCTCAATCATCAGGGCTTCTGTTATCTCCTTCTGATACTCAGAAGAGATCTCTGGGTATCGGAGGGAGGGAAGTGCTGGTGCTACACAGTGCTCTGTAATTGTATGAGAGCCAGCATTGTTACCATATTGATGGCGAGCTCTGGTATGCACAGCCACCAAGTAAACAGAGCTGTAATTGGTGGCTTTTTACAGAGTGCCCCACTAGACCATCATGCAAAACAAGGGACACTTTCCCCACTAGGGAATTTTTTTTGGGGGGGGGGGGGGGGGTTACAAGGTCTCTAACAGTGAGGTTATGGGAGGGCCAAGATTTCTGATGGCAGCCCTGGTTACAACCACCAATTCTGGAGAAGGAGGGATTAATGTTCCAGCCAGCCACTGACCCATCACTAATGCTTGGAGGTGTGGGGGGGTATTTTTAATGCCATTTACTGACCACCAATGCTTGGGGTTATATACCGTGGATGTAAGTTCTCTTTTAAAATGACAAACAGCGTATATACTTTACCTTTTTCCCATTCTCTTACAGATTCATCAATACATTGCCTTGGAATACGTGAGCGGTGGGGATTTGGAAAGCCTCATTTCGACCAGCGCACCACTTCCACTGGAGATGTTAAGGTAAGATTGATAACAGAGCTTATTCTGGGGGTAGAGAGGGTGGTTGACCACTGAGGTGGGATCTTCCATCCGGGACCTGGTACCTTCATTATTATTATTATTATACACGATTTATATAGCGCCAACAGTTTATGCAGAGCTTTACAATGTAGAGGGGAGACAGCACAATTACAGTACAGGGCCCTGCTCGTAGAGGTTACATTCTAAAGGGGGGGGGGTGGTACAAACGGTAAAAGCTGCAGAGAAGGATTTGATGGGGGTGGTCATACACCTAGTTACACCTTTATACACCTAGGTAAGTGGCTTAAAGCGGAGCTCCGCCCTAAAGAGGAACTTCCGCTCATCCGGACACTCCCCCCTCCGGTGCCACAATTGACACATTTCAGGTGGGAGGGGGGTGCAGATACCTGTCTAAGACAGGTATTTGCACCCACTTCCGGGCTAACTGTCTGGGAAACACACAGCAGGGACCAGTGAAAGATGTGCAGCACTGCTCGCACATGCGCAGTACGGAACCGGGCAGTGAAGCCGCAACGCTTCACTTCCTGGTTCCCTCACCGCTGATGGCGGTGGGGGCAGCCCAGAGACGAGCAATTGCTCGTCTCTGGGCTTATTGCAGCCCCTCCCTGTAGGCGATGCAGTGCAGCTCGCGCATGCGCAGTGGGTGCCCGGCCGTGAAGCCGAAGGCTGTCACGGCTGGGTGCCCACAGTCGGAATGAAGACGCCGGCCAGGGAGGGGGGGAGAGGAGCGGAGCCCCGGTCGGCGTGTCGCTGGAACGTGGAGAAGGTAAGTGAATGTTTATTAAAAGCCAGCAGCTACACTTTTTGTAGCTGCTGACTTTTAATAAACATTACATTTGGGTGGAACACCCCTTTAAGCCCCGGACCAAAATGCAGCTAAAGGACCAGGCCCCTTTTTGCAAATCGGCACTGCGTCGCTTTAACTGACAATTGCACTGCGATGTGGCTCCCAAACAAAATTGGCGTCCTTTTTTTCCCACAAATAGAGCTTTCTTTTGGTCGTATTTGATCACCTCGGAGGTTTTTTTTAAAAAAAATGCAATGTTTTTTACTTTTTGCTATAATAAACATCCCCAAAAAATATATAACATTTTTTTTTCCTCAGTTTAGGCCGATACGTATTCTTCTACATATTCTTGGTAAAAAAAAAATCACAATAAGCGTTTATTGGTTGGTTTGCGCAAAATGTATAGCGTTTACAAGATAGGGGATAGTTTTATTGCATTTTTCTTTTTTACTACTAATGGCGGCGATCAGTGATTTTTTTTCGTGGCTGCGACATTATGGCGGACATTTCGGACAATTTTGGCACATTTTTGGGACCATTGTCATTTTCACAGCAAAAAAATGCATTTAAATTGCATTGTTTACTGTGGAAATGACAGTTGCAGTTTGGGAGTTAACCACAAGGGGGCGCTGATGGTGTTATTTGTGTGTATGAAGTGTGTTTACAACTGTAGGGGGTGTGGCTGTAGGTCTGACGTCATTGATTGTGTCCTCCTATAACAGGGATGACACGATCGATGCAGCCGCCACAGTGAAGCACGGGGAAGCCGTGTTTACACACGGCTCTCCCCGTTCTTCAGCTCCGGGTCCCGCGGTCCCGGAGCTTCGGACCGGGTCACAGGAGCGCGCCGCGGGCGTGTGCCCGTGACCCGCGGCTGGATACTAGCACAGCACGTACCTGTACGTGGATTTGCCCAGCCGTGCCATTCTCCGACGTATATGTGCAGGAGGCGGTCCTTAAGTGGTTAAAAGTCAGCAGTTGCAGTATTTGTAGCTGCTGGCTTTTAATATTTTTTTTACGGCAGAGCTCCGCTTTAAACAGACTGTACTAACACTGGATATATGTACCGTAGAAACACATAGGAGGGCGGAAATGCTTAGTGCATTACCATCACCATCTTTTTTTAGGTCCAAAATGCAAAAACATACAAATTACGAGAAGGATCAAGAATAGCAAACATATCAATACATGTATAATTTGTTCTCTTTCAGATTTATGAGTGCGGAGATCGTGTGCGGCCTTCGATACCTCCACAACAGGGGCATCGTGCATAGAGACATAAAACCAGAAAATATCCTCCTGGACCAGAATAGACATATTAAAATCACAGATTTTGGAATGGCGGCTACAATTTCCAACGGATCCATGCTTACAGGATACTGTGGAACACCGGCTTATTTGGCTCCAGAGGTAAGAAATGTTCCGTCCATCTTCTGACTTCATTGTAATGTTTGTTCATCGGTTTCCTAATCCTTCCTCTCTTCTGGATGTTTCAGATTTCTCGCGGATACCGTTACAACTGGGCTGTAGACTATTTCTCATTCGCTGTCACGCTGTATACGATGGCAACGCGCAGACACCCGTTTCTAACTCACCGGAAGACCATAGAACTGGCAATCATGGAGGACCAGCCACTGTTTCCAGCAGTAATGGACCCTGAACTCAAGGACCTTTTAATGAGGGTGAGTATACAGTATAAAGAGCTATAGCTCTATATACATATATATACCTATGATGGTTATACCATCCACAAATTGTAGTTGTACTAATTATTTTCCAATTGTCTTTCTTTCATTATTACAGTTGCTCTGTAAGAATCAAGACGTAAGGCGAGGGCGGATCAGAGAGCTAAGATCCCATCGGTTTTACCAGTCAATCGACTGGCAAGAACTAGAACCCGGCACGTCAGTATAAGCCACCACCTGGATGTAACGCCATATTGGAGAGGGAGAGGATTTGTGCTGGTAGTGGGGTCGGGTATTGTGTTAGGAGGGGGCCTGGGGGAATTAGGCCTAATAATTTGTGCTAGGAGAGGGGATTAGGGAGATTTGTGCTGGGAGGGGATAATGGGAGGGAATTTGTGCTAGAATAGGGTGGGGGAATTCGGCCTAATAGGGGGACTGGAGGGAGAAGATTTGTGCTGGTAAGGGGTATTGTGCTAAGAGGGGGCGGGGGAATTCGGCCTAATAACGGGGACTGGGGGGAATTTGTGCTAGGAGAGGGGATTAGGGAGATTTGTGCTAGGAGGGGGGATTTGGAGAGGGTTGTGCTAGGAGGGGATAGAGAAGGGAGAGGATTTGTGCTGGGAGGGGATACGGGGGGGAGGGTGGGGGATTTGTGCTAGAATAGGGAGGGGGAATTAGGCCTAATAAAGGGGAATTTGTGCTAGGAGAGGGGATTAGGGAGATTTGTGCTAGGAGGGGGGATTTATGCTGGGTAGGGTAATTTGGAGAGGGTTGTACTAGGAGGAGATAGTGAGGGGAGAGGATTTGTGCTGGGAGGGGGGATTTATGCTGGGTAGGGTAATTTGGAGAGGGGTGTACTAGGAGGAGATAGTGAGGGGAGAGGATTTGTGCTGGGGGGATTTATGCTGGGTAGGGTAATTTGGAGAGGGTTGTTCTAGGAGGAGATAGTGAGGGGAGAGGATTTGTGCTGGGAGGGAATACTTGAGGGGGAATTTGTGCTAGAATAGGGTGGGGGAATTAAGGCTAATAGGGGGGACTGGAGAGAGAGGATTTGTGCTGGTAAGGGGTATTGTGCTAGAAGGGGGGTGGGGAAATTAGGACTAATAAAGGGGACTAGGAGAATTTGTGCTAGGAGAGAGGATTAAGGAGCTTTGTGCTAGGAGGGGGGAATTTATGCTGGGTAGGGTAATTTGGAGAGGGTTGTGTTATGAGGGGATAGAGAAGGGAGAGGATTTGTGCTGGGAGGGGATACTGGGGGAGGAGGGGGAATTTGTGCTAGAAGTGGGTGGGGGAATTAGGGCTAATGGAGGGGAACGGGACTGGATGGAGCAGATTTCTGCTGGTAATGGGGGATTGGGCTAAGATCGGGTGGGGGAATTCAGGTTAATAGGGAGGACCGAAGTGTTGGGAAGATAGTAGCATGCAGAAAAATCTAGTTCTAGCCACTGCCTGTGAAGACCACTGGTGTGCAGCACCTAACAGGTATGGGTACGCGCCACCTTACCCAGTCTGATAGGTCCCCAGAGCTGGAGAAGGATTATTTCCCTGATCTAATACACCGCTGGTCGGTCTGGTTTTAGAATCCTTCCCCCAGAGTGGTTATGGGATATCAGAACTTTTTAACTTTGTCTAATTTATGAAGTTCTACTGGAGCAAAACTATGGCAAGTCAGGGTAAAATCCACATATGGAGTTACGTCTAGTTTAGGCATCACTAACTCTGCATCCACACCGGGTCAGTGTCCCACTTTCACAGTGCTCTGCTTATGATCGTGAGTATGTATACGAGTAAGTATAATTTATTATTATGAGTATATGCACACCTTTGTGTCAATCCTATTGACACAAAAGGGTTGTGCAATAAGGTTGATATCCCTGGAGGTACCTGTAATATAATTTAGTATTGTAGGAAGATTAGGCAAAATGGTGGAAACTGCAGCTTAACATTTCTAAGGCCCGGCTTACACTTAAACCGCAATGCTGTCCGTCCCTGTTCTCCGTTTCAGGGATGAATCAGGGTAGAATCTTTGCCTGAATTTGGCCCTAAAACGGAGGCAAAGACGCATAGTGCAGTGTACTGGCACTTTGCAAAAGTCCTCCGTGGTACCTACATTTATAGGTAAAGTTGATCCGGGGAAAATCCGATTGCCTCTCGGGGGATCAAGAAGGAATTTTTTCCCCAGCTGTAGCGAATTGGATTGTGCTCTGCTGGGGTTTTTCGCCTTCCTCTGGATCAACAGTGGGTATAGAATTTGGTATATGGGATTGTAACTATGTAACCTCTACCCAAAGAACACCCCAAAAGAAGATGTGTCTGCAGAAAACTATTATTATTATTGTCCCGCCGGTCTCTGTGTCCGTTGCTACCATACACTAGTTGAGTATTAGCATAGGGCACAGTCCTAGGGCAGACTAATACAGGGTATTATAAAAGTGTAATAAAAAACATAAAAAAAATAAAATATGTAATAATAAAAATTATATAAAAAAAAGGGATAGTGTAAAATTAAAAGAAAAAGCCAAATAGAACAATTAAAAAAGTAAAAAGAGCATATATGCTGAAGCATTGGGGCAGGGATGGAGAGGCGATTTGCCCCTAACATTAGGGGCGGATTACCACCATGCTTCGGCATACATTTTTGACATTTAGACACCCACAACCTACTCGACCCATTTCAATCAGGTTTCCGCCCTGGACATGGGACAGAAACAGCATTGCTCAAGATATGGGACGACGCTCTCGAGGCCGCAGACGAAGGAGAATCCTGTCTTCTGGTTCTGTTAGACCTGAGCGCAGCTTTCGACACAGTAGACCACAAGCTTCTATTGACCCGGCTAGCTGAAGTAGCCAGAGTCGCAGAAGGCGATTTATCTTGGTTCTCCTCTTTTTTGGAAAACAGATCGCAAATAGTGAAGTTAGGACCTTTCTTTTCGGAAAAACGCACGGTATCATACGGAGTCCCTCAGGGATCCCCGCTGTCGCCGGTGTTATTCAACATCTATCTTCGTCCGCTTTTTGAGATCATCAGCAGTCAAAAACTGCTCTATCACTCATATGCAGACGACACGCAACTGTATTTCCGCATTTGCAATAAAAAGGATCACCACCTCAATCTAGAGACATGCCTCTCTTTGATAGAGGACTGGATGACAAAGAGTTATCTTAAACTCAACGGAGCGAAAACAGAACTCCTTCTGTTGCAAGCCAAGCGTAAGAATCTACCTGCAACAACTTGGACACCCCCGCCCATTCTGGGCAAAATCATCACCCCTAGCGCCAAAGTCAAAAGCCTCGGGGTCATTTTCGACTCCTACATGACTATGGACGCACAAATAGGGTCAGTAGTCAGCGGATCTCACCATCTGCTGCGCCTACTACGCAGGCTTATCCCTTTTATCCCCAAAGAAGACATAGCGGTCGTGGTGGGAGCAGTTGTTAACTCCAGATTGGACTACGCAAATGCCCTTTACCTCGGACTCCCTAAGTACCAAATCGCTCGTCTACAAGTCGTTCAAAATACGGCCGCTAGACTTGTGACTGGGAAAAAACCCTGGGAATCAATCTCACCTTCACTGAGATCCCTTCACTGGCTGCCAGTAAAAGACAGAATCACTTTTAAAGCACTCTGTCTAACGCATAGATGTGCCCATGGGAACGCCCCCCAATATCTATGCGATAAAATAAAAGCCCACAACCCCAATCGCGTTCTGCGATCCACTGATCAAAACCTCCTGCAGATACCGAAAGCCGGATACAAATCCAAAGGAGATAGAAGATTCGCGGTCCAAGGTCCCAGACTATGGAACGCATTGCCAACCAGTATTCGGTTGGAGGAGAACTACCTAGCATTCAGGAGAAAGATCAAGACTCATCTCTTTTGATACCAAAGGAGACAGGAACAACAAGCGCCCAGAGGCGATTCAGTTCGCATGTGCCGCGCTATATAAGTTTTCATTCATTCACTCTTTTTTTTGACACAGATTGCAATAAAAGTTGTTTTATTACCATTTTTTCAGGTACGTCATTCGCTGCAGCGCAAGTTTATTTAGACAGCAACAGGGTTTGCTCTCACGATACGTACATCCATGATTTCAGTGATGTAGGAGGTGATTTCACCGCAAAGTAAAAAAAAAAAAAAGCATATGTGCCAAGGCATAGGGGCAGGGGAGGACATGGGGCGGATCGCCCCTATGCTTCGGCATATATTTTTTATTGTATGCCCATCATTAGAAGTGGGTGGATGCAGGGAGGTATTCTAATGGTTGGCATACCACCGATCCATCGATTTGAATGGAGAAATCCTTTAGGTTCTCCTTTTTTCGTTCAGCCACAGGCTGAATGGGAAAAAAAAAAACAATATATGCCCAACAAGGACCAGCAACGCACTGGTATGTTGCTGGACTTTGAGAGGTTATACCAGAATGATGCCTGGAGGTTTAAGTTTCTTTACATTCCCTGTGATAACAATAAAAATGATTAAAAAAATAAAAATAAAACGAAATGAAAGGGATAGTGTTAAATAAAAAGAAAAAACGTCAAAAAGAAAAAAAAAAGCATATATGCCGAAGCATTGGGGCAGGGGTGGAGGGGCGATTTGCCCCTAAAATTAGGGGCGGATTGCCACCATGCTTTGGCATATATTTTTTACTCTTTTTTTTGGCACAGATTGCAATAAAAATAAGTTGTTTTATTACCATTTTTTCATGTATGTCATTCAGCTGCAGCGCAAATTTATTTAAACAGGGTTTTCTCTCACGATACCTAAATCCGTGATTCCATCGCTGTAGGAGGTGATTTCACCGCCGCAGTTAATAAAAAAAAAGCATATGTGCCGAAGCATAGGAGCAGGGGTGGACATGGGGCGGATCGCCCCATGCTTCAGAATATATTTTTATTGTATGCCCATCATTAGAAGTTGGTGGATGCAGGGCGGTATTCTAATGGTTGGCCTAACACCGATCCAACGATTTGAATGGAGAAATCCTTTAGGTTCTCTTTTTTTTATTCAATAAATTACAAAAGGACCAGCAACGTTCTGGTATGTTGCTGGACTTTGAGTGGTTATACCAGAATGATGCCTGCAGGTTTAGGTTCATTTACATTCCCTGTGATAAAAAATAAAAAAAAATAAAGGGACAGTGTAAAATTCTAATAAAAAGCAAAATAGAATAATTAAAAAAGAAAAAAAGAGCATATATGCCAAAGCATTGGGGCAGGGATGAAGGGGCAATTTGCCCCTAACATTGGGGGCGGATTGCCACCATGCTTTAGCATACATATCTCACGATACGTAAATCCGTGATTCCAGCACTGTAGGAGGTGATTTCACTGCCGCAGTTTTAAAAAAAAAAAAGAGATCTAGCGTCTAATAGGCCCCAAATTTTTCAAGAAAGAGTACCTGTCACCAATGCTGTATTTTGGCCTAGGCCAACAAGGCCCAGGCCTAGGGCAGCACTTCGCAGGGGGGCAGCATGAAAAGAGTCCCCGTAGACTTATCAGGCGGACTGGGCTGCAAGACAAATCGGTCTGGTGCCCCCATAAAGCGGCCGCACTATTGCCGGTATGATGGTGCAGACACAAGGGATACTGACTTGGTCACCTAATCTGGCAGGTAGGTAGTAAGACTCTCCTGCAATTCTTTGCTTGTGTCAGTTGTACATATTAAGGAATCTTACATTTGAATTTTTTTCTGTTGATTACTGATGAACTTTTATTTAATGACACACACTGGACTGGCATGCACTGACCTACACTAACAGATGTACATAAACTCACCGCTCCATGCTTTAAGAGAGATGCACACAGACAGACAACCAAATTAGGAGAGTGTAGATCGCACACACAGATTATAGGATGAGGCCTACTACATACATACATCCAACACTAGAAAAAGGATGACAAGCATCCAGTAGGGTAGCTTAGAGTAGTTTAGTGTAGGTCCTGCCCTAGAAGAGTCTACCTTGCCGTGGTGGGCAGGCTTGGAATCTCATGGTCAAAAGTGTGTCAGCGAATGGGCGAGAGGATCACTAGATCTTCACTTTTGGCCAATCGATTTTACCAAAGGACTCTTGGTTTATTTATAGTATATATAGTTGGAAAAAGAAAAAAATGTGTATAGATCCATAATTATACTTTTATACACACAATAAAAAATTGGTATATTTACATTTAAATAGCTTCTTCTTTTATTTAATCCTTTCCTTGGATGCAAAGGCCACATTTGTAAGGCTGGAAGGGGCTCTATGGCTACTTCTTCCACTTCTGGTGTGTGTAAGGATGTGTAGTAGGTGTTTATGTATTAACATGTGTCCTAACCATGTGTATATGTATGTATTGACAAGGCCCTTATGTGACAACAAGGTCCTCTCAATGGAGACATCAGGGGTCTTCAAGCTTCACACCAAAAACAGGATATATGATTAAATCCTGTAATGAAACATTCTCCTTAACTAGGAAAAGATATCAAGTTCTCAGCGAATTTTATATTCATTTTTAATACATTTTATATTCCTACACATTCTCCTCACAAAATATATAGGGAATTCTTTCCTGTTATCCAGGGCTAGAGGATGTGCTTTATTCAGAAAAGGTGTTTTTCTGTCCTCACAATCTATACTTTAGTATTAAACCTTTCTCTCGTCTCCAATATATTAATAAATTCTCAATTTTAAAATCTCTTGCTTCTTAAAGTGACTGTAAAGCTTTACAATTTGTTTGTTAAAAGAATAAACGTGCTATACTTATCTGCTCTGCGTAATGGTTATTAACAGAGCAGCCCTGATCCTCCTCTTTTCAGGTCCCCCATCGGTGCTCCTGGCTCCTCCCCTTGCCTGCACTTGTGCATGCTCGATCTGGAGCCTCACTGACTTTGTCGATTGTGTAAAAAAACGTCTGCACTTGGTGACTATTATGTTTTTACGTTGACAGAATGGGCGTATATATACGTCCCCTTTAATTTGCCGCCGTGTGGTCGCACGCTCCATGAGCGTGTCTGCGGACCCGTGGACTCGATGTCCGCCGGAGTCCCGCGATCGGGTCACAGAGCTGAAGAACGGGGAGATGTCATTGTAAACACAACGGCCCAGATTCAGAAAAACTGGCGTATTTTTAGGCGGGCGTAACGCATCTCATATGCGATACGCCGCCGTAACTTAGAGAGGCGAGTACCGTATTCAGAAACAACTTGCGCCCCTAAGTTACGGAGGCGTAGCGTATATGGGCCGGCGTAAGCCCGCGTAATTCAAATTATCAAGGCAGTGGGCGTGTTGTATTGAAATGAGCTGTGACCCCATGCAAATGAGGGGCCGAACGAACGGCGCATGCGCCGTCCGTGGACGTATCCCAGTGCGCATGCTCAAAAAATTCACGTTCACGGATAGAATGCCTAAGATACGTCAAACACTGCATACGACCTGAATGTAACTTCCGCCCAGCCCCATTCACGTACAACTTACGTAAACGACGTGAAATACGGCAGCTGTTGCGACGTCCATACTTAACATTGCCTGCGCCTCATATAGCAGGGGTAATTTTACGCCGGTCGTACGCCTTACGTAAATGACGTATATCAATGCGCCGGGCGCAAGTACATCGGCGTATCTAGCTCATTTGCATATTCTACGCGTAAATCTACGGAAGCGCCCTTAGCGGCCAGCGTAAATATGCAACTAAGATACGACGGCGTAAGAGACTTACGTCGGTCGTATCAAGCTAGAATTCAGGCGTATCTTGGTTCCTGAATACAGGGCATATATACGACAGTGCATCTTTTAACTTACGCAGCGTATTAATAGATACGCCGGCGTAAAGTGTTTCTGAATCTGGCCCAACATCTCTCCGTTCTTCCTAGTGACATGTCATTGATCGTCTGTTCCCTGTTATCGGGAACAGCAATCAGTGACGTGTCACGGCAAGCCACGCTCCCTAACAGTCAGAATCACTCCCCTAGGTCACAATTAGCTAATTCAGCACCCCCTACAGGTTAACCACTTCACTCCTAGTGCTATTTTTACAGTAATCAGTGCATTTTTATAGCACTGATCGCTGTAAAAATGACAATGGTCCCAAAATAGTGTCAGAAGTGTCCGCCATAATGTTCCAGTCATGATAAAAATCACTGATCGCCGCCGTCATTACTAGTAAAAAAAAAAGATATTAATAAAAATGCCATAAAACTAACCCCTATTTTGTAGACGCTATAACTTTTGCGCAAACCAACCAATAAACACTTATAGCGTTTTTTCAACCTAAAATATGTAGAAGAATACATATTAATGGAAGAGCTGCTGCAGACGTGTATAGCGCTGGATCGAAATCGGGCTCAAGTATTAGGGGGGGGGGGGTGGAGTGGGCACCATTAACCACTTGCCGACTGCCACATGTACATATACTTATACATCGGCAGAATTGCATGAGCAGGCAAAGCAACATCCCAGGCTTAGGGCAGCATGAAAAGAGTCCCCGCCAGCATTCGCTACACTTTTAGTGCAGCACCAGTCTTATGAGGTGGACTGGGCCCGCACCCATAAAGCGGCCGCACTGTTGCCGGTATGATAGGGATGGTGCGGACACAAGGGACACTGACATGGTCACCTATACCTGTCATGTAGGTAGTAGGACTCTCCTGCAATCCTTTGCGTGTGTCAGTTGTACATATTAGGGAATCTTAATTGTATTTCTGTTGATTGCTGATGATGAAAATAAACAGATAGATTTATTTGTTTCTTCCCCAATCCTTCCTTTGCTCACTGTCTGGAGCACATACCTTCATCACTGTGCTACATGTTTTCTGCTGCACAACTGGCATGGTTATATTCTCCAAGTCCTCCATACATTTAGCAGTGCCACCTCATTGGTGCCATCTCATCAGTGCCACCTTATCAGTGAAACTATAAGCAACACTTTTTTTTTCCATTATGGATAGAGTAAGGAATGGTTATAGCCCCTGTTAATTTTTTATTTTTTTTTGCCATCCGTTCATTTCTCTTTATTTCCTGTCCCATAGCCAAACAAGAAGTGAGAGGAAATCTCTGCAGATTAAGGGAATCCCCTCCCCCCAAGGCCCTCAGAACTAGTGTCCCCACTGGAAAATGTCAGGTCCTAAACAGGATGGCGTGTGACCTTGACAGGAAGGGGTGGATTATATTTAAATTAGGCGGGGGCACAAGTTTAGTTAGGCCTAGGTAAGTACAAAACCTAAATACACCACTGCCTGTCACTACATATTGCTAATGATAAAAAAAAAAGGGACAGTGTGAAATTAAAATAAAAAGCAAAATAGAATAAATTAAAAAAGAAAAGAAAAAAAAAGAAAGAAAAATTAGCATATATGGCGGCGT
Organism: Rana kukunoris; assembly: GCA_029574335.1. Lineage (NCBI taxonomy): Eukaryota > Metazoa > Chordata > Amphibia > Anura > Ranidae > Rana > Rana kukunoris. Next base: position 546,219,936 of record CM056052.1, on the reverse strand, counting down.
ACACACGATCGGATATATCCGATGAAAACGGTCCGCGGACCATTTCCATCGGATATGTCCGATCGGGAGTTTGATCCGATGGCGTGTAAACACCATCGGATCAAATTCCCCGCCGCCGGACGGCGCGGTGACGTAGTGGTGACGCGGCGGTGACGTTGACGCCGCCGCGTCACCGCCACGTCACCGCACCAGGAAGTAAAACACTTCCGCGCATGCGCCGAATCCATTCGGCAGCGGCGCGGCGGCGGTGGGGGCCGACATGTCTGCTGGTAAGTGTACTAACCAGCAGACATGTCGGGCGGACAGATTCCCACCGGATAGATTTCAAAGCATGCTTTGAAATCTGTCGGGTGGAGAAATCTGTCCGCTAGCCCATACACACGAGCGGAGATGCCTGCTGAAACGGTCCATCGGACCGTTTTCAGCGGACATATCCCCTCGTGTGTACGCGGCCTATGTCGAAGCACAGGGGGAGGGGCGATTTGCCCCTAACATTAGGGGCGGATTGCCCCCATGCTTTGGCATATATATTTTTCGCACAAATTGCAATAAAAAAAGTTGTTTTATTGTCATCATTGTTTGCTTTCAGGTATGCCATTCAACTGCAGCACGGATTTATTTATTTTGACAGCAACAGGGTTTTCTCTCACAATACGTAAATCCGTGATTCCAGGGCTGTAGGAGGTGATTTCACCACCGCAGTTAAAAAAAAAAGCATATGTTCCAAAGCATAGGGGCAGGGGTGGACAGAGGGGTGGATCGCCCCTATGCGTTGATATATATTTTATTTATTGTATGCCTATTATTAGAAGTGGGTGGATGCAGGGTGGTATTCTAATGGTTGGCATCTATCAATCGATTTGAATGGAGAATTCCTTTAAGTTCTTTCTTTTGTTCAGCCCACAAAAAATTACAATATATGCCCAACAAGAACCAGCAACGTACTGGTATGTTGCTGGACTTTCCTCCTCTCCCGCCATCTTCCATGGTTTTCTCAGGCTCTCCTGTCCCTGTCAGGACAAACTGGATCCTTCCTACAATTCCAGGAAGAGATCATCACAGCCCTTTTGTTTCCAGACGTCCTGTGTCCCAACTTCCCAATGCAAATGCAGTGAGCTGGCTGCAAGAGAGGCACTTTCCAGAAGTTCTCTGTGGTACCTCTACCCAAAGAAGATGTGTCTGCAGAAAGTGTGGATATAGGTGTGACACCCGCTATTACTGTCCCTCCTGTCCTGACCAACACGGTCTCTGCATCGGTGACTGTTTCTGTCACTACCATACACTAGTTGAGTATGAGCAGAGGGTATAGCACGACACAGTACTAAGGCACACTAATACAGGGTCTCGAAAGATATTAGATGGCCATTGCATTTTGAGAGACCCTAACCTGGAACATTCAAAGTTATAATAAAACTGTTAAAAAAATAAATAAGTTTTATTGTTCTCTCTGATGTTTTCTCGATTCACCTGCCCCAGACCACCCCCCCCCCCCCGATTTCCAGGCTGGATGACACGTGATTTTTGGATCCAGTGTGGAACGCAAATGTACCGCTACTCGGGTGCAGCCATAGGAAAGTCCCTGGCTTCGTCCTAGCTCCGCAGTGGCGGCCATCTTGGTACACCCGGCGGCTGTCTCGTCAGGAAGTGACGTTTCGTCGCCGCCATCTTGCTCCACCCCACACTCCTGCACAGTAATGTTAATGAGAAGGGGCCAAGCGGACTTGATATCAGATGGTCCTTGCATTGCTTTGTAGCGGCGGTTGTAAATGGACTTCTGTTTATGCCCACCTACCTCCGGGTCTGATCAGATCCACTAAAAAAAAAAAAAAAAAACATATAGGAGGACTGCATCCTCTTCTGTTTGGGCAGACTGGATTGAAGGCAGCCGGTTGAAATTGGGAAAGGTTTGGGCAGACTGGATTGGAGGCAGCCGCCCATAGACCAGAGCGGGCTCTGTCCAGGTCTGCTCTGCAAAAATTTACCCCTCATCCGCCCCGCTCTTCTCCAATCAGGATGGGATCTGTAAGTTGATCTACTGAGGATTGGAACGCAAACTGTCCGTGTGAAAGGGGCCTTATGTTGCACATAGCATTTATTATTTTTTACAAATATATATCTTTACCAGTGGCACAGTTTTTCAGAAGAAAAATATTTTGATTGAATGATTTGCACCTTTTATTTGATGGTTGATGCACTTATATGAATGAGTTTATGCACATATAAAGTGGCAGCGCCACAATTTTGAGTACACTACTTAGTATCTGATATCAGGATATTGCGCAGGAAGCTCTTATTCTAAATAGTGATGCACCACTATGTCGGACGCCGAAAATTACCAAGCAAAATAGGGTTATCGTTATTTTGCCAATAACGGCATGCTATATCCCATAGAGTTCAATGATAAATCGTGTTCTATAGACCTCAATGCAAAAACACTCCCTAGTGACTTGCATGCAAAGTCACGTCCCATAGACTTCAATTTAAAAACACCCCCTAGTGCAGGGGTAGGCAACCTGGGGCCCTCCAGCTATTGTGGAACCACATTTCCCATGAGGCATTGTAAGGCTGGAAGTTACAATTATTCCCAGAGGCATGATGGGACTTGTAGTTCTGCAACAGCTGGACGGCCCCAGGTTGCCTACCCCTGCTCTAGTGACTTCAATGCAAAAACACCCCCTAGTGACTTCAATACAAAATCGAGGCCCCTTAGACCTTAATGCAAAAACGCCCCCTAGTGACTTTAATGCAAAGTCGCGTGACAGACTTCAACGCAAAACCCCCCTAGTGACTTCAATGCAAAATGCCAGCCACAATAATTCTATTAAAAAAAATAAAATAATCCTGAATTTTCATTTTTGGTACCCCACTACTAGTAATACCGATTTACTACCCAAGTGAAGGTTTTCAAAGCTGATTGTAGATGGACTTTTTTTTTTGGATCAGCCAGTTGGCTCCCAGTTGATGGTGCTGGCTTACATGTGATTTTTTAAACAGAAGTGTGATTTTTAAACACAAGTGGGAAGAGTTAAAAAACAGGAGTTTGCTTTTAACTGTTTCTGCTTGCAAGTGTCATTTGTTTCTGACACTTTTTAAACAGGTTTTTTATTTCTCTCTGCTAAGGGGAGTGTTTAATTGTGATCAGGTGAACAGGTTATTTTTTTTTCTCTGCTAATCAAGAAGTGTGATTTTTAAACACAAGTGGGAAGAGTTAAAAAACAGGAGTTGAAAACAGGAGTTAAGACAGGAGTCTTCTAAACTGTAAGTAACATCTTAAACTTCCTACAAGTAATAATATATTGTAACTGGGAAATGTGTGCTAGCAGGGTTGAAGGTTTTGCTCAGTGCACAGTGTGTCACATGTATGCAAAATTGGTGCAACAGCTCCAGGATGGATACCGCTGTGACAGATGTGAGCAGGTTGCCCTTCTGGAAGCTCGCATTAGAGATCTGGAGGAGCAAGTTGCAACACTGGGCAGAAAGGACAACCTTGAAAGGGGTCCTCTGCTTGCTGAGCAGGTGGTCAGTAGGGTTAATGTCGAGGGTGAAGGGGCAAGTCAGAATTATCAGATAGGAAGATGGGTTAATGTAGTTAGAGGGAGTGGAATGGGCTTGCAGGGTCACCCTCTCAGCCCTAGCCCTCCTCCCCCGTCTCTCCAACGTACAGAAGCTTGATCCAGGGGTTACCCGATCGCCTCTTACAGGGGTCAGGAAGGAATTTTTTCCCTACCGGAGCATATTGGCTGAGCGCCGCCAGGTTTTTCTGCCTTCCTCTGGACCAAGCCAGGAGAGAGGAATTAGCCAATTCCTCTCCCCACTGCCCCAAACCCCCCCCCCCCCCCCGGTGTATTGGCGATCATGGCATGTCGGCAATATTCTGCCGAAACCATTTAGAGTTTGAGGCAATGCGCGGCAATACTGCCAGCCATCACCAAAAAGGCCCTAAGAACTGAGCGACTATTGAGAATCGATCATAGATCGACGGTCAGACATTTCAGCCATTTACCCCAGCTCAAGCACATATCATGTGCTCTGATAAACACAAGATCGGCAGTAAAACACTGACTAGAAATCCGCAACTTCATTCAACAAAATGATCTAGACTGTCTCTTTATTACAGAGAGCTGGCTCACAGCCGACTGTAACACCATTCTAGGAGAACTGGTGCCAGAAAATTACCGTATCATAACGGAAAACAGAATAGGGCAAAGAGGAGGCGGCCTGGCGGTGATCCACAAGACTCACCTTACGATCACCAAACCAGTCCGCCAAAACCCTCTTCCATTCGTGGAAACCCTTACTCTGCAACTGCAAGCTAATTCAAAGGAGACCGTCCACATTCTGCTCTGCTATAGGCCGCCCGGCCCAAAATCGCAGCTGCTATCATCATGGACGGATTTCTTTTCCACTTACACCCTCAACAGCAAACATCTTTTGCTGCTTGGGGATTTCAATCTCTGGGCAAACTCCTCACAAGACCCCATTGCCGACGCCTGTATTGACCACCTGGAAGGATTAGGATTACAGCAACTAGTATGTGGGCCCTCACATGCTTCAGGTCACACACTTGATCTTATTTTCAGACAAGCTCTGGAAATAAAAATTTTGGAAAATGAAAAGTTGCCATGGACAGACCACCATGCAATTATATTCAGTATTTCCACCATCCCCCCTGCAATAAAAACATCAAATCCAGTGACAACACACTGGACTAGATGTCAGAAGAAGCTCCACTCGGAACTCTTCAAAACTACTTTAAGGAAAAAAATAGAAACAACTCAGCCGCATCAAACGACCGTTGAAACATTGGAAGCCATAAACTCGGCCATGCTACAGTCAGCCGACTTGGTAGCGCCGAAACGAAGAACCCGCATTCGGAAAAACAACCGCAGCTGGTTTAACAACCATCTGTCGTTACTGAAGCAAGAACGCAGAAGGGCAGAATCTGCCTGGAAAAGATGTTCTTCAGAGCTAAACCTATCCATCTACAAGGCGACTACAAGAAAATACCACAAAGAAATTTTCCAAGCCAAGAAAAATTATTTTTCGGAGGCTATCAACGGTGCCCTAAATCGCCCCCGCGAACTCTTCAAGATGGTCACCCAGACCATGAAACCAGGATGCATTGAAGCCCCCAGTTCGGACACACAAGAATTTTGCAATGAACTATCGGATTACTTCATTAATAAAATCAAGGCAATCCGTGAAAGCATTCAGCAAAACAATTCCCCCCTCAGCCCCCCCTGCAGCCTCTCACACAGCACCCATAGTAATTCTCCTATATCAGGTAAGTTTACCCTGGAACCCATCTCCATCGAGACCACTAAGAATGTCATTGGCGCTTTGCGTAATGGCACAGCGCCAAATGACATTATCCCCACAAAACTGCTAAAGGAATGCGCCTACATCCTGGCTCCTCCCATCACGCAGCTTATCAACCAGTCTTTCTTGGAGGGCATAGTGCCCTCACAGTTGAAAGAGGGTATAATCCAACCTTCATCCTCTTTTTGAGATTATCAGCAGCCAAAAACTGCTCTACCACTCATATGCAGATGACACGCAACTGTATTTCCGCATCTGCAACAGACAGGATCACCACCTCAATCTAGAGACATGTCTCTCTTTGATAGAGGACTGGATGACAAAGAGTTATCTTAAACTCAATGGAGCGAAAACAGAACTTCTCCTGTTTCACGCCAAGCGCAGGAATCAACTTTCAACAGTGTGGACCCCCCCGCCTATTTTGGGCAAGCTCATCACCCCTAGCGCCAAAGTCAAAAGCCTAGGGGTCATTTTTGACTCCTGTATGACAATGGACGCACAAATAGGGTCAGTAGTTAGCGGATCTCACCATCTACTGCGCCTACTACGCAGACTCACTCCGTTCATCCCTAAAGAAGATTTAGCGGTCGTGGTGGGAGCAATTGTAAACTCCAGGCTGGATTATGCAAATGCCCTTTACCTCGGACTCCCCAAGTACCAAATCGCTCGTCTGCAAGTCGTTTAGAATACGGCCGCCAGACTTGTGACTGGGAAAAAACCCTGGGAATCCATCTCACCTTCACTGAGAGCCCTTCATTGGCTGCCAGTTAAAGACAGAATTGCTTTTAAAGCTCTCTGTCTTACGCATAGATGTGTCCATGGGAATTCCCCCCTTTATTTATGCGAAATAATAAAAGCGCATAACCCCAATCGCGTTTTGCGATCCACGAATCAGCACCTGCTCCAGGTTCCGAAAGCCAACTTCAAGTCCAAAGAAGAAAGAAGATTCGCGATCCATGGTCCCAGACTATGGAACGCTTTACCAACCAGCATTCGGTTGGAGGAGAACCACCTAGCATTTAGGAAAAAGGTCAAGACTTCTCTCTTTTGATATCAAAGGAGACAGGAACAACAAGCGCCCAGAGGCGATTCAGTTCGCATGTGCCGCGCTATACAAGTTTTCATTCCTTCATTCATTGCAGACAAGGAAGGCCAATCCTGTATTTGTGCATCAAAACAAATTTGCCAAGTTGGGTGAAGATGTGGAGGTGGCTAACACAGAGGTGGCAGCACTAGATGTTACTGCTACCCCTAACAGCCGGGAGAGCAACCCATCTAGTAGAAGTGGTGAGGGGAGTGCAGGTAGGCCTAGACAGTTGGTGGCAATAGGGGATTCTATAATCAGAAGGACTGATAGAATAATTTGTCGCCAGGATTGCCTCAACCGAATGGTTTGCAGTCTCCCTGGTGCCAGGGTTCGGCATGTGGTGGACCGGGTAGATAAATTCCTGTGAGGGGCTGGACATGACCCAGCTGTCTTGGTCCATGTTGGAACCAATGACAGTATACATGGAAGGTGGAGGCGCCTTAAGAATCAATTTAAAGAACTAGGCTGCAAGATGAAGGGAAGGACCTCCAAGGTGATATTCTCTGAAATATTGCCTGTGCCATGAGCAACACAGGAAAGGCAGGGAGAGATTAGAGAGCTGAATGCATGGCTAAAGACCTAGTGTAGGAAGGAGGGATTTGGGTTTCTAGAGCACTGGGATGACTTTTCATTGGGGTGCAACCTATATGCTAAAGATGGTTTGCACTTGAATGGAAGGGGGTCTGCTGTGCTGGGGGAGAGGTTTAGGGGAATGCTGGAGGAGTATTTAAACTAGACTTGAGGGGGAGGGTGAACTAGAATTACATCGGGCACACAGGTCAGTTAGGGGTCAGACATTAATGGAGAGTGGAATGGGGATAGATGGAGGTGGGGTTATGGCAGGTGACGAGAAAGTTCCCATGTTGCAAACAGCCATTGGAAATTATAGTGCCATTTGCACTACTAAAAATTATATGAAAAACACCAGCGAAAAATGTAACAATACATTTAAGTGTTTGTTCACCAATGCCAGAAGCCTTCCAAGCAAAACAGGTGAGTTGGAAGCTCTGGTGCATGAGGAGAGCTATGATGTAATCTGTATTGCTGAAACTTGGCTTCATTCCTCACATGACTGGGCTATTAATATTCCTGGCTATGCTCTCTTTCGGAAAGACAGGGTAAAAAGGAAAGGTGGAGGCGTCTGTCTCTATGTGAGAAGTGACCTCAAAGCAAGCGTGAAAAAGGACCTGGTTGATGGAGAGTGCGATGAAGTTGAAGCATTATGGGTGGAACTGCATACAGATGTGCATAGTTCAAAGTTAATCATTGGAGTTTGTTATAGACCACCCAATGTTAATGAGGAGGTGGAGACTCGGCTCCTTGCACAGATGGAAAGGGTTGCAAGGGCTGGGACGGTGATAATAATGGGGGATTTTAACTACCCAGAAATTTACTGGAATAATGGAATTTCTGGGACAGTTAAAGGACAAAAATTTAAAAACCTATTGCAGGACAATTTTATGGTCCAGTTTATTGAGGCCCCAACTAGAAATGATGCTCTGTTGGACCTAGTAATCTCAAACCATGCAGAGCTTATTACTAATGTTCAGATAAAGGAACACCTGGGTAGCAGTGATCAGAACATGATTTCATTTAATATTAACTATAAGCAAGAAATACATACAGGAAAGATAAAAACACTTCATTTCAAGAGAGCAAATTTTCAAAGCATGAGGACTACTCTCCAGGGCTTGGACTGGGAGGGAATATTGGCACAGATGAACACAGAACAGAAATGGGAATTCTTCAAAAAGACTTTTTGGAACCTCACTGCAAAGTAAATTCCCATGGGCAATAAGTTTAAAAGGCTAAAGATAAAACCTATGTGGCTCACGGTCAAAGTTAAAAAAGCTATAAACAATAAGAAAATAGCTTTTAAAAAATATAAAAATGAAGGAACACTAGTGTCGTTTAAATGTTACAAAGAATATAATAGAACATGTAAAAAGGAAATCAAGGATGCAAAAATTCAACATAAACGACAGATTGCAAAAGATAGTAGGACAAACCCCAAAAAAATCTTTAAATATATTAATAGTAAAAAGGTCAAGTCTGAGCATGTATGCCCTTTACAAAATAATCTAGAGTGGGTGATTGAGGACATAGAGAAGGCAAATTTATTAAATGCTTTCTTCGGCTCTGTGTATACAATGGAGAATGGGGGAGCTCATGTCCATAATGGGGTTGGGAGTGACACAGCCCCAAATCCACAATGGCTCAAAAGTGATATGGTCCAGAAATATTTAGACAGAATAAAGGTGGATAAAGCACCTGGACCAGATGGCATCCACCCATGGATCCTAAAAGAATTGAGCTCTGAAATTTCAAAGCCACTGTATCTAATATTTAGGGACTCATTAATGACAGGAATAGTACCACTGGATTGGCGTAGAGCCAATGTGGTGCCTATATTTAAAAAAGGGAACAAAGTCTTTACCAAGTAACTATAGACCTGTTAGTTTAACTTATATAGTTGGGAAGATACTGGAACGTTTAATAAAAGACCACATGGATGAGTTCTTGCTGGAAACAAACTATTTAAGCAGCAGACAGCATGGATTCATGAAAGACAGAAGTTGTCAGACAAACCTGATTTCCTTTTATGAAGAGGTAAGTAAAACCCTGGACAGAGGCGTGGCAGTGGACGTGGTATACTTGGATTTTGCAAAAGCGTTCGATACAGTTCCCCACACACGGCTCATGTGTAAGGTAAGGTCTACAGGATTAGATATATCAGTTTGTAAATGGATAGAAAACTGTCTGAAAGACAGGATTCAGAGAGTTGTGGTTAATGATTCTTACTCTGAATGGTCCAAGGTTATCAGCGGTGTACCCCAAGGTTCAGTGTTGGGTCCCTTACTTTTCAATATATTTATAAAATGATATTGGGTCTGAGATCCAAAGTAACATTTCTGTTTTTGCAGATGACCCCAAGCTATGCAGTGGAATAACGTCCTTGCAGGATGTCTCCAATTTACAAGCCGAACCTCAATGCTCTGTCAAATTGGGCGACTATGTGGCAGATGAGGTTTAATGTTGATAAATGTAAAGTTATGCACTTGGGGGCTAAGAATATGCATGCATCATACATGCTAGGGGGAGTTCAACTGGGGGGATCTGTAGTGGAGAAGGATCTGGGGGATCTGTAGTGGAGAAGGAGATCTGGGGGGAATCCATAGTGGAGAAGGATCTGGGGGTTTAAGTTGATCATAAGCTCAATAATAACATGCAATGCCAAGCTGCGTTTTCCAAAGCGAGGAAAGTCCTTTCTTGTATTAAGAGAGGTATGGACGACAGAGATAGAGATATCATTTTGCCCCTGTACAAATCATTAGTAAGACCTCATCTGGAATATGCAGTCCAGTTTTGGGCTCCAGTTCTCAAAAAGGATATCGGAGAACTGGAGAAAGTGCAGAGAAGGGCAACTAAACTGATAAGAGGCATGAAGGAGCTCAGCTATGAGGAAAGATTAGAAAAACTGAATTTATTCACTCTTAAGAAGAGGAGAATAAGGGGGGGATATGATCAACATGTACAAATATATAAGAGGTCCATATAGTGAACTTGGTGTTGAGTTATTCACTTTAAGGTCAATGCTGAGGACAAGGGGGCACTCTTTACGTCTGGAGGAAAAGAGATTTCACCTCCAAATACGGAAAGGTTTCTTCACAGTAAGAGCTGTGAAAATGTGGAACAGACTCCCTCCAGAGGTGGTTCTGGCCAGCTCAGTAGATTGCTTTAAGAAGGGCCTGGATTCTTTCCTAAATACACATAATATAACTGGAGTACTAAGTTCTGTAGGTAAATTTGATCCTGGGTAAATCCGATTGCCTCTCGGGGGATCAGGAAGGAATTTTTTCCCCTCCGGTAGCAAATTGGATCATGCTCTGCTGTTTTTTTTTTGCCTTCCTCTAGATCAGGGGTGCCCAACCTTTTGAAGAGCAAGGGCCACTTAGGCAACTTGGTAACCGGTCGAGGGCCACAATGAGTGCAGCGGGCGGATGACAGATCACCACTACTCCTACAGGCCCTCCGATCCGCCCAGATGGAAGGATACGAATTCCCTTCTGTTTTTCAGATTGGAGATAGGCAGGGGTAAACAGACATCTGTCGCTCTAAGGGGTAAATTGAGGGTCCCATTTGGTCGGGGTGATCATGTGAAAAGGGCCTAAGACTGCTTTCACACTGATGTGCTGCGGTTTACCCACACCGCGGGTGTAGTGAAGGGAACCTGTGAACTGCTGAACTTTGCCATAGACTCCGCCTGTGGCAAAAGCCGACGCTGTAGAGGAGTCATCAGTTTATGGGGCTCTGCTCTGCAGCTGCTTTCTTCCTCTACCACCAGCTTCATTCACAACACTGATGCTGCGGTATGGCAGGGTGCAACCTGCGATCTGGGCTTGCCAACCCACCATTCCAGAGCAGGAGGTCGCGGGCCACATCAGAGGGCTCCGCGGGCCACATGTGGCCCCCGGGCCACTGGTTGGCCACCCCTGCTCTAGATCAACTGTGGGTATGGAGTTGGGTGTATGGGATGTACTGTGTTTTATTTTGTTTATTTTTTTTATGGTTGAACTGGATGGACTTGTGTCTTTTTTCAACCTGACTAACTATGTAACTTAAAGGGAAGGTCCACACAAAAATGGAACCTTCGCTGTCCGGATTCCTCCAACATTGGTCAATATGGGAGAGCCCCTCATAGACCCCCGCCTCCCCCTGCTGCAAACCGGGGAAGGGAGGTGGGGTTATGAATAAAGAGAAGCTCTTGCGAGCCAGCAAACATTATAGAAAAACACTGTCCATATAGGTTTCGGTTCAGAATTTATTTCCATGGACCACCAATACCAATGATGGGGCACTGTTCCTCCCACTGATACCTATATTGGGGCATTATTCCTCCTTCTACTGACCAAATGCATTATATAATTTTATTTACTCCCACTGACCATCAGGCCTGAGACAATGACAATTTCCAGGGATACTGCGGCTTTTTTCTACTCCCACTGGCCACAGTCCAGCCCCTCTAAAGTCTGAAGGACAGTAACCTAGCCCTTTCATTATAAAGTTTGGAGATCCCTGTTGTAGAAAAAAAAAGACGAAGACGACTCACATGACACATATCAGTAAAACGTTTTTTTTTTTTATTTCTTTTTTTAATTGTACAGAACGTGCAAAACATGACCACACAAAACGCAACTGCATGTGTGGAGAGAAGGAGGAGGAGCAGCTGGAGAGACTAGATAGCCCCCCGAACACAAGTCAGAGCTCCAAATCATGCCAGTGACCAGTCACTGACTGCTATACAAACCATAGAGCTGTGATTTACATCCCTGACTGCTACATTAGCCGGAGCTCCGATTCTCATACCTGGCCAACTGCTACACGAGCTGGAGGTCACATCATTGACTGCTTCATGGGGCTAGGCTCCCATTCACTTCACCAATTGGCTACCAACTGCTGTGTGAGCCAGATACGTAGGCAGATGTTCTGGATTCATATCATCAGCCACCAAATGATGCAGAGCTCCAATTAACATCTACCTGTTACATGAGCTGGAGTTCCAATTCCTATTACATGAGCTGGAGTTCCAATTCCTGTTCCCAATTCGCTACTGGACTGCTACATGATTCACATGGCTGACCGATGGTTACTTGTGTCGAAGTTCTGATTCATGTCCAACCACTACATGAGCTGGAGCTCCAGTTCATATCTGGCAGCTACACAAGTCAGAACTTCTGTTTACATAGTCGACTAACTGCTACACCAAGCCAGAACTCCGAGTCTTATCAGCGACTAACCACGTTCTACGCGAGCCGAATTTACGATTCATGTCACCGGCCAACCATTACACGAGTCAGAGCTCTGCATCAGATTACCATAGTCTACATAAGTCAGGGCTCTATATTGCACCGCCAATTAGCCACTAATTGCTACATGAGCGGAAGCTCTGATTTGTGTCCAAATTCTACACATGCCAGAGCTCTGATTCATGTCCAAATGCTCCATGTTCCAGAGCTTCAATTCACGTCACCAATTGGCTACTGATTGCTTCATGATTCACATGGCTGACCGACGGTTACTTGTGTCCAGCCCCTACATGAGCCGGAGCTCCAATTTATGTCCAGTTCATACATGAGCTGGAGCTCCAATTCATATGTAACAGCTACCAACCGCTACATTAGCCGAAGTTCTGATTCAGGTCACCGGCCAACCATTACACAAGTCAGAGCTCCGAATCATATTACCACAGGCTATATGAATCGGGGCTCTATATTGCATCGCCCATCAGCTACCGATTGCTACATGAGCCTAAGCTCCGATTCACGTAGCCTATTGGCCGCTACTTGAGAGCTCCGATTCATGTCCAAATGCTACAAGTGCCAGAGCTTCAATTAATGTCACCAATCAGCTCATGATTCACATGGCTGACCGACGGTTATTTGTGTCGAAGTCTCTGATTTATGTCTAGCCCCTACATGAGCTGGAGCTCCAATTCATATCTGGCAGCTACACAAGTCAGAACTTCCATTTCACATAGCCGACAAACTGCTACGACAAGCCAGAACTCTGATTCACATCAGCGACTAGCCACCAACCTCTACATGAGCTGAAGTCCCGACTCATGTACAACCGCTACATTGATTCACATCCATGTCTGGCTGCCAACCGCTACATGAGTCGAACTTCCGATTCATGACACCGGCCAACCATTACATGAGTCAGAGCTCCGAATCATTACCACATGCTATATGGAATCGAGGCTCTATATTGCTGATCAGCCACTGATTGCTACACAAGCCTAAGCTCTGATTCACTTAGCCTATTGACTTATATGTGAGACAGAGCTCTGATTCTTGTCCAAACAACAAAAGTGCCAGAGTTTGGATCCATGTCCAAATGCTACACGTGCCGGAGCTCCAATTCATGTCCAAATGCTACACGTGCCGGAGCTCCGATTCATGTCCAAATGCTACACGTGCCGGAGCTCAGATTCATGTCCACATGCTACACGTGCCGGAGCTCCGATTCATATCCAAATGCTACACGTGCCGGAGCTCCGATTCATGTCCAAATGCTACACGTGCCGGAGCTCCGATTCATATCCAAATGCTACACGTGCCGGAGCTCCGATTCATGTCCAAATGCTACACGTGCCGGAGCTCCGATTCATATCCAAATGCTACACGTGCCGGAGTTCCGATTCATGTCCAAATGCTACACGTGCCGGAGCTCCGATTCATGTCCAAATGCTACACGTGCCGGAGCCCTGATTCACATCACCAACAGCTACATCATTTTGAACTCATGATTCATATCGGCCACCAACCTGAACCAAGCTCTGATTAAGATCAAATGACTGGTCACTGACTGACACATAAGTTACTGACCAGCCAGTGATTGCAACATAAGCCGCAGCTTTGATTCACTTAACTGGCCACATCTGCAGTGGAGCCACATGACTAACCAGCAGCTTCAGGGTTCAATGCTGCATTATGTCCCACTCACTGCTCCCCTTATTCTCTGCACCGGGCAGCAGTTGTTACCTCGTTTGATGAGCTGGACACAAAGGGTCTTTGGAGAAAAGGAAAAGGGCAATTTAATTTTGGCGAGTAAAAACGACAACTTAGTGCATGGATTGCAGTTTTTCACCTCCATCTTCTTGACTCGCTCCTTTTATATTGACCAGATTGCAGCCACTGTGCAGACCTGTCCTAAAGCAAACATTACCACAGGGCACCACCGGTCCAGAAACTCACTGCCCCTACTAATTGAGTGCTGGATCACTAAATACCACAGAGGGTGAGAAGAACGGGAAAACATCCTTGTTGGCCTTTTTTGTCTTAAAAAAATTTAAGAACGGTAGAAAAAGGGGGAAGTCTAAAAACAGTCCGTATAAAAGAGCTGTCATAGATTAAAAGTGGGCTGACAGGAAGGAGTAAAAGTCTGAAAAATGGTGAAAGGCTAAAAATGGGGTACAATGAGGACCGGACCAGTGATTGACGGGGTACATTGAGCTCTGGTATGAGGACTGGATCGATGATTCACAGGGTACAATGAGCCCTCGGTTTGGGGACCAGACCAGAGTTTTCTGGGGTACAATGGGCCCTCATTGTGAAGACCAGATCAGTGATTCCCAAAGATGAACACAACTCCACAGGAACTTCTTCCTTGGCTCGCTGTCTCCGGCACTATGGTGTGAGGGTGCCACATGGGCAAAGTCCCAGGTCAAAGATGACCGGTCTCAGTGGCTATTACCTGCAGGCTGCATACATGTCCAATGCCCTTTGTCACTCCTTCCCTGAACAGGAGCTTGGTACCCGGCTTAAGATATTCCGGATGCTTGATAAAGCGGAAGCGTACAACAGCCTTCTCTCCTGTTCGCAGTTCATCCTGAGGGATGGAAGAGGCACAAGGATCAGGAAAATAAAAGATAACAGAACATAAATATATTGATAGGGACACCTGAAACCTCTGCATTCTATGTATTCCAACAATTCTGTCTCTAAACTGGACTATTTCTGATTAAAAGGTTTAGTCCACAACCCCACAGACCTGGAGGGCACTGCCCTCCCTGATTTTAATCTCTACTATATCGCCTCACAATTATCCCAACTGTACCATATCGACCAGATGGACCAGGAGCGGTTTCTCCAGCTGCTCTGCCCGAGATGGGCTCGACGCACTGAGGACTCAATCTACGCGCTGGCTATGGGTTCTAGTGGTGTGGGACTGGGGGACGACAGACGGACCCTGCTGTACCATTACAGGGTCTTAGCTTCTACCAAGCTAGGGATACCAATCTACAATGATTATACTCCTTTATGGCACAATGAAACTCTTTCTGCACCTACCTGATGCAGATCGCTGGTCTAATCATGGTATTCTCTACATGCACCAACTGTTTGCCGACGGAACCCTCAAACCTTACACCACGCTTAGCAAACAATTTTCACTCCCCAGATACATGCTCTTTCAATTC
This sequence comes from Rana kukunoris, assembly GCA_029574335.1. NCBI lineage: Eukaryota > Metazoa > Chordata > Amphibia > Anura > Ranidae > Rana > Rana kukunoris. The sequence goes on along the minus strand of CM056052.1, from coordinate 546,204,550 downwards.
TTGCAGGTTTCCAGGGTCCACCCCACAGTCTGCCCCTAATCCACTTATGGCTATAATCAAAAGTACTGACCCCCGCAAATTAACGTCGGCCTTCTACGGTATGCTCACTGCCCCTGTTTCAACCAAATTGGCGTATAAACTCAAACCTCGCTGGGAGAGAGCGTTGGGCCCCCCTGGAGCATGAGGAATGGGAAGAGGCTTTAGAATTCTGCAAGGCTGTCTCACCCAAGCTCTCAGACAGATTGACTCAAATCTATATTATCCATCAGGCATATATCACCCCCTTCGGGTTGCCAGATATACAGGGAGTGCAGAATTATTAGGCAAATGAGTATTTTGACCACATCATCCTCTTTATGCATGTTGTCTTACTCCAAGCTGTATAGGCTCGAAAGCCTACTACCAATTAAGCATATTAGGTGATGTGCATCTCTGTAATGAGAAGGGGTGTGGTCTAATGACATCAACACCCTATATCAGGTGTGCATAATTATTAGGCAACTTCCTTTCCTTTGGCAAAATGGGTCAAAAGAAGGACTTGACAGGCTCAGAAAAGTCAAAAATAGTGAGATATCTTGCAGAGGGATGCAGCACTCTTAAAATTGCAAAGCTTCTGAAGCGTGATCATCCAACAATCAAGCGTTTCATTCAAAATAGTCAACAGGGTCGCAAGAAGCGTGTGGAAAAACCAAGGTGCAAAATAACTGCCCATGAACTGAGAAAAGTCAAGCGTGCAGCTGCCAAGATGCCACTTGCCACCAGTTTGGCCATATTTCAGAGCAGCAACATCACTGGAGTGCCCAAAAGCACAAGGTGTGCAATACTGAGAGACATGGCCAAGGTAAGAAAGGCTGAAAGACGACCACCACTGACAAGACACACAAGCTGAAACGTCAAGAATGGGCCAAGAAATATCTCAAGAATGATTTTTCTACCGTTGTATGGACTGCTGAAATGAGAGTGAGTCTTGATGGGCCAGATGGATGGGCCCGTGGCTGGATTGGTAAAGGGCAGAGAGCTCCAGTCCGACTCAGACGCCAGCAAGGTGGAGGTGGAGTACTGGTTTGGGCTGGTATCATCAAAGATGAGCTTGTGGGGCCTTTTCGGGTTGAGGATGGAGTCAAGCTCAACTCCCAGTCCTACTGCCAGTTTCTGGAAGACACCTTCTTCAAGCAGTGGTACAGGAAGAAGTCTGCATCCTTCAAGAAAAACATGATTTTCATGCAGGACAATGCTCCATCACACGCGTCCAAGTACTTCACAGCGTGGCTGGCAAGAAAGGGTATAAAAGAAGAAAAACTAATGACATGGCCTCCTTGTTCACCTGATCTGAACCCCATTGAGAACCTGTGGTCCATCATCAAATGTGAGATTTACAAGGAGGGAAAACAGTACACCTCTCTGAACAGTGTCTGGGAGGCTGTGGTTGCTGCTGCACGCAATGTTGATGGTGAACAGATCAAAACACTGACAGAATCCATGGATTGCAGGCTTTTGAGTGTCCTTGCAAAGAAAGGTGGCTATATTGGTCACTGATTTGTTTTTGTTTTGTTTTTGAATGTCAGAAATGTATATTTGTGAATGTTGAGATGTTATATTGGTTTCACTGGTAAAAATAAATAATTGAAATGGGTATATATTTGTTTTTTGTTAAGTTGCCTAATAATTATGCACAGTAATAGTCACCTGCACACACAGATATCCCCCTAAAATAGCTAAAACTAAAAACAAACTAAAAACTACTTCCAAAAATATTCAGCTTTGATATTAATGAGTTTTTTGGGTTCATTGAGAACATGGTTGTTGTTCAATAATAAAATTAATCCTCAAAAATACAACTTGCCTAATAATTCTGCACTCCCTGTAGAAGCATCCAATCTACACTCTGTCAGATGTGTGGGAGGGAGGTGGGTACGTACTTTCACTTAATATGGTCATGCCCCAAAGTACAGAGCCTGTGGGCACAAGCTGTAACATTTCTGCACGATCACATGGGCTCTCCAGTCACGCTGGACCCGAAACGGTGCTTATTTGGGGTGCTTCCGGATACTATAGACATATATAGGAAGACGTTCCTGCATGAGACCTTGTTCTTGGTGTGGAGGGTTATTGCCCGGAATTGGATGCGACCCGTACCCCTTAAGCTTGTGGAGTGGAAGACGGAGGTCAATAATAATCTACCATACAAAAAGATTATGTACATTAACAGGGAATGCCCGACCAAATATGACGAAATTTGAGACCGTTGGCTAAAAGACCCTGATACTTGTACGTAAGGCGCCACGGGTCTGTGTTGCCAGATGGGTGGCCTACACCTGGCTGAGCGCACTGTTGCGGGTCTGGGGGACCTGCATGTTCGGCACCAGATAGTGCTCTCTTTTTATCCTTTCTTGTCGGAGGTCACCGCCTTCATCAGCTCGCTGACACAGATACCCAATATATGTAATCCTCTGAGGTGTTTACTGGGCTACATTGATGACGAGACTATACCTAATGCCGCATACACACGATCACTTTTTGTGATGAAAAAAAACGAAGTTTTCAAAAACATCATTTAAAATGATCGTGTGTGGGCAAAACGTTGTTTTATGTCTTCATAAAAACGACCAAATTTTTTTTCGAACATGCTTGAATTTTTTGTGTCGTTTTTCAAAATGTAATTTTTTGTGTCATAAAAAGTGATGGTGTGTGGGCAAAACGATGTTGAAAACAACGTTTTTAAACCTGCGCATGCTCATAAGCAAGTTATGAGACGGAGCTTCAATGGAACAGAGTGCCGTCGAATGTGGTGTACGTCACCACGCTTTGCAAGAGCATTTTCAGAAAACGATGGTGTGTAGGCAACGTCGTTTTGGAAAATGAAGTTTGAAAAACGTAGTTTTGTTTCGTCACATAAAACGTTGTTTTTTTTCCATCACAAAAAGTGATTGTGTGTACGCGGCATAAGAATACGCAAACCTGCCTTCAGGTAGTACTGTTCTATGCTAAGAAGTCTATAACCATCCACTGGAAATCTCCATCCTTGCCTACCATTGCCCTTTGGCTCACCACCATCAATCGTGCTATACCGCTGTATAAGATGACATATGAGGCCAGAGGGTGTCCACAAAAATTCGTAAAGGTCTGGGGCTCTTGGGTTGATTCCGAGAGCACCATACCTCCTCTACTCCTTGAACTATGACTGATGACCGATACCTCTGCCCGTTGAATAGAGCCAAGTGAGTAAATTAATGATTCTGTTGTTTTTCTCTATGTGTTTTTATGAAAATGCTCAATGTGTACCAGCTACTAAAGTTTTGCAAAATGATGTACTTGGCGATGTTCACCTAGGATGTGTGTTTGTTGTACTGTCTGTTTTGTATGTACAAAAAAATAAAAAAAATGTATCCTAGTCTAGACGCATGGCTGTAATTTATCCCTGAAAACGGATCCGGGGGATAATCAACAGCTGTGTCTAGAAGCCCCGCCTCTCTCCCAGACTGCGCACGGTGTAGTGTCAGATTCCGCTTCCCATCACAGATTGCTCCGGAAGTGACGTTCCGTCTGCTACACCCCACACCATTGCACAGTAATGATAGAGTGATAAGGGGGCAAGCGGACATCTTGTTACACCCACCAGAGTTTTAGATTTCAGTTATTTTCAACACAAAACAGAGCTTAAATACAGTGTTTGGAAATCCGACAGAGTATTTACATGTTAAATTTTAAAAGGAGCAGCAAACCTGCTGACCTTACATGGTTTCTATTGTGACAGAACACCTCTGATTTTCACATTTAACATGTAAACAGTCCGTCGGATTTACAAATACTGGACCAGATTCAGAAAGAGTTATGCTGGCGTATCAGTGATACGCCGGCATAACTCACACTTTGCGCCGGTGACGCGTCATATTCGGCTCCCCCATCACAGACTGCTCCGGAAGTGCTGTGGTGGCCAACTGCGCATGCGCGATGTGTTCCAATGCATTAATGACACTGCACACCAGCGAAGCCGTCATTCAGAGCGACGTGGACTTAGGGGAAAGTGGCCAGTCGGCCTCACGTCCTCGCTTCGCTCGGACGGCTCACTCCGCTCACTCGGCCACCTGGCTCTTTTTTTAACATCCTCCAATCCACGGGGATGTTAAGGAAAGAGCCTGGATGCCGAATGAGGTTTCGCTGGTGTGCACTGCCGTAAATGCATTGGAACGCATCGCGCATGCGCAGTTGGCCACCACAGCACTTCCGGAGCAGTCTGATGGGGAGCGGAGTATGGCGATACACCGGCTTATCTTGTTTTCTGTATTCCGAAATCAAGATACGCCGGTTTGCATTGAAGATCCGACAGGCGTAATTGTATTACACTGTCGGATCTTAAATGTGTTTTTAAAATAGCCGCCGGGGGCCTTCCCGCTGATTTACGCCGAGAATATGTAAATCAGCGAGATACGGCAATTCACAAACGTACGCCGGCCTGACGCAGTCACTTTACGCCGTTTACGTAAGGGTTTTCCCGGCGTAAAGATAAAGCTGCCCATAGCAGGCGCATCCTATGTTAAGTATGGACGTCGTGACCGCGGGAAATTTAAAAATGTTTACATCGTTTGCGTAACTCGTCCGTGAATGGGGATTTACGTCGATTACGTTCACGCTGAAAACACCGTCATAATTTGGAGCATGCGCACTGGGATTTTACAATGGTCGACGCATGCGCAGTACGTTCGGCGCGTGGACGTGCCTAATTTAAATAGGCAACGCCCCCTACCCGCCGAATTTGAATCAGGCCGCCCCGTTTACGCTATGCCGCTGTAACTTTACACGCAAGTGCTTTCTGAACACAGCACTTGCAAGTAAAGTTTCGGCAGCGTAACATAAATAAGAAAAGTTACGCCGCCGCAACTTTGCGCGCGGCCTTTCTGAATCTGGTCCACTGTATTTAAGCACATAAGCTCTGTTTTGTGTTGAAAATAACTGAAATCTAAAACTCTGATGGGTGTAACAAGATATCCGCTTGCCTCCTTCACACTCTATCATTACTGTGCAATGGTGTGGGGTGTAGCAAGATGGCGGCGAGGAAACGTCACTTCCGAAGCAATCTATGATGGGGAGCGGAATCTGACACTACACCGGCACACTCTTGACAGAAGGAGTGTAGCTAAATGGGGGAGATAGCAAACATGAGCAGGAAAAAGCCCCAAGACAGGGAGAAGGACCCGGGATTGCCAGCGCACTCTGCAGGGTCCCTCTGCTGTGGTGGCAGGTAAGACACGTAGGAAATATTTTTTTAGCAATTCCAGACCAGGATGATGCAGACGTGAGGGCAAAGCCACACACAGCTGCACCAAATTTCAAAAGCAAAATCTACTGCACCCTGCAATTCAGATAATTGCATCCATGCTTCATGTCACACACTAAATATGGATGCAACATGAAACATGGTCTAAAATATGGACATTAAAAAAAAAAGGTAAAAACTACTAAGCGAGCTCCAAACGTTCCCGAATTTCTAAGGACTTTCTCATATTTCTTGTTTCATTGAAGATTCAGCTGAACATTAAACATGGCCTAATCCGTTATTTGCACAATAGAGGAATCTGAAGGAAGTACATTAACTGTCCGGTCTAGGTAGCGTTCTACTGAAGAAACCTACATCAATTGTGGAAATAAAGCAGCCCTTTGTTCTGAGGCTGCATAACTCACCGCTCTCAATTCCCAGGAATCGATCAGCATTGTTCCCAATTATGCGATCACTATGTTCATTAGTAAATTAAATTCTCTAAGCAAAAAGTGGCGATATGGGTAGGTGACAATGTCAAAAAAAATAGCACCAACATCCCTGTAGATAAGTATAGAGAAGGGAGTTTTTTTTTGTGGGGGATTTTTGGGAGTGCCAGCAAAGAAAAATAATTTCAACACTCCAATATATAAAATATCAGAGATTTTATTACTACATAGTTAAACAGTTGGCTATGCGTGAAGTGCACAAATACAGGAAAACATCTAGAATTCAAAACAGGTGGAGAAAATTAGTCACTCAACAATAGCATTGGAGTGATTGTCCCGACATGTTTCGCCACTCAGGGCTTCCTCTGGGAATATTTTAAAGACAATTAGATGTAACACTGCATAGAACAAAGCACAGTTAAAAACATTACAGTAACTTTTATTACATCACAAGAAAATATATTTTAAAAATAATAAAGTAGAATATGCTGTTGGCCTTATTCTACTTTATTATTCATTTTAAAATACATTAAAAGTTACTGTAATGTTTTTAAAGCGGATGTCCGCTCAAAAAAAAAAATATTAAAAGCCAGCAGCTACAAATACTGCAGCTGCTGACTTTTAATATTAGGACACTTACCTGTCCCGGAGTCCAGAGACGTCCGCAGCAGAGGACGAGTGATCGCTCGTCACTCTGCTGCCCCCCTCGCCATCCACAGGGAAGGAATCAGGAAGTGAAGCGCTCCGGCTTCACTGCCTGGTTCCCTACGGCGCATGCGCAAGTCGCGCTGCGCCCGCCGATTGGCTCCCGCTGTGTGCTGGGAGCCGAGTGTTCCCAGCACACAACGGGGGGGCGACGGGAGGTGACGACATGCCCGCATTCTGCCTGAGAATGCTGGGCCCGGAAGTGGGTGCAAATACCTGCCTTTAGACAGGTATCTGCACCCCCCTCCCCCCTGAAAGGTGTCAAATGTGACACCGGAGGGGTGGAGGGTTCCGATCAGCGTGAGTTCCACTCTAGGGTGGAGCTCCGCTTTAACTGTGCTTTGTTCTATGCAAGTTGGCAAGCATGACATGGACGTTGGGAGGGGCCAATAATACCTCTATGAAAGACCAACCAGAGATGAGAAAAAACAGGACAAAGATGGAGAGTCCTAGAAAGCTGCTGCTCAGTCTTACCTTCCCATGGATGTGTTCCAGGATGGCTGTCTGTCGGACATTTCCCACGTGCACAGTGACCTGCACTCCACGCCTGCAGGAGGTAGCATGGAAGAGGAGGACGATTTCTGCCTCGAAGACCCAACAAACTGTGGGCATCATCTCCGGACTGACCAGCACCATACCCTGGATGGAGAAAAGGAGTATGAGCACAGATGAAGAAACCTAGGGAAGCTAGATTATTTGCAAGGACTGACACCAAGCAAAAGGGTTTAGCTCCTCCCTCTGTGGATGGTACCCCCTGCACAAGTCAGATCATGAGTATCTAGAACCAACATTTGGGCCCTGAGGTGGGATGTTACTTGGAAGGGTAGACACCAAGCAGAACAATAATCCTCTCTCTGTGTGTGGAGCCCCCTCTGCACAGGATGTGAGAGAGTGTTGGAGTCGTTTAAAAAATAAAAAAGGATAAACAAAAACCACCTGAGCAAAGTTATGGACAGGCTGAATCACACTAATGTAAAAACTCAGATGAAATGGGCATACAAACCCAATGTATTCGGTGGCTAAGCCTTGTTCCCTTTATCAGGACAAGCTGCCAACAAGCAGCTACTGGTGAGCGTGGCAGTTACATTAATAGTGAAGTATCTGCTACCAAGTTCACATCCACATTTTGTGAGCCCTGATCACAGTAAGGAGCTTCAATTCTAGAGTTACTCATTCCAGTAACAGCCAAGGGTGACCGTGGAAGTCCTCTTTTATGTGTGCAGAATCTGCTAACCTAGTGCCAAGGCACAGCAACACCACCGGGCGGTATTTAACTACTTCCCCCCCCCCGGCCACTTTACATATAGGGCCGGGTGGGCGCTTCCTCCAGAGTGGACGTTCGGGAAAGTCCTTCAGAAGGTGGGGGAAATCGCACATGCGTTCCTGTGCAGTGGCATGATCCCGATGCGCTTGTGTCACCAGAACACGGCGCATCTCCGATCAGCAGGAGGTCTCTGTAATCTCCGATCAGCAGGAGGTCCCTGATCACATAATGGCTGTGTCCAATCACAGCCGTCATGTGATGTAAATAGAGAGCCGGTTGCTAGGTGATCGGCTCGGCTCTCCTCACACAGAAGTTGTCAATGAGGAGAGAAGATCGCGGCAGCCGGCTGGTGATCAGTGAGTACGAGACGTTTTTTACAGCTTTATACACACTGATCACCGGACCAGTGTCCCCCACACGTCCCCAGACAATGTTAACACGCATGTCCCCAAAATAGCGTCCCCTAAAACACTGTCCCCACGCAGTAAAAAAACACATATGTTTGTATTATTTTTTTGCTTAGTGTTTATCCATCTAGGACTGAACCTATACCTCTGTGCTCTGCTGTGTCTCCAATGAACATTTCGAGAAAAATAAATAAAAAATTAATAAAAAAAAAAAAAAGGTAATTCCCTATTTATGAGCAACAAAGGCACTTTTTACTTAAAGCGGTAGTAAACCCTCTCTGACCTGTTTTACCTACAGGTAAGCCTAGATTAAGGCTTACCTGTAGGCGTTTGCAGGGGCGGACTGACCATTGAGTCACGCGGGCACTGCCCGAGGGCCCCTTGTCACTAGGGGGCTCCATCAGGGTTGCCAGGCTCAGTAAAACCAGGGACAGTATGTAAAAATCTGTGTTTTTTTTACATCTGTCCCTTATATGTCTAAAAACCAACATGCTTCTGATGTAAAAATCCAGAGATTTTAGCTGCCCGCCTCTGCACTGCCTCCTGGTGTGGTGGCCATCTGTAAGCCCAGGGGCCCCATAGTCTTCCATTGCCCGGGGGCCCCATAGTCTTCCATTGCCCGGGGGCCCCATGAGTTGTCAGTCCGCCCCTGGGCGTTTGCAATATCTCCTAAATCTACACGGTTTAGAAGATATTTGCCATAAAGAATGCACCGGCGCACAGAGAATAGCCATTCATAAAACTGGCAATGCCTGCTTTGACGCTCTGGCCAATCACAGCGCCTGAGAGGCGATACCCGGAAGTAACCTTCCCAAGAGATGTCTGTGGCCGGAGGGGGAGACGAGGACGGCTTTGGGGGCTAAGTTATTCATAATGAGCTAGTATGCAAGTCATACTAGCTCATTATGGCTTTGTCTTGCAGTTTTTTTTTTGGGGGGGGGGGGGGGGGGTATACAACCGCTTTAATTACAGAATAAACACTGTTACCCAAAGACATCTTTTACAAGTGGGTTTAGTGAACTCCATTGGCCTTGTATCCAACCAATTGTAGATGGCAGTATAACCCGACTGTTTCTAAATTTCCTCGTTCTTCAAGAGACGATGGAGAAACCCCAGTGGCTAAGGCTGTGTTGTCACATACACGGACTATTTTTAAAGTTGACAGATCTGTACTGTAAGTGCAGATTGCAGTGTTAACGCCTCGTGGTATACACTCACCTTTCGGAGCAGAGAGCGGTCAAATGCCCCCAGTGCCAGGGTCGCCGCTTGTCCAGCACGTAAAACACGGCATGCAGACCGGTTCCTCTGGATGCTGCAAACTTTCAAGGGATGGAAGCTACCAGAGTCTGTGGGCCCCACCACAAGGTGTTCACCTTCCTTGCAGACCCCACTGCAAAGGATAAAAAAAAAAAAAAGGAGTCATGATTTCCATGCGACAGAGCTGTATGAACAAGAACACACAAACTGCCCCTCCCCCCTGCTAACGTACTATAATGCCTAAAGTGTAGCGCTGCCCAGTACCATTGAACCAGCCGCTTGGACCAGCATCTTATTGTGGCCATCCATGGGGGTCTCCCGGGAATATATGGAAATTTTACACTAGAATAATTTTCGTATGCTGTAGGTAAGTAACCACCTAACATGGGAAGAATTTCAAAACTCTATAAAGAGTGACCCTAATTTGTGACTGGACTGAGGACCCCAGTGCTATAATGCAAAGACACCTAGGCCCCTTTCACACTGGGGCTTGATGTGCGGTGGCGGTACAGCGCTGCTATTTTTAGCGGCGCTATACCGTCGGAATTGCGGCGCTATTCGGGGCCACTAGCGGTATTAACCCCCGCTAACGGCCGAAAAAGGGTTAATACCGCCCGCAATGCGCCTCTGCAGAGGCGTATTACCACGGTGCCCATCGCCTTCAATGGGAATGAGCGGTGAAGGAGCGGTAAACACACCGCTCCAAAGTTGCTGCTGGCAGGACTTTTGGAGCGATCCCGTCAGTGCATCGCCCTCTGGCTTTCACATTGAGACTGCAGGGAAGGAGTTTTTTAGGCGGTATTTAGGCACTATTTTTAGCGCCAAACCGCCTGAAAAACTTCTCAGTGTGAAAGGGGCCTAACTTAGCCACAGTGCTGCCCCCAGTATAATATTCATAGCTTGCTCCCCCAATTTTCTGCCCTCATTAAACCTTTGTCACCAAGGAGACCTTTCAGGATAAAGACACTCAATACTGATTTTTTTTTACCGATGAGGATCAACATCCCAACATACCTGTAAAGTGTTCCTCCAACCACTGTCCCCACTTCAGGCACTGTATAGATCTCATCAACCTGCCAAGAGAAAACAAATACCATTACACTCAGAGGTCTATCCCAGTGGTTCTCAACCTGGGATCGGGACCCCCTCGGGGGTCAAATGATGATTTGCCAAGGGTCACTGAATCCTGGGATGTTCCTGAAGCCCGCCCCACTCTTCCAGTCTTTTCGTGGCCGCCCAGCTGGGCTGTTCCTGGAGCCAGCGGCTGCCACTCAGCCTCTTCACAGCCGCCCATTTAGTTCCCAACATGGGTGGGGGGCAGAGACTAGAGGTCAGCTGACTGGTGAGGAATGTGAAGTGGGAGGGGCTGGAGGAGACCCCACCTCCCGATTTTGGCATAGGGGTTACTGCTTCGAGACACCTCAAAGCTTGAGACACAGAGAGTAACACTTCCTGTGATTAGAGTTGCCATTAAAAGTTCCCATTACAGTTCTCAGATCACCTTGATCAAGAGCATCTAAGTTGGCTGATCAGAACTCTCCCCAGCATTACCACTCATCCCAACTACTGTTAGGGGGTCCCCACAACTTGGGAAATGTCATCAAGGGGTCACGGCTCTAGAAGGTTGAGAACCACTGGTCAATCCAAGAAGATAGACACACCTATATAGATGGGTTGACTTTCGTTATAAAGTATAATGCCAAGGGGGTCACCCACATCTTTTGAATCCTTAGATAGAAGACAATGCAGCACAAAGATCTGGCCTGTGTTACTGCGTAGTTTGTGTCTCTACTGAGTTAACTTGGGCCTCCATGTGGTGTATTTATGTGCTGCATCACAGTACAGGGTGGAATGTGGAATGGGTATGGATGGAATGCACTTCGATATAAAATAAAGTATATATTTTCAACCAAAAAAAAAAAGTTTGTGTCCCTGCCCCTCCCATAATGGTGAGATTTCCCTGCATTAGGGTGACACTATAATTTGGCTTTACTGGTATTATTAATGAAAAACTGAAGGTAGGGAAATACCACCACAAGAGCCTCCAGAGATACAAGAGGTCGGCATAAGCTTTAGCTTGACAGCAACAACTTGTGTGCCCCTTGGCCAACAAGACATATCTCCCCACCTTACCAACTTGTGACACCCCAATACTCGGCTCACCTGGAACTCCGGCAGCTGCTGCATCAGCTCCTCTTGCTCTCGGCTGTTGGTGAGAGGGGGCAGTATATTTAGGAAGACCTTGAGGAGGTCCAGAGACTCTCCGGTCACACTGGAGATGGCGAAGATCGGGGTGATGCTACAAAGAGATAATGAAGATCTGATATGGAGGCCAGGTACACACAGACATAACGAAGATCTGATATGGAGGCCAGGTACACACAGACATAACGAGGATCTGATATGGAGGCCAGGTATACACAGACATAACGAGGATCTGATATGGAGGCCAGGTATACACAGACATAACAAGGATCTGATATGGAGGCCAGGTATACACAGACATAACGAGGATCTGATATGGAGGCCAGGTATACACAGACATAACGGGGATCTAATATGGAGGCCAGGTATACACAGACATAACGAGGATCTGATATGGAAGCCAGGTATACACAGACATAACGAGGATCTGATATGGAGGCCAGGTATACACAGACATAACGAGGATCTGATATGGAGGCCAGGTATACACAGACATAACGAGGATCTGATATGGAGGCCAGGTATACACAGACATAACGAGGATCAGATATGGAGGCCAGGTATACACAGACAACGAGGATCAGATATGGAGGCCAGGTATACACAGACATAACGAGGATCTGATATGGAGGCCAGGTATACACAGACATAACGAGGATCTGATATGGAGGCCAGGTATACACAGACATAACGAGGATCTGATATGGAGGCCAGGTATACACAGACATAACGAGGATCTGATATGGAGGCCAGGTATACACAGACATAACGAGGATCAGATATGGAGGCCAGGTATACACAGACAACGAGGATCAGATATGGAGGCCAGGTATACACAGACATAACGAGGATCTGATATGGAGGCCAGGTATACACAGATAAATTCTCAAGAAAAAGTAAGATTTTTTTTCATCAGCCGAAACATATCTCACGAAAATGGTGTTCTTGGCATTTTGCTGAGCAGAGAAAGAGTTGCTGAATGGCTCAGAAAATAGCGCAATTGTACTATGCTTATGGTGCATTTTTCATGGGTCACGTGATTCAGAAACTGCATCAAAAACGTAACACAGGTGCGTTATTGATGCATTTGTGCTGCACTTTCAACACATTCCAACGGGGAGGTGCGTTTTTTTTTTTTAACTGACACACACAATATTAGGTGACATGAGGCACGGGTCATGTGACAGGAATACAATACACACAATATAGGAGGCACAGAGAGGATAATGTGACAGGGCTATCATATAGAACAGGGATATGCAATTAGCGGACCTCCAGCTGTTGCAAAACTACAAGTCCCATCATGCCTCTGGCTCTATGTGTTATGCTTGTGGCATAGGATATTAAGGGGGGGGGCATAGGGTGAGGGTCATGTGACAGGAATACAATACACACATAATATGGGGGAGAAAGAGAGGATAATATGACAAGGCCATCACTTAGAACAGAGATATGCAATTAGCGGACCTCCAGCTGTTGCGGTACTACAAGTCACACAAGGCATAGCAAGACTGACAGCCAAACTTGTAGTTTGGCAATAGCTGAAGGCTTGCTAATTGCATATCCCTGATTTAGAAGATATGGGGGGACATGAGGTGAGGGTGAGGGTCATGTGACAGGAATACAATACACAATATGGGAGACACAGAGAGGATAATGTGACAGGGCTATTATCTATGCAATTAGCGGGCCTCCAGCTGTTGCAAAACTACAAGTCCCATCATGCCTCTGGCTCTAGGTGTTATGCTTGTGGCATATGATATTGGGGGGGGGGCATAAGGTGAGGGTTATGTGACAGGAATACAATACACACAATATAGGAGGCACAGAGAGGATAATGTGACAGGGCTATCATTTAAAACAGGGATGTGCAATTAGTAGGGTTGTCCCGATGCCGATACTAATATCGGTATCGGGACCGATACCAAGCATTTGCCCGCGTATTTGTACTCGGGCAAATGCTCCCAATGCCTCACCCGATACTTTGTACTGTCAGCAGGGATCAGTGCGTGGGGAAGTTACAATCACCAATCACCGTTATATAGATTTAAAAGTAATTTCTCCTCTTCTTTTTCCCTCTCCCGCCCGCCCGCCCACGCGCGGCTTTCAGCTGCTTTAAAATCAGAGGTGATCGGTGCTTGTAACTCCCCCGCACACGATCACCGCTGACTGTACCGTTTCCTCCTCCAGCTCCTCTCCATTTTGCTGCAGTCTCCCTCCCTTAGTGCCCCCGCCGTGTTTCTCTCTCCCTCCGTGTCCCCCCCCGTGTTTCTGTATCCCGCCATGTATCCCGCTTTGTATTCTGCCGTGTATCCCGCCATGTTTCTCTCCCCTTCCGTGCTCCTCCTCCACACCCTGGAACGGTCAGGATGGAGAGCGGAGGTAGGAGCCGGTAAATCTCAAAATGGACAGTGTCAGTGATCACTGATTCTGTCCATTCACATAACTCTAACATCGTAAACTCCTGTGATTACAATGTTTCAGTTTATGGGATGAAGAGAAGACGATGTCTTCTCTCCATTCATTTTCTGCGCAGCTGATGCTGCTGAGAAAGGGACATGGGAATCTGTGTCCCTAGTCCCTTTCTCTGTCTCAAAGGGGAGATGTCAGATTGTAAAAAATTAAAAACAAAAAAAACTACTGACACATGTGTCGCTGTCACACGAGATTAAAAAAAAAGTATCGGTATTCGGTATCGGCGAGTACTTGAAAGAAAGTATCGGTACTTGTACTCGGTCTTAAAGTGGAAGTTCACCCTAAAAAAAAAATTCTAAAAATACCTTGAGCCGACCGGTTAGACTGCGGGGAGGCTGTTTTTTTTTTCCGTACATACTGTGTTAGCGGTGTTTCATCCCTCGGCTTCCGGGTACGTATCTTGCGTGGCTGGGCGCTCCTAGTTGATTGACGTTCCTCCGACCGTCGCATACTGCACGTCACGACTTTCCGAAAGAAGCCGAACGTCCTTGCGCAGGCGCCGTATAGAACCAACTCTATACGGCGCCTGCGCAATGACGTTCGGCTTCTTTCGGAAAGTCGTGGCGTGCAGTATGCGCCGGTCGAAGGAACGTCAATCAACTAGGAACACCCAGCCACACAAGAATCATACCCGGAAGCCGAGGGATGAAACACCGCTAACACGGTATGTACAAAAAAAAACAAAAAAACAGCCTCGCCGCAGTCTAACCGGTCGGCTCAAGGTATTTTTAGCATTTTTTTTTTAGGGTGGACTTCCACTTTAAAAAAGTGGTATGGGTACAACCCTAGCAATTAGCGGACCTCCAGCTGTTGCAGAACTACAAGTCCCATGAGGCATTGCAAGACCGACAGCCACAAGCACGACACCCACAGGCGTGATGGGACTTGTAGTTTTGCAACAGCTGGAGGCTTGCTAATTGCATATCCCTGATTTAGAAGATATGGGGGGACACGAGGTGAGGATCACGTGACAGGAATACAATACACACATAATATGAGGGGGGGGGGCACAGAGAGGATAATGTGACAGGGCTATTATACAGACAATAGGGGGGACATGAGGCAAAGGTCACGTGGCAGGAATACAATACACATAATATGGGGGACACAGAGAGGATAATGTGACAGGGCTATTATATAGACAGTAGGTGGGACACATGAGGTGAAGGTCATATGACAGGATAATTATACAGGTAGAGGGTGCAGGGAGGGTCATGTGACTCGGCTATTAAAGAGAACTATTGGCGATATATAAAAACATGAGACTGCCCAATGATATTCAGGCCTGGGAAAAGTCCTTACTTGGGCGACTGTGCAAACTGCTGAGCGGCGGTGACGGCATCATCCTCTGTCCGCACCATGAAAGGCACCTTGTTACACCCGGGCTGTTTTAGTGTGCGCTCCAGCTGCCGGAGTGTCCTGTCCACTGTGGGTGGAGCACAGAGATCCACTTTACTGACCACCAAAAAGAACGGAACCTTGAGAGCCATGGCCAGACCCAGGTGCTCCCGCGTCGTCCCCGCTGCAGAGAGAGATGCTGTGATTGGTTACATGGTATGGGCGAGATATCACATTGTCTAACAGTACCCTTCACTGGAAACACCAGAATTTGCTAATTTGGAGGGGGGGGGGGTCCACACACTTTTGGCTTTAGAACTGCTACAATCTATATACAGGGGAACCTTGGTTTACGAGTAACACGGTAAACAAGCGTTTTGAAAGACGAGCAATTTTTTTTTTTAATCCTGACTCGGTTTGCGAGTGTCGTCTTGCAAAATGAGCAGAAATCAAGCTAATGGGATGTGCAGTACTGCATTTGGCCAGAGGTGCGGAGGTGCCGGTGACACTCGGAACGGGTCAGAAATACTCTGAAACACTCTGTTCCCGAGATCAGCCAAGCTGTCCACGAGTATTTCTGAGGCTCTCCCTCGCCCCCCCCCCACCTCTGGCCACATGCGGTATTGCATGCTATAGAAGTCAATGCGTAACAAATTATCTTAATTTCCATTGACTATGTGGGGATATTCGGCCGCTAGCGGGGCACTTTTAACCCCCCGCTAGCAACTGAAAAGGGTTAAAACCACCCGCAAAGCGCCGCTTTGACCGCGGTATAGCCGGGCTGCCCATTCATTTCAATGGCAAGGAGTGGTATACACACACCGCTCCAAAGATGCTGCTAGCAGGACTTTTTTTAGTGTCCTGCCAGCGCACCGCTCCAGTGTAAAAGGGCTCAGGATTTCACACTGAAGTGAAAAAAAGCGGCACTTTCAGGGCGCTTTATTTTTTGCTTTATAGCCCCTGCAAAGCGCCTCGGTGCGAAAGGGGTCTTACAAGCATTCTTCTGGAATGGATAATGCTCTCAATCCAAGGTTCCACTGTGCATGTACCCTAAACATACAATGCTAAAAGAGTTTGGAACCGCTACAATCTTTATATATGCACACTAAAACACAAACTGCTGGAAGAAGAAAGTCAAACAACTTTTCAGAAATAAACATCAAATAACTAACACTGATCAGTGGAGGATTAGGCAGGCTACATTATAACAAGGTCTGCTCCACAGGGTCAGAGGATAACACTCACCAATGCCAGTGTTGGCGCTCACCACCAGCATGGCAAAGTCTGGGCAGTAGCTGGTTAGGCCAAAGATAGTCGTCTTCAAGTACTTGTGGTGTCCGGCCAGATCAATGAATGTGATCATCTTGGAGGCACTTTCACAGATCTGCTCTGCGGTACGAGACTCGCTGTAATTCACCACCTGACCACAGGAGGGCAGAAGACACAATGGTTACATAAATGCACCTATCCCCCTGGCTAACCATAAATCTAACCATAATCTACCCTGCTCTCTCCTATATCACCAAAACCTGAGAAAGCTGCTGTCCCGTCCTAAGAATCAGAACCCCTCTCAGTACCCAGTCTCTTCACCCCTACCAACAGCATCCATTCTTTTTCAACCCTCACCAAAATTCCTCTTCACACCCATTCCTTTGCCAGCAGCTAACATTGCTCTTCACCCCCCACCAACACCCATCTCTCTTCACCCCCAAAACCCCCTCCTCAATCCTTTGCCAAAAGCACACATTCCTCTTCACCCTGCCAACAGCACCCATTCCTTTCCACCCCAACAGCACCCATTCCTCTTCACCCCCATCCCTCACCAGCAGCAAACATTCCTCTTCACGTCTCGCCAACAGCACCCCCCCCCCCCCCCAACAGCATCCATTTCTCTTCACCACCTTCCCCCAACAGCACCCATTCCTCTTCACCCCCATCCCTCGCCAGCAGCAAACTTTCCTCTTCATGTCTCGCCAATAGCACCCCCTTTCCCCCCCATCAACAGTACCCTATTCTCTTCACCCCATTCCCCCAACAGCACCCATTCCTCTTCACCCTCAAGTCTATTCACCCCTCCCCATCAACAGCACCCATCCCTCTTCATGTCTCACCAACAGCACCCATTCCTCTTCACCAACCTTCGCCCCCACCAGCAGCGCCCAATCCTCTTCACGTCTCGCCAACAGCACCCATTCCTCTTCACCGCCCGGCCCCCACCAAAACGCTCACCAGCAGCGCCCATTCCTCTTCACGTCTCGCCAACAGAACCCATTCCTCTTCACCACCCGGCCCCCACCAAAACCCTCACCAGCAGCGCCCATTCCTCTTCACGTCTCGCCAACAGCACCCATTCCTCTTCACCACCCGGCCCCCACCAAAACCCTCACCAGCAGCGCCCATTCCTCTTCATGTCTCACCAACAGCATCCACTCCTCTTCACCACCCCCCACCCCTGGCCCAACAGCACCCATTCCTCTTCACCCCCATCCCTCGCCAGCAGCAAACTTTCCTCTTCATGTCTCGCCAATAGCACCCCCTTTCCCCCCCATCAACAGCACCCTATTCTCTTCACCCCATTCCCCCAACAGCACCCATTCCTCTTCACCCTCAAGTCTATTCACCCCTCCCCATCAACAGCACCCATTCCTCTTTATGTCTCACCAACAGCACCCATTCCTCTTCACCAACCTTCGCTCCCACCAAAACCCTCACCAGCAGCGCCCAATCCTCTTTACGTCTCGCCAACAGCACCCATTCTTCTTCACCACCCGGCCCCCATCAAAACCCTCACCAGCAGCGCCCATTCCTCCTCACGTCTCGCCAACAGAACCCATTCCTTTTCACCGTCCGGCCCCCACCAAAACGCTCACCAGCAGCGCCCATTCCTCTTCATGTCTCCCCAACAGCATCCACTCCTCTTCACCACCCCCCACCCCACGCCCAACAGCACCCATTCCTCTTCACCCCGATCCCTCGCCAGCAGCAAATATTCCTCATCACATCCCACCAACACGCCCCCACCCCCATTCCTCCTAATGTCTCACCAACAGAACCCATTCCATTTCACCCTGCCAACAGCACCCATTCCTCTTCACCCCCCCCCCCCAAATCCCTCACCAGCAGTGCCCATTCCGCTTCATGTCTCACCAACAGCATCCATTCCTCTTCACCCCCCCCCCCCCCACCAAAACCCTCACCAGTAGCGCCCAATCCTCTTCACGTCTCGCCAACAGCACCCATTCCTCTTCACCACCCGGCCCCCACTAAAACCCTCACCAGCAGCGCCCATTCCTCTTCATGTCTCACCAACAGCATCCACTCCTTTTCACTCCCCAAAACCTCTCCAATTCTTTCCTCACTAACCACCCTTTCCTAGTATTTCTTATTTCCCTCTAACTTGTCTGCACCTCTTCCAATTCTCCCTCAATACCACCTCGCCCCACGCAACTCTTCCATTCCCTCTTCACCCCCCCACCCCCAAGCATCGCTCCCTCGCCCCCTTCCCCACACCACTTTACCCCAGCATCCCTCCGACTGCCTCCTCACCTCTCCCTTGCTATTGAAGCCGAGAATCTCAAAGCTAATACTGGAAGTGCGACCAGACTGGATCTCATGAAGATGGCGGAAGAGATTGAGCCTGGCCCGGCCCCGCCCATTGTCCAGTTCCCCTTGTGTGAGGACCCCCAGTAGAGTAGACTTCCCAGAATCCACATTTCCCAGGACGGCCACTCGAAGGTCCAGAAACTGGAGGAAACAAAAAGTAGATCGTCTTGTGTAAGTGGAAGTGGAGATCCAGAAAGACTATAGACAAGAGAAAAATGCTCCAAAAAAGGAGCTGGAATTTTCAAGGTGCCAATTAGATATTACAACAATAGATACAATTCATACATTTTTGTTCCATATCCAACATTAAAAAGACTTTTCTCAATAAAAAAAAATAAAAAAATACATTTTTTATGAACAAACTCTTGACTGAAGCGTTTACAACATGTTTATTGTAGATTGTCATGGTGTAGTAATCTCAACATGTTGCACCTAAAGGCTTCCTCAGGAGAGATACAGTAACACACCTACTAACACTATACAGAATGGACAACAATTCAATGAAGTTGTAAATACAGGAACATGACAAAGCTCAGAGTCATTGCACTGTGCATGTACCTGTTGGTTGTCCGGGACCTTCCGGATCAGAACCTCTGTGATCTTCCTGGGGGAATCACTGTCATAATCAACTTCACGCTCCCGTAATACTGTGATATCAGCACCGACCCTACAGAGAGAGGTGACATCAATATCAGGATGCAGATTGTGATAGACCAGATATAATACAGCCCAACACGAGACAGGAAAAGTAGAGAGAAACCGCAATAAGGAACTGACAGTGGACCTAACTCTTAAGGCCGGGTTCACACGTCTGGTGCGAATGTCTCTTCAGTTTTCACTGCAGATTTCTAAAAAGCAGCTGCAATTTAAATGCGGTTCAGATTCAAATTTTTGGGGCCCGCTTCCACATTAGCAGGTTGTTAAGGAGCGGACCGGGAAGCCGGCCGCCACATTCTTAACAACGGGTGACTCATCAGCTGTCAGCGGGGTAACCCGCTGACAGCTGAATGCAAATTAAAAAAAAAAAGGCATGGGTTCTCCCTCCAAATTTATACCAGACCCTCTGAGCATGCAGGAAAGGTGCAGCGGGTGTCGCAATTGATGATTGAGCCACACCGGTGGACATTCTTTTTTTAAAGGAGACCCCTTGTACTCCTACTCATCATCAAAGTGCCTAAAAGAAAAAAAAAAAACACAGTTGTTTTACTCTGACACTTTAGTGACGAGTAGGTGTGTACAATGTACCCCATATTCCTTCACATATTGACATATTGGGGGGGGGGGGGAGAGCAGGCCCTGGGGGACCGCTTGTTAAAAGGGAGCTTCCAGGTTCCGATTGGGGAGAGGGCTGTGTGCTTGGATAAGGGCCTGGTTGTTTTTTTATTTTCATTTTGGCGTGGGGTTCCCCTTAAAATCCAAAAGAGCCTGGTATGGATGAAGGGGGCGACAACGACACAAATTTGATCCGGAAAAAAAAAACAGCGTTACCCGCTTTTTTTTTTTACGGATCAAATTTGTGTTCAAAACGGATGACGTGCTATTCAGACGCTTTCCCATAGAATTTGCATCTGAACCGGACTGCAGTATAGAACCTGCTCATTAGTCTCTAGCGAAATCCAGACTCCATACAGAATCCACTCACAGAATCCCTCGTCCCCATTCTACTTCAGGACTTCTCGTGTGTCACTTCCTTTCTCTGGAAATCTTTTCTACATTTGCCATCCCTCATAAATCTTACGTGGATTAATCATTACAAAATTCACACATATCAATATGACAGCATTACAATGCCACTTTATTAGAGTCAAAACATTCTCCTTCCTTGCCATGAAAAACAACTGCTGCTCCTGAACTCCCTTTAGGAATGGAAGCCTACACTCATATGATCTCTGTCCACCTGAAGCATTGTATTTCACCTCATTAGAGAGACTCAAGACTCTCTAACAGTTCCTCCAGCTAATTCCCCCCTTTGCTGGAGGAACTGTAATCAAGTAGGAACTGCTCTGCATATATGGTGGGATTGCCCGATAATTCGGGAATTTTGGATTGAAATCCTCAAAATGATTGAGGAAATTACAGGAGAAAAGATTTCATTAGATTTTCTGACCTGTCTTTTTCACAGACAAGGTCTATTGAAAGGGAAAAAAAAAAATATACGCCTCAACATTGGTCCCAGCGCTGTTAAACGCAGCAAAGGGCCTAATTCCGAAATTTTGGCTCCACCCTCATAAACCTCCTCTAAAAGAATTTATACACAGGGTTGACCATATCGCAGAGATGGAGCATTTAAGAAGGGTCGACCTGGGGGAGGAGGCGGGAGGAAGAGACGGAAAGATTTGGGATCAGTGGAGAATCTATAAAACATCGGAAAAAGTTATTGAAATACTCTCTGAAATAAATTAGTAGATGACTCGACCCGATCCAATATGGAAAAGAGGGAATGAAGGGGGGGGGGGAGGGGGGCTTCAACAATAGGGAGGGGGGGGAATAAATATATACTCATAGAGATCCAGGGAGATGGGTCCAGGGGGGAGAAATGGCTGCGCCATCTACTAGAAGTACGGGTAGTCATTTGTAATCATTATTTTTAATATATCGAGGAAAAAAAAAAATCATTATAACAATAATAAAACAAAAGAAACAAGTGAAAAAAAAAAAAGGAGAGATAAAACATAGAAAAAATAGAGAAACACCCACAAATGATGCAAATCTGAGGTGGTAATATGATGGGCGGAATAAAGATGAACCCCTCTAACACCTTTCAACCCTGGGTTGAGCCTGATGTGGAATGAAAAAAAAAAAAAGAGAGACTCAAGACTCTATAATTTCCACTGGGACAGAACAAGAGAAACATCGAGGCACAAGGGCTATGGGCATAGGAAAGCAGAAACAACATATACAATGAGCAAATACAGCTTCCCTTGCTAATTACACACTATACATGTGTTCAAACCGATATGATTATTTACATTTGTATCGATTTTCTTTTTACCTATCTATACAAAAGTTTGAAAAAAAATATATACACACAGTACTGCGCAAAAGTTTTAGGCAGCTGTGAATAAAATGCTGTAAGTGAAGAATACTTTCAGAAATAGAAAAGTGTTAAAAAGGATCTCATTTGGCTGTACTTTTCCGTTTTGCACTCCCGTGACCCAGTTTTCAGCAAAAAAGCAGGCGGAATCCCACTGTTGGCTGAGGTCACAGAGCCAGTCCAGGCTCCGGCAAGACCGCGACCATATGTTCAGAATCAGCCCAGAAAACTGCTGAGAGCCTGAGCCGGCTGCTCCCGCCCCTTCCAGAGCCCAGCGCTCTAGTGAGCGAGGGGGGGGGGGGCAGAGCAGAGAGCTGCTGACTGATACTGATAGCTCAGGGTGCACTGAGAATAGAGCGAGCGGCAGGGTTTGATTGCTCAGCTCTCAATGTTAAGAGTCGGCGAGGGACAGATGCAGTATCAGACCGATGCTGCACCCAGCAAGGAAAGTATGATTTAAAAAAAAACAAAAAAAAAACACACACACACAATTAAACCCATACTTCTCTTTTACTAGTCTTATCAAATAACAAGATTAGTGGTGCAACGTAATTTCGGCTGCCGAAAATTATCGGGCAAAAACTGTGTTTTTGTCATTTGACAGAATGACAAAAATAGCTGATACGGAATGGGGCGTGGTCTGACATGGCGCCGCCCATTGCAAGAGTGTCCCTCCAGCGCGCCCAGTCCTCCACTCCTCGATCTCTGTGTGTCACAGAGCGGAATTGTCTGGGCAGTAGTAACAATGTCCTGCCTCCTGTAATAGACAGCACACTGATCCAATGGTGGGACATTGAATCAGAGCGACGTGTCACAGGAGGAAGGACATTGTTACTACGGCCCAGGCAATTCAAATCTGCTCTTTGACACATGGAGATCACTGCTGATCCGGGCACAGGCAGGCTGCATAGGCTGGGCACTAGTGAGGCACAGTCAGGCTACAAATGATGAGCACTGGTGAAGCTGCTGGGCACAAGCAGGCTGCATATTATGGGCACTGACGAGGCTGCTGGGCACAGGCAGGCTGCATTTGATGGACACTGGTGAGACTGCATTGATCTCCTGGACACTGGTGGGGCACAGGCATGCTGCAAATGGTGGGCGGTGGTGAAGCTGCTGGGCACAAGCAGGCTGCATTTGATGGGCACTGTGAAGCTGCTGGGCACTGGCGAGGCTGCTGGGCACAGGCAGGCTGCATTTGATAGGCACTGGCGAGGCTGCTGGGCACAGACAGGATGTTTTTCATGGGCACTAGCAAGGCTGCTGGGCACAGGCAGGTTGCATTTGATGGGCACTGGCGGGGCTGCTGGGCACAGGCAGGCTGCATTTGATGGACACTGGTGAGACTGCATTGATCTCCTGGACACTGGTGGGGCACAGGCATGCTGCAAATGGTGGGCGGTGGTGAAGCTGCTGGGCACAAGCAGGCTGCATTTGATGGGCACTGTGAAGCTGCTGGGCACTGGCGAGGCTGCTGGGCACAGGCAGGCTGCATTTGATAGGCACTGGCGAGGCTGCTGGGCACAGACAGGATGTTTTTCATGGGCACTAGCAAGGCTGCTGGGCACAGGCAGGTTGCATTTGATGGGCACTGGCGAGGCTGCTGGGCACAAACAGGCTGCATTTGATGGACACTGATGAGGCTGCATTGATCTCCTGTACCATGTCTGCAGTCTCTGACCATCTCCTGCACCATGTCTGCAGTCTCTGACCATCTACTGCACCATGTCTGCAGTCTCTGACCATCTACTGCACCATGTCTGCAGTCTCTGACCATCTACTGCACCATGTCTGCAGTCTCTGACCATCTCCTGCATCATATCTGCTAGAGGTGCACTGCATGGAAATGTTGCTAATACTATTAGCAATGTGTTATATAAAAAATGTATACATTTTATTTATAATATATAAATTCATTTTATTTAAAATATATAAATGTATAACGTATTCTTCATTTTTGGTAGCAACATTTCCATTCGGTGCACCCCTAAACAAAATGGAAAGTAAATGAACAGAAGAGAAATACAAATCAAATCATTGTCTTCAAAACCTTCATCATCAGTTCTTCTAGGTAGACTTGCACACAGTTGTTGAAGGAAGGAAGGAAGTCGGCAGGTAGGTTGTTTTTTGTACATCTTGGAGAACTAAGTACAGATCTTCTGTGGTTGTCAGCTGCATCTAATCCTTCTGTCTCTTCATGTAATCCCAGATAGAGATCAGGGCTCCGTGGGAGGCAAAACATCACTTCCAGGATTCCTTTTTCTTCTTTACACTGAAGATAGTTCCTAATGACATTGGGCTGTATGTTTGGGGTGGTTGTCCTGCTGCAGAATAGATTTGAGGCTGATCACATCCCTCTCTAATGGTATAATGGATAAGTATCTGCCTGTATTTTTCAGCGTTGAGGACACTATTGATCCTGACAAACTTGCAAAAATGCAGCCCTAAGCTTGCGAGGAACCTCCACAAGGCTTCACAGTTGGCTGCAGACACTCATTATTGTAACACTCTCCAGTCCTTCCCCCAACAAACTGCCTCCTGCTACAGCCAAATATTTCACATTTTGGACTCATCAGTCCAGAGCACCTGCTGCCATTTTTCTGCACCCCAGTTCCTGGGTTTTCCTGCACCCCAGTTCCTGGGTTTTCCTGCATAGTTGAATCGCTTAGACTTGTTTCCACATCCGCAGTTCTTCCATGAAGACCACTTATGACTACTTTACTCCGGACAGTAGATGGGTGTACCTGGGCCCCACTGCTTTCTCGTTCTGTGCTGATGGCACTACTGGACATTTTCCGATGTTAAAAGGAATTAAGCATGATGTGCCTTTTATCTGCTGTATTAAAGTGTTTATTACCCCAAAATTTCATATTCCCGATATATGGCTGATGTACCAAGCACCTGTATGAAAAAGTATCCTGTTTTCTTTGCATTGTTTCCTTTGTGCAAAATCCCTGGTGTTCATGGCAGTTGCCCTGTTTTCCTATTAAAAGTGACCACACTAAGCAAGAAAGGACAGCGTGGTCAGTTGTCTAGCTATGCTGGGAACTCAGCCTGTTCTCCTCCAATGATCAGACTTGTCCTGACACACACCCCCATGCACAGACATTGACTAGGAAACACAGTGTGCTGCTGCTTTTTCTTTGTCTCCACCCAGCTCTTATGCAACTGAAAACAGAGGGAGTGTAAAAAATGGATAAATAGGGAGAGACCTTGATGAAGAAGTACTTGTGTCTTGTTGCTGTGCTCAGTCTTGCCATGTTGTATGACCTGTGGCACGGAAGTGTCTTCCACAAACTCACCTTAGTAGCAGAGTATGGCTGTTCCTCACCCAGTTATAAGTCTCCTACACATCTGTTTCAGTTATTGACCGTTTCAACCTACATAAGAATCATTATCACCTTCTTGGTATAACTGGTTAGTCATACACTTGACTCTAATCCTAAAAAAAATCCCTGACTTCGTGCAAGTGTACAAAAGTAAGAACTGATGCAGGTTTGAAGGGCAGTCACGCTCAATATTAATTTGATGTCGATTTTTCTTTAGTTGGCTCACTTTGAATTTCGGAAGTTGATAAATATATATATATATATATGAAAGCATTCTTAGTTTACAGCATTTCTTCACACCTGTCTAAAACCTTTGCGCAAAACTGTAGTTCCCCTTTAACCACTTGCCGACCAGCCACCGTCGTCATACGGCTGTATGTCGGCTCCTTTAAGCAGGATAGCAGGCGCGTGTGCACCACCGGAGGCACGCACTTGCTACACTCCGGGGATGCGGATTCGCATGACCTCTGGCCACGCACGATTGCAGGTCAGAGAGGCAGAAAAGGGGTGTGTGTGTGTGTGTGTGTAAACACACACATCCCTGTTCTGTGAGGAGATGCAGATCGTAATAGCTAGGACCCAGGATCTGTCATCTCCTATAGCGAGTCTCCTCCCCCCACAGTTAGAACACACACTAGGGAACACAGTTAACCCCTTGATCGCCCCCTAGTGTTAACCCCTCCCCTGCCAGTGACATTTATACAGTAATCAGTGCATTTTTATAGCACCGATTGCTGTATAAATGCCAATGGTCCCAAAAAATGTGTCCGATAAAAAAATAATTAAAAGGGGTTGTAAAGGTTTGTGTTTTTTCACCTTAACGCATGGGTCTACAGGAACTACAATTCCCATCATGCCTAGTCATGTCTGTGAATGTCAGTGTGTTACAATGCCTCATGGGATGTGTAGTTCTACAACAGCTGGAGGGCCATAGTTTGAGAATCCCTGCCTTAATGCATCCTATGCATTAAAGTGAAAAAACACCTGGCAATCACAGGGCCCCCGGTTTACCTACCTGAAGAAGTTCACCTGCTCCATGTTTCCTCGGCGTGACGCCAAGTATATGACACAGGTGCGCACCCACAAGGTAACCCCCTCGGAAGAGAGCTTCCCAGAGGGGGTTTATCTAATGCAGGGAAGAGTCGCTGTGGGACCCCAGAAGAGGATGTTCGGGCCACTCTATGCAAAATGAACTGCACAGTAGAGGCAAGTATGACATGTTTGTTATATAAAAAATAAAAAAAACCTGAACCTTTAGAATCACTTTAATAATTAAAATGCCATGAAACCATCCCCTATTTTGAGATCGGGAAATGTCTCCCTGGCTGTGGTTAGCGCAGGGCCGTGCAGACTTCCTGGCGGGCTCTGTAAGTGTACTATGCGAACACGCCAGAGCTCATCCTTACTGCTGAGGTTCAATCTGCTAAAATTTTGCCTTCTCTGCATTGCGCTTGGCAAAACCGACAGCTGTCTGCAAGGGTTCTCGTACTGTTATTATAGCTCCCGTATATCCTTACACTATACAGTGCTGCAGAACTATAAAGATCAGGAATAATGATAGTATAGACTATAAAAGGTCAGCAGAGAGGTCAGTACTTCTCAGCCATGCGGTGCAGGGTGTGGAGCGAGGCCTTCATTTCCTCCTCTGACAGTCCCACCAGCAGCCCGTTGTCCTCGACGCCAATCTGGTACACCGCCTCCCCGCGTCCCTCCTGCAGTCGCCATTTCATCTGGGTCACCAGGTGCTCAAAACGATACTGAGATGGGTTCACCAGCTTTAGCTAGATGATATGAAGAAAAAAAAGTCACATGATATGGGCAGTCGGGGCACAGTGGAAGGTCCAGATGAGACATACAGTGACTGGGATCAGGAAAGAGGGGTCACGTAATACGGGTAGTCTAGGCACAGTGGAAGGTCCAGAGGAGACAAACAGACAGTGACTGGGTTCAGGAAAGAGGGGTCACATGATACGGGTAGCCTAGGCACAGAAGAAGGTCCAGGAAGTGACAGACAGACAGTGACTGGGATCAGGAAAGAGGGGTCACATGATACGGGTAGCCTAGGCACAGAAGAAGGTCCAGGAAGTGACAGACAGACAGTGACTGGGACCAGGAGGTGACAAACAGACAGTGACTGGGATCAGGAAAGAGGGGGTCACATAATACGGGTAGCCTAGGCACAGAAGAAGGTGCAGGAGGTGACAGAGACAGTGACTGGGATCAGGAAAGAGGGGTCACATAATACGGGTAATTTAAACACAGAAAAACAAATACTCCTGCGCACGAGAGGATAATCCAAAAGTCAATTGCCCATAAAGATGATGCCAACAACGGTGCCACTGACCTTGCTGCCTTTCCTGGATGGGAATGTCCTAGCAGCACAAATAAAATAAAATAAAGGTGCATCGGCCTAGTGTATTACCGTAACAAAATCTTTAATAAAATTGAAATGTATACAGGGCCTACTCACAAGTGTGATGGAAAAAAATTGCAGTATAGCTTAATCAACGTAAGCTGCAAAAAGATGACCTCGAACCATACTCCAATCGATCGTGTCACACTGCTGGGCTCTGATGAAGAGGCACAGAGCTTCGAAACGCGTCAGCCGGCAGTGACTCCCTTCACTTCACTGCGACTTTTTCCATCACACTTGTGAGTAGGCCCTGTATACATTTTAATTTTATTAAAATGTTGTTACGGTAATACACTAGGCCGGTGCCCCTTTGTTTTCTTTTCTTTTCACATGATACGGGTAGCCTAGGCACAGAAGAAGGTCCAGGAGGCGACAGACAGACAGTGACTGGGATTATGAAAGAGGAGTCACATGATACGGGTAGCCTAGGCACAGAAGAAGGTCGAGGAGGTGACAGACAGACAGTGACTGGGATTATGAAAGAGGAGTCACATGATACGGGTAGCCTAGGCACAGAAGAGGGTCCAGGAGCTGACAGACAGACAGTGACTGGGATCAGGAATAAGGGTATGATACGGGTAGCCTATTTATAGAAGAAGATCCTGAGTTGAGACAGTAAGGTCAGAAAGAAGCAATCACATGATATGGGTAGCCTAGACACAGGGGAAGTCCAGAGATCACAGACAATGAGGGGGGGGGGGGGTTCAGAAATCAGGAGTCACATGGGATAAGCACCGTAGGCACAGGGGGAGGTCCAGAGGTGCCAGACAGTGAAGAGGATCAGGAATGTGTGGCCACCTGACAAGGGCAGCCTAGGCACAAGAGAAGGTCCAGGAGGTGACAGGGGGAGTGTTTGATTAGAAAGGAGGAGTCATGTGATATGGGCAGCCTAGGCCTGGGAGAAAGTCTAGAAGTGATAGATAGAAAGTCACGTGATACGGGTAGCCTGTGCATAAAAGATGATCCAGAGATGAGACAGTGAGGGGGTCAGGAAGAAGCAGTGATGGGATGATAGGAAGCAGTCGCATGATACAGGTAGAGCCTAGGCATGGAGGAAGGTCCAGAGGTGACAAAGATGGGATTGGGGGGGGGGGGGGGTAGGGAGCAGTCATGTGATATGGATAGCCTAGGCACAGAGGAAGATCCAGAGATGACAGGGATGGGGTCGTCACAATGATACGGGTAGCCTGTGCATAAAAGATGATCCAGGAGATGAGACAGTGAGATGGACAGGAAAAAGCAGTCACATGATACAGGTGGAGCCTAGGCACAAAGGAAGGTCGAGAGGTGGCAGGGATGGGGGGAGGTGTTAGGAAGGAGAAGTCACATGATACAGATACAGCCTGTGCATAGAACATGATCCAGGAGGTGAGACAGTGAGGGGGTCAGGAAGAAGCAGTCACATGATACGGGTAGCCTAGGCACAGAAGAAGGTTAACAGGTTCCAAACAATGACAGGGATCAAGAAAGAGGAGTCATGTGATAAAGGTAGCCTAGGCACGCCAGTTCAGAGGTGACAGACAGTGAGGGGGGGTCTAGTTACTCACTTTATACTCAATGTTCCCTTCCTCCGCCTGGGAAAAAAATAAAGAAGTAAAACTCAGTCAGATCCCTTCTTACAACATCCAGCAACACAACGGTTAATCTCACACAGACTTCCTCACAAAAAGTGACAGGTCACGTCTCAGGGATTTCCTGTTTGGTAATTAAGGAGCCTGAAATACAGTCATTAATTATCATTCTTGTATTTGGTGGGTCATGTAGGGGTTAATCCTGGACACCATGAGCAGGCAGAGTGAACAATGTCAGAGTGACCAACAATGCGCCAGGAAGGGGTTAATGGGAGAATTCTGTCCCTGGGCTCCAGATGTGGGTGTGCCCGGCAT
The DNA here is from genome assembly GCA_029574335.1 of Rana kukunoris. Taxonomy (NCBI): domain Eukaryota; kingdom Metazoa; phylum Chordata; class Amphibia; order Anura; family Ranidae; genus Rana; species Rana kukunoris. Next base: position 546,174,931 of record CM056052.1, on the reverse strand, counting down.
GGGTTAATAGGAGGGACCCTGGGCTCCAGATGTGGATGTGCCCGGAAGGGGTTAATAGGAGAATTCTGTCCCTGGGCTCCAGATGTGGGTGTGCCTGGAAGGGGTTAATGGGAGAATTTTGTCCCTGGGCTCCAGATGTCGGTGTGCCCGGAAGGGGTTAATAGGAGGGACCCTGGGCTCCAGATGTGGGTGTGCCCGGAAGGGGTTAATAGGAGGGACCCTGGGCTCCAGATGTGGGTGTGCCCGGAAGGGGTTAATAGGAGGGACCCTGGGCTCCAGATGTGGGTGTGCCCGGAAGGGGTTAATAGGAGAATTCTGTCCCTGGGCTCCAGATGTGGGTGTGCCCGGAAGGGGTTAATGGGAGAATTTTGTCCCTGGGCTCCAGATGTAGATGTGCCCGGAAGGGGTTAATAGGAGGGACCCTGGGCTCCAGATGTGGGTGTGCCCGGAAGGGGTTAATAGGAGGGACCCTGTGCTCCAGATGTGGGTGTGTCAGGAAGGGGTTAATGGGAGAATTCTGTCCCTGGGCTCCAGATGTGGGTGTGTCAACAAAAACTGCAGAAGGGGCTAATATTGAGTTAAAGGGGACACCAATAAAGGGTGGTCAGGGATGGGGTTAATTACTAAGACATCGGGCAGGGGTTAACGCTGGGGATAGTAGTGGTGTGGCAGACATCGAGGGGTTAATAGAGTTGGGATATCAGTGTCAGGCAGAAGAGGGAGGGGGAGGGGACACGTCATCAGGTTCCGTGTTTGACACTTAACTCTCTCACTGCCGACTCCATCCTGTGTAAGGACAGTGAAAGGAGATTGTCAGCTCCTCCGCCCACTGATATGGCCAACACTACCCAAGCAAGTTGGTGTTTACACACAGCGGTCTATAAATAGCACCCAAACAGCCCTGGTCCCATCTATAAATATTCTGCACAGCAGACAAGTATAGACACGTCGTCCTCCTCCTCCTCCTCCCCCTCCGTGTACACAACCATCAGCTGATTTCTGACACCTATCTGTGTCAAACAGCAAACACTGATCACAGTGCCAACACAACAACTGTCACAACTCACTGATCACAGTGCCAACCCCGTCACTACTCACAGTGCCAGCTGTCACTACTACCTGATCACAGTGCCAACCCCGTCACTACTCACTGATCACAGTGCCAACACTACAACTGTCATTATTCACTGATCACAGTGCCAACCCGTCACTACTCACCGATCACAGTGCCAACCGTCTCTAATCACCGATCACAGTGCCAACCCCGTCACTACTCACTGATCACAGTGCCAACACTACAACTGTCATTATTCACTGATCACAGTGCCAACCCGTCACTACTCACCGATCACAGTGCCAACCGTCTCTAATCACCGATCACAGTGCCAACCCTGTTACTACTCACTGATCACAGTGCCAACCCCGTTACTACTCACAGTACCAACTCTGTCACTACTCACTGATCACAGTGCAAATCCCGTTACTACTCACAGTGCCAACTGTCACTGATCACAGTGTCAACCCCGTCACTGCTCACTGATCAGTGCCAACTCCGTCACTACTCACAGCGCCATCACTACAACTGTCACAACTCACTGATCACAGTGCCAATCCCATCACTCCTCACAGTGCCAACCTCGTCACTACTCACTGATCACAGTGCCAACCCCGTCACTACTTACTGATCACAGCGCCAACACTACAACTGTCACAACTCAATGATCACAGTACCAACTGTCACTGATCACAGTACCAACTGTCACTACTCACTGATCACAGTGCCAACCGTCACTACTCACTGATCACAGTGCCAACCCCGTCGCTACTCACTGATCACAGTGCCAACCGTCACTACTCACTGATCACAGTGCCAACCCCGTCACTACTCACAGTGCCAACTGTCACAACTCACTGATCACAGTACCAACTGTCACTACTCACTGATCACAGTGCCAACCGTCACTACTCACTGATCACAGTGCCAACCCCGTCACTACTCACAGTGCCAACAGTCATTGGGGGGTATTATTGCCTCAGAGGGCAGGTATGGGGGGTGGTATTACCTCAGGGGGCAGGTATTGGGTTTTTATCACCTCAGGGGACAGGTATTGGGGGTATTATTACCTCAGGGGGCAGGGATTGGGGGTAGTATTACCTCAGGGGGCAGGTATTGGGGGTATTCGTACCTCAGGGGGCAGGTATGGGGGGTATTATTACCTCAGGGGGCAGGTATTGGGCGGATTGTTACCTCAGGGGGCAGGTATTGGGGGTATTCGTACCTCAGGGGGCAGGTATTGGGGTTTTATTACCTCAGGGGGCAGGTATTGGGGGGTATTATTATCTCAGGGGGCAGGTGGGGGGGGGTTGTTACCTCAGGGAGCAGGTATTGGGGGTATTATTACCTCAGAGGACAGGTATTGGGGGTATTCGTACCTCAGGGGGCAGGTAGGGGGGGTTGTTACCTCAGGGGGCAGGTATTGGGGGTATTATTACCTCAGAGGACAGGTATTGGGGGTTTTATTACCTCAGAGGACAGGTATTGGGGGTATTCGTACCTCAGGGGGCAGGTAGGGGGGGTTGTTGTGGTGCTTGCTGCCCCCGGATCCTCCCCCCCGGTTCCTGCCCTTGGTGGGTTTCTTGCTTCGGGCTCCGCTCTTCCCTCTTCCCCCGCCGCCCCCTCCGAACAACTCCAGCAGCCGCGGCTCCATCCTCTCTTCTGTCTCCCGCTACCCTCCAGCCGGAGACACCGAGCAGGCCCGGACACAACCACAGCCAATCACCGCTCTCAGATCACATCAAGGTCCCGCCCATAGACCAATCACAGGTTTTCGCGCTCAGCACCCCGCCCACCAACAACACACCGTTGGCATGTTTGGATTTTCCGACAACCACGCCCACCAGAATACTGCTCCGCCCAGCCGGCCGGTTTTTCCCACACAAGGCGTCATGCAACCACGCCCACCTAGGGGACGCGGAGCCACGCCTACGATTTGTTGCATCAGGCGCGCGGGGCATGATGGGAAGAAATTGGAAGTGTGCAACGCAAAATACTGTCCCCGTACTAAGACTTTTTTCCCATATCCTCCCATTGTGTCACATCTATTACAGTCCCCAAATAACCCAGCGTGTACCCAGAATGACTTCCCCATCCACCCTGTGTGTCACACCTATTATTGCCCCACCCAAAACCCAGTGTGGCCCCAAAATGTATTTTCTTTTCCTCTATTTGTGTCACATCCGTACTGACCACAATAACCCAGTGTGCACCCAGAATGACCTTCCTCCCTATGTTAGGGTGACCAGACATCCCCAGTTTCAGGGGACAGTCCCCTGATTGAGGACACTGTCCCCGGACCAAATCTGTCCCTGGTTTTGTCCCCAGATTGGATTTAATAGGGGGCAGGGGCAATTTTAAAGACAATCAGTGAAGAATTAAAATAAAATAAAAATTGAATTACACCCCCCCCCCCCCCCCCCCCGCTACACTGTGCCTACTAGCATAGGGGGGTTGTATTTTTCCCATTATCTGTGCCCCTTTCTGATGATCATGTATGTGCTGGTCGGAGCGGAGGGAATATTTCTTCAGTTTCGGGCGCATGCCCATTCAGCTCCCCTCGCATGTTCTTCTATCTTGGCTCAAATCCTGGCCAGCCACCTGCCGATCTCCTTGCCTTCCCTGGCAGAATGATCTTCCTCCGCTCCCCATCCAGTAGTAGCCGGGGCCCGAAGAGTGAGACTTGAGAGGCTGTGAGGTGGGCGGCGACGGGCAGAGAGTCGCTGATTGCCGCCATTACTAGTAAAGAAAAAATATGTCCCTGGATTTCATTTTAAAAATCTGGTCACCTTACCCTATGTGCAACATTTATTACTGTCCATTCTGTTACCCAGTGTGCACCCAAAACAACTTCCCCATCCTCCATCTGTGTCACACCTATTACAGCCCCCCAATAACCCAGTGTGCACCCAGAATGACTTCCCCATCCTCCCTCTGTGTCACACCTATTACAGCACCCCAATAGCCCAGTGTGCACCCAGAATTACTTCCCCATCCTCCCTGTTTTTCACACGCATTATTACTGTCCCTCAGTAACCCAGGGTGCACCCAGGATTTCTTCCTTGTCATCTATCTGTGTCATATCTATTACTGACCCCAATAACATAGTGTGCACCCAGAATGACCATCCTCCCTATGTGCAGTATTCATTACTGCCCCCACTGTTACCCAGTGTGCACCCAGAATGACTTCCCATTGTGTGTCACACCTATTACTGCCCCCAACAACCCAGTGTGCCCCCAGGATATGACCAGTACACAACAAGTATATTACCAGTATACAACTAGTATACAACCAGTACATGTCCAGCACAATACCAGTAGATGACCGATACGTAGGGTTGCCACCTCTCCAGGATTCACCCGGACAGTTCGGGTTTGGGATCATGCGTCCGGGTTTCAGACAGCCTGAAACCCGGACACATTGTTCAGACTGGACTATGGCTTCCCAGCAGGGTTGCTGGCTGCAGTTGTCAGTTACACTCTTTCACACTGCCCAAAGCCAACACTAACAATCGCCCTCCCCCCAAACCCACACACACAGACAGGAGAGGAGAGAGGGCTCAACCTGCACCTCTTCCCCCCACCCCTACCCCTCTGTGTCTTCCCACACTTCAATCACTGGCACTGCACCTCACAAAATTTAAGTTGGGGCTATAAATTTAAAGTCCAGCAGCTTTAGATACATGTGGATGAGAGGTGCTGACTGCCAAGGGGTGAGTGAGCTCACCATCCATTCTTGTCTGTGACTGAAGTCTCCCCCCTTCTCTCTTCTGCCTCTGAGTGACTACACTAAGGTAAATCAGGGTTCTCAGAGCACCCCTTACATCAGAGTTCCCCTTTACACCAGAGGCCACAGTGTTCCCCCGCACATCAGAGTCCTCTCCGTACATCAGAGTTCTCAGTGTTCCCCCTTAAATCAGGTTCCCAGAGGATCCCTTATATTAGCGTCCCCAGAGTTCTCCCTTACATAGGAGTCGGCAGAGTCCCCCCTTACAGTGAAAGGGAACTTTGCAAGTTCAAATGTAAAAGGGGGAACTCTGTGGACTTTGATGTAAAAAGGGACTCTTGTTATTAACTTCATATGATTAGAAATGTTATTTAATCTAAAAATATATGTATAGTTTATTCTATAAAAAAAAAAATTGCTGTGCGCCGCTTAAGTGTTCGGGTTTGACTTGAAGAAAAGGTGGCAACCCTACCGATACGTGACCAGTACAGTATATCAGTATTGAGACCAGTCTATCACTGGGTGAATAAACAGGGTGGAGCTATGGTTGTCAGTCTGATGTAACAAAGTAGTAACTCCGCAGACATTGTATCAGGGTGACTCACAGGAATTTCCATCACTGAGAACAACAATAAACTTTGTTTTTCTCAGACAGTGTCATACGGACCCTTTCCCTGCCACTGACAACTAGAAAGGTTGAGTCGCCCCGACTGATAAGCAGACAACCTCTGCTCCCTTCTGTCTCCTTCCTGTGTGATTATAAACCTGTCTCCATTTTCTCAAATTGGCTGGTTTATATGCATTCCCCATTGCCCCTCCCCCATTTGCCTTTTATGCATTTCCCTTACTCCTCTCCCCCCCATACTCTCTTTCCCTCTGCCCCCCTTACTCTCTTTCTGTCTTAACCCCCCCCCCCCCTTACTCTCTCTACCTCTGCCCCTCCCCTCATTCTCTCCCCATGCCTCCCACTTACTCTCTTTCCCCCTTACTCCCTATGCCACCCCTTTTTCTCTCTCCCTCTGCCCCCATACTCTATTTCCCTCTGCCCCCCTTCTCCACCCTTTACTCTCTCCCTCTGCTCTCCTCCTCCCCTTCCTTACTCTTTTTCTGTCTTACCACCCTCCCTGCTTCCTTACTTTCTCTACCTTTCCCCCAATTCTCTCCCTATGCCTCCCACTTACTCTCTGCCACCCTTACTCTCTATGCCACCCCTTATTCTCTCTCCCTCTGCCCCTTTCTCGAACCCTTTACTCCCTCCCTCTGCTCTTCTCCTCCCTTTCCTTACTCTTTTTCTGTCTTACCACACTCCCTGCTTCCTTACTCTCTCCCTCTGCTCTCCTCCTCCCCTTCCTTACTCTTTTTCTGTCTTACCACCCTCCCTGCTTCCTTACTTTCTCTACCTTTGCCCCCCCCCCCCCACATTCTCTCCCTATGCCTCCCACTTACTTTCTGCCACCCTTACTCCCTATGCCACCCCTTATTCTCTCTCCCTCTGCCTCCCCATCCTTTTTTCCTTTGCCCCCCTTCACCACCCTTTACTCTCTCTTTGTCTGCCCCTCTCCTTCCCTACTCTTTTTTTTGTCTTACCCTCCCGCTTTCCTTACTCTCTCTACTTCTGCCCCCCGTTCTCTCCCTATGCCCCCACTTACTCCCTGACCCACCTTACCTCCTATGCCAACCCATTATTCTCTCACCCTCTGCCCCCCATACTCTTTTTCCCTCTGCCCCCTCCTCCACCCTTTACTCTCTCCATCTGCCTCTCTCTCTTCTCCTTGCTTACTATCCTTCCTTACTCTCTTTCTGTCTTACCCCCCCTTACTCTTTCTACCTCTGCCCCCCCATTTTCTCGCCATGCCTCCCTCTTACTCTCTTTCCCCCTTACTCCCTATGCCAGTCATCAGTCATATAAATGCTATGCCTTTCTCCCACAGGTCATACTGCTGGGCAGACACTGCTGGTCATACAGCAGAAAAACAATAGACTTTTTGATTTTTTTATCACACAGGAAAATCAACACCACCTCTCCTCTTCAGAAGTCTTTCTCAGCTCACTGCTCTCCTTAACTCAAAAAGCCTCAGGATGCAGCAATCAGTAGTAATCCTCTGGATAACTTATAGAGGCCTTAATTGCTTCATTCTGAACAGCTGAAGTTTTCCAACGCCCTTAAACCTTTCTGGCTACTTCTGCAGCCGACACCTAATAGTAATTGGTGAATTGTCTAAACAAGGCAGAAATGTATCTCCCGTCTGTGACAACATCCACAGATTTACCTGACTTCCTGTCACACCAGTATATGATCAGTACACGACCATTATATTACCAGTACAAGACCAGTATACAACCAGTACATGACCAGTAAACAACTGGTACATGACTGGTAAGTGACCATTATATTACCGGTACAAGACCAGTATATGACCAGTACTTTGACCAGTCTATCATTGGGTGAATAGGAAGGGGCGGATCTATGGCTGTCAGTCTGATGTAACAAAGTTACATCTGATGTAACAAAGTAGTAGTAGTAACTTTGCTGACATTGTATTAGTGTATGTCATTGGGTGAATAGGAAGGGGGCGGGGCTTTGGTTGTCAGTCTGATGTAACAAAGTAGTAACTTCGCTGACATTGTATTAGTGTATGTCATTGGGTGAATAGGAAGGGGGCGGGGGCGGGGCTATGGTTGTCAGTATGGTTGTCTATGGTTGTCAGTCTGATGTAATAGAGTAGTAACTTCCCTGACATTGTATCAATGTGTATTATTGGGAGAAAAGGCAGGGGGCGGGGCTCTAAAGTTGTCAGTCTGATGTAACAGAGAAGTAACTTTCCTGACATTGTATCTGTATGACTCACAGCAATCTTCGCCCATCACGAGAACAACAAAAACAGAGGAAATCCCATGTATTTAGAAACCTAGTATCTCCATTATTACTCATTGGCTGGCGTATATCTGCAGATTAATAATGGGGTATTTGTGCAAAATTTCTCCAGCTGTAATTAGAAATTAGGCTGGCCATCCGCAATTATTCCATAGGCAGTGTGGTCAAGGTTATGATCTGTGTAAAGAGAAATGATTAGTGCCAAGGGTGGCCATACATATCCCAATCTGATTTATATTTACCAAAATGATGGCATATGAGGGCAAATTTATACATGTAGCTCCCCCTACTGTCAGTTATGGGTGCTATTGTAAATTTAGTGGGGGGATGAGAGAGTTATCCTGCTCTCATCTCTGTTAATTCCCTAAATTTGCGTTTCGGGCTGGGCTGCCTGTGGTCCCATTCTCTGTGCTGAGGATATGTTACCATCCTTGGGCAGCAGATGGCGCCAGAGGGATTCCAGAACAGAGCCGCCTTTCCTCAGCAGCCAATCAGAGGAGTGTTTCCCTCACTGGGCATGCTGGGAGAGGGTATATCTGATGCGGGCGCCTTTTTGTCCGGGTCTCCTACCCGCAGCAGGTCGCAGGTGCGGCACCCACCTTCAGGGTGCACACATGCCACGAGGCCGCCACTATGGCCTTCCTGGCCGGAGCCTGCACTATGCGGAACAACGAACTTTGGGCTTCAGGGCTTCTGGCAACTGATGCTATCAGGGACCCCAGTGACTTGCTGGGTTCCCACTTCTACTGAGAAGATCTCAAGCTGGGTGCTGTTCGGTGGGGGATTGGTCTGAGGAGAACCCGGAGGCAGGTGATCCAACAGGGCTTGAACGAACCATCGGGGATCTGGTTACCAGACGCTGACAGAACATAGTCAGACTGTCAGTTGGTGACCTTTACTAAAATACCTACTGGGAGGATTTGCTCTACAGCTCTACTCTGCAAACATTGGGCCTGTGAGAGAGGTTTCCATCTTAAAATCCTAATTTAATTAGAGCCAAGTCGGTGGCAGAGACTTGTTCCTTCCCAGAAGCTTTAAGTGACACTTTGGCTGCCAGTCCTGTGAGAGGGGTCTATCCGGGGGCACTACACCCGCTCTGGCTAGAGTGGCGAGGGGAGCGGTGGAAGATCACTCCGCCAGGGAAGGCAAGGAGATAGGCAGGCAGGTGGCTGGCCAGGATTTGAGCCAAGGCAGAAGAACATGCGAGCGACATAACGGCGTAGCGTAAATGGGACGGCGTAAGGCCGCGTAATTCAAATAGGGAAGGAGGGGACATGCTGTATTTAAATTAAGCACGCCCCCGTGCCGAACGAACTGCGCATGCGCCGGCCTTAAACGCAGGCCACTGCACATGCTCCATTGTACGCCGCAAATACATTGATTACGACGGCAACGTAATTAACGTACAGGCCTATTCGTGAATGAGTTACGTAAACGACGGAAAAACACGACGCTGTCCCGACATCCATACTTAATATGGCTTACGCCGGACCTACGCAAGGTTACCCCTCATATAGCAGGGGTAACCTTACGCTTATGCAAACTACGTAAACTACGTCGACGGTGCGCAAATTCGTTCGGGATCGGCGTATCACGCTCATTTGCATATTCGACGCTGAAATCGACGGGAACGCCACCTATCGGCCAGCGTAGAGTTACATCTAAGATCCGACGGTGTAAGTGACTTACGCCAGTCGGATCCTAGCGTAATTCCGGCGTATCTTGTTTTGTGGAAACAAAACAATGATACGCCGGCGGGATATTCTAATTACGCCGGTGTATCTGTAGATACACCGGCGTAATTCTTTTGAGAATCTGGCCCTTTGTCTTTGAAATTGCCCCTGCCCCCTATTAAATCCAATCTGGGGACAATACCAGGGACAGACTTGGTTCCGGGGACAGTGTCCTCAATCAGGGGACTGTCCCCTGAAACTGGGGATGTCTGGTCACCCTAAATTAGGGGGCCCCAAGCAAACAAGAAAAAAAAAAACACTTTTCAAGATGAGAAGCAGCTTTGAGTTTGTCTGCTTACCTCTATCCTCCGCAGAGCACGCTGGCATATCTTGGTGTCCGCACAGGGGCCCCAGCAGGGAGGGCCCTTGCCGCACCGCTGCTTCCTCCTGCAGTCCGGTCGGCCGTGTACCATAACCGCGCGGTACAGGAGATTCAGTTTGCTGTTCCCGGGGCCGGACTGAAAGAAAGTGAACACTCAGGGCCAGATTCTCAGCGGCGATACGACGGAGTATCTCAGATACCCCGTCGTATCGCCGTTTTTTTTGCCTCATATCTATGCGCGTGATGCTTAGCATCACTTTTGCATAGATACGCTTCAACATCCGACAAGTGTAAAACCATTACACTTGCGGATCGTAGTTGTAATGACAACTCCGGCCACTAGGTGGCTTTTATGTTGTTTTCTCATTTGCATATGCAAATGAGGCTAGTACGCCGATTCCCGATCGCTTTTACACCGCCCGTCGTCGCGTACGTCGTTTTCGTCCGCGTAAGGTTACCCCAGCTTCTATGTGGAGTAACCTTACGAAGTACCGTCGGATGCCGTCGGGTGCCGTCGGATGCCATGTTAAGTATGGCGTCGGGTCAGCGTCGGCTTTTTCCGTCGCTTACGTCGTTTTACTAACTCGTTCGCGAATAGGGAGTTGCGTAAATGACACTCACGTCGTTTTGACGTCGGTTTCAACGACGCTTTCCGACGTGAGCTGGAGCATGCTCACTGGGCTTTTTCCCCGGCCGGCGCATGCGCAGTTCGTTCGACGCGGGGGCGCGCTTAATTTAAATACAAGCCGCCCCATTTGAATTGCGTGGGTTTGCGATGGGCGATTTACGCGACGCAGGCGAAAACTACGGAGCAAGTGCTTTGAGATTAAAGCACTTGCTTTAGTACGATGCGGCGGCGTAGTGTAAATGGCTTACGCTACGCCGCTGTAATTCTATGAGAATTTGGCCCTCACTGTGTGCACTTCCTGTCAGTCCGGCCGGGAGCAGGAACCTGATTCTCCTGTACCGCGCGGTTATGGTACATGGCCGACCGGACTGCAGGAGGAATCAGCGGTGCGGCAAGGGGCCCCTGGCCAGCTCGGGGCCCCAGGCAATTGCTTGTTTTGCCTGTCGGGTTCCGACGGGCCTGATTGTGGGACTGCAAGTGCCGGGAGATATGGACTCCATTGATTCTTCATAGAAACAGACTATGCTTCCCACAATGCCCTACGTTATCATACCTCCCAACTTTTCAACTTCAGAATGAGGGACAATTGTTGTTGAGCGGGGGGGGGGTGCTGCGGATCGGAGTTGTTGAGCGGGGGGGGTTCCGCAGATCGGAGTTGTTGAGGGGGGGGTTCCGCAGATCAAAGTTGTTGAGCATGGGGGCCGTGGATCGAAGTTGTTGAGCGGGGAGGGGGGGGTTTACCGCAGGAATCGCGGGACCGCGGGTAATCGAGGGGGGGGGGGGGTGGAATCGCAGGACTTTAGCCCTGATTGCGGGACCGCTGGATTTACCGCGAATGGTGGGACAGTCCCGTGAAATCCGGGACGGTTGGGAGGTATGCATTATTGGAACATGTGATACTTCAGCACAGACTTAAGGGGGAGGTTACTTAAGGAGAGGGAGGGGCTGATCTCGCTCTCTCAGGACCTGCATCTTCTCCTCTGCGGAGCTGTGGAGAGCAGCACAACCGTGCTGTTAGGCCTGAAGCCTGGACCTGGAGTTGCCAGGAGGCCAACCTGCTGGAGGGAAGCAAGACCACTGTACCTAGCTCGTGTTCCAGGAGACCATTGAAGCCACCCTGCTGACAACTGAAACAGTGGAGGGCCTGATACCGGGGACCTTGTACTACGGGAGAAGAACTCAGGCGGACCGGCCTGTTCGGGTGAGAGAGCACATGCTCAACTTTCAGCTCTCCCCTTTAGAAAAACAATCTAGTGCCACCCCACAAGCCGGAGACACGTGTTGGCCTCTGACTAGGTTTCAAGGCCTTCTAAGTTGATATTTGTTGCACAGGAGTGACTGACGCTGACGAGCAGTCAGTTCACCACCATTGCTATTTATAACACCCTGATTTTGACTAACTTTATCTCCTCGTTTATCCCTTTTCGATTACAAATCTAAAGTGCACCAACGGCCGCAACGTGGACTTTGGTCTCGAGACGTTTCTTTAGCTGTTCCCGCAGAACTGCCCACTAGGGGGAGCTGGCGAGCATAGACTGCCTATACTAGTTTAACTGAATGGTACCATTCCTTATCTTAGATCTTTTCTTGTTATCATTTGCTGGTTCCTGCAAGGGCCCTTGCGGAGTCATTGTGTGCCATTGTATGATTGTTATTGACTTATAATCCAAACCCATATTTGCTTTCCACCTAAAGTAAAGTCATTCTTTTTGGTTTAAATATATTAACTGTGTGAAGTGTATTCTTTTCCGTTTGAAGAACAGGAGCAGGTAATATTGTTGCTACATTGCCATTATATGATATATATATATATATATATATATATATATATATATATATATATATATATATACCTGCTATTGTGACCCCGGCCCAGCAGAGGTCACAATACATTTACTAGATATCTGATGTGTCAAGGGAGGGTTCGAGCCAGTTAAATAAGGGGTGAGCCAAAAGTGAAGAGAGTAGATCCCAAATCTAATCAGCGGCTCCTGAGGGGGTAGCGCTACACTTATACAGCTCACTTCCTGTTTCTTGTCTGGTCATTAGCCTAGGCTTATGACATCATGCACAGCTCTCTCTCTCTCTCACTCTTGTAAGAGTTTGCGAGGAAGGGAGTGAGGATGAGCCATAAGAGGGCCAATGAAAGCTGCAGAGCTGGAGGTGTGCCTCTGTGTAAATCCAGGAAGTGAACAGGCTGCAGCTTCGGCTGCCCACAGTTAAAATGGCTGCAGCCAGACTCAGTGGAGGGAGATTTCTGCAGCATATTTGGCAAGTACAGAATCACATTATATATACACAATAATATGCAAAGTGCTTGGATGGAAGCTTCAGAATGGCAAAGATGTTTTGATTACAAATTATGTGAGCAGACTGCAGTTCCTCTTTAAGTAAGGGGACAGAGGAAGAGAGAGAAAGTGGGTGCATAGAGAGAAAGTAAGGGGATGCAGAGTGACATACCGTGCCTTGAAAAAGTATTCATACCCCTTGTAAGTTTTCCAAATGTCGTCATGTTACAACTAAAAACGTAAATGTTTTTGATTGTGATTTTATGTGATAGACGCGCTACGCATCCTGCCTTGCATGCAACGTCATTTTTTGGCGCCATCACAGCGTAGCTTTACCGGCGGAATTGCAGCAGTATTTGGCTGCTAGCGGTGCGGTTTTACCCCCCGCTAGAGGCCGAAATAGGGTTAATACCGCCCGCAATGCATATAGCCGTGGTTTCCCATTGCTTTCAATGGGAAGGCACCCCCCGCACGATTACCGCAGTCCCACAATTACCGAGATTCACGTTAACCCCCCGCTCAACAACTCCGATCCATGTACCCCGCTTAACAACTTTGATCCCCGGACCCCCCCCCCCCCGCTCAATAACTCCGACCTGCGGAACCCCCCCTGCTCAACAACTCCGATCCCCGGACCCCCCCCCCCCACTCAACAACTTCGATCCGCGGAACCCCCCACTCCCCCCCAGCTCAACAACAATTGTCCCTCATTCTGATGTTGAAAAGTTGGGAGGTATGGTTTCAGGTCGGTTTGCAGGCACTATTTTTAGCGCAATAGCACCTGCAAACCGCCCCCAGTGTAAAAGGGGTCTTACTAAACCAATTGTCTTCAGAAATCACCTAATTAGTAAATATAGTCCACCTGGCTCCAGCTGCTGTCTCTCCTCATTGGACAGATTGATAGTCAATCATATACAGTGGCACGGGGGGTAGGGCCTGTCTGTGTCAATAGACGCAGCAGTGTGGGACTCAGGAGCGAGCCCGCATGGGTGCCCCAGGGAAAGCAGTTTTCCGTGGGAGCCCCTGATGAAGAGGAGGGGCCTGGAGCTCCGGCGGGGGAACCCCAGAAGAAGAGGATCGGGGCTGCTCTGTGCAAAACGATTGCACAGAGCAGGTAAGTATAGGTATGTTTGTTATTGCTATAAAGAAAAAAGAAACAAGGGTTTACAACCCCTTTAACCACTTAACGCCCGCCACATGTATATGTACGTCCACAGAATGGCACGTACAGGCAGATGGGCGTACATGCCATTGCGGGTCGGGGGTCTGATCGGGAATCCCTCCGCTACATGCGGTGGGTGTTTTACCTCTGGGAGCGATCCGGGATGAGGGGGCGGCTGTTTGTTTTTGTCCGCCCCCTCACGATCGCTCCCAGCCAATCCGGCATTCCCCTCGCTCTGCACTTCCTCTGCCTGTGTAATGTAAACACAGGCAGAGGAAGTGATGTCACCTCTCCTCTCGGCGGTATTTTCCATCGGGCGAGAGGAGAGAAGACAACACAGTAAGTCGCACCAACACTACACTGACACCAGTACACATAGGCACATTAACCCCTTCCGATCACCCCCCAGCCCCCTGTCACAGTGTCACTGATTGCAGTGATCATATATTTACTGATCACTGCATTTAGTGTCAGTGTGACAGTTAGTGTGACAGGCAGTTAGTGTTAGGTCCAGGGTAGCCCCGTAGGGGGCCGCTGTTGGTTTTTGTCCGCCCCCTCCGGATCGCTCCCATCCAATGCGTGTCCTTCCTGCTCTGCACTTCGTCTGCCTATGTAATGTAAACACAGGCAGAGGAAGTGATGTCACCTCTCCTCTCGGCGGTATTTTCGATGCTCCGAGAGGAGAGAAAACATCACACAGTAAGTCGCACCAACACTACACTGACACCATACACATAGGCACATTAACCCCTTCCGATCCCCCCCCCCCCGTCACAGTGTCACTGAATGCAGTGATCATATATTTACTGATCACTGCATTTAATAAAGGTTTAACCCCTTGATCACCGCCCTAGTTAACCCTTTCACCCCCTATTACCAGCGTCATTAAGCGATCGTTTTTCTGATCACTGTATTAGTGTCGCTGTTCCCGCTAGGTAGCTATTTTTTTTTCATTGCGATTTTTATTTTTACTAAAGACATGTGGCTGAATACATTTTGGCCTAAATGTTTAACTAAAATTTAGTTTATTCGATTTTTCTTATACGAAAAAGTAGAAAATATAATTTTTTTTCTAAATTTTCGGTCTTTTTCCGTTTATATCGCAAAAAATAAAAATCGCAGAGAGGTGTTTGGAAGCCACGCCGCACGACCGCGCAATTGTCTGTTAAAGCGACGCAGTGCCGAATTGTAAAAACGCCTCTGGGCATTTAGCAGCATATTGGTCCGGGGCTTAAGTGGTTAAGGAGGGCATAGAGATAGTAAGGAGAGGTCGACAGAGAGGGAGTTTTTTTTGGGGGGGGGGGGGAGTAAGGCCCCCCCTCCTTACTGTTTCCCCCCCCCCCCCCAAAAAAAAAACAGGGGTGGCCTGGAAACATAGGGAGAGAGATTAAGAAGGGGCAGAGGGGGTGAGAGTAAAAGGGATAGTAAGATAGAATTAGAGCTTCTGGACTCTTCATGGAAATAATTCTACTTTGCTAAACAAAATGAGACTGTGCATGCAAAACGCAACGCAAATCGAAAGGCAGGGTCTCCATAAACCAAAAATAGATACAAAATCAATAAAAAATCAATAAAATAAAATAGCACAGTTGCTGTAGAATGCATACAGGAATATCTCCTCTCCTTTGTAGAACTGTTCCCAGCTCTACTGCCTGCAGGAACTACTAGTCCTCCTGGCTGCTCCGAAGATCTCCCAGGACAAGGGATAGGAAGTTTTAAGCGCAGCGACGTCCTCCTGAAAACTTGCTGCATGTGGCAGTCTCTCCCCCTGTGACTCCCTGGGTGTGCTGATCTACTCACTCTGCCCTCTTTGCTCCCAGCTTCTCTTTAGCATACGTTCACACCTATGCGCTTTTTTGTGCGTTTTCCGTTTTTCAGAAACACACTACAGTCTATTTAGCATGGTTTCCTATGGTACAAGACGTTTACACCTATGCATTTTTCAGCCGGTGCATGTTTGGAAAGGGTCGGGGACTTTTTTTCTCGCAGCAGATTGCGTTTTACGTGTAATAGACTTCAAAGGATTCGTAACAGAAACGTAATTGTTGCGTTTCTAGTGTGTTTTTTTTCTCCTTTAAAAACACTAGCTGGTTGCTAAGGAGCGGGCCGGGAAGCCAGCCACTGCGTTCTTAAAAACCGATAAGTCATCAGCTGTCAGCGGGGTTTCCCGTTGACAGCTAAAATGTAAAAAAAAAAAAAGAATTGTGGGCTAAAAAAAAAAAATTGTGAAAAAAAAAGCCTCTTACCCACAACTCTGGGCTGTGGGGGTCTGCGGGCAGGGGGGGCTTATCAGACTCTGGAAGCCCCTTTCAAACCAAAGTTCCCCCCAAAAGTGGAACTTCCGGTTATTTGTCTCCTTCCCGGCTTCTCCCCTCTGGTGCCACATTTTGCACCTTTTGGGGGGAGGGGGAAGCAGATAGCTGTCTTTTACAGGTATCCCGTCCCCACTTCCAGGAGTCTCGACCGTGGCCGTTGACATCACCGCTCGGCTTCCGCTGGGCCAGTAGGAAAGCGCAGCGGGTTTCTCGTGAATGCATAGTAGGGATCCGCCGTGAAGCCGTAATGCTTCACTACCAGGTGCGCCTACTAGCTATGGCGGCGGCAGCACCCGACAGCTGATGGAAACATTAGCTGCGGTGCCAACATCACTGGACTCCAGGACAGGTAAGCACAGGGCTGTCTTCATGAGAGGGCACACCTGGGCACTGCCCAGGGGCCCGAACTGCATGGGGGCACCTGCACTTTCCCCAAAGCAGCTGGTCCTTGTGCCCACGCTGCCCCGAAATTGGGAGCCCCCATGATGGCACTGAGAGTGATAGATACACAGGGGAGGCAGTCTGCCCCCTTCCTACTTGATGTCTGTTTACCTGCACTGTCATCATTGTAGGGGCCCCAGAGCATTACTTTGCCCAGTGGCCCATGATGTTATTAAGATGACCCTGGGTAAGCATCCTATTATTTAAAAGTTAGCAGCTGCAGTATGTGTGTTTTGCAGTGATGGGCAGACCTCAGCTTTAACAAGGGGACCCCCAGAATACCGCCCCCCCCCCCCATGAAAATGAGTATCCATTCACCAAAAAAGTATGAAAGTGAATAAGGACAGGGGCCAGTTTTTTACAATTACTTTTTTAAAGAATAAAAAAACAATGGACACCCTCCATTGGTTCGCAGTATTTATAAGGTACAGAGGCACTCTGATTGGCTCTGTACATTTTGCCTGTGATCTGCACTGTCTAATGACAGCTCAACCACATGTATTTAACCACTTGAGATCTCAAGTGCCAGGTAGATGTCTTTGGACGTCTTGTCATGTAATTCCCCGCGTGCGCCACTGGGTGGCACACAGCGGGGGAAAACAGTGCACGGCGCATCGCTGAGGATCCGATGCGTGTGCCTGACGGCCGCGATGTCCGCCGGGTACATCGATGGTGACAGCAGGGATGTGGAACTCTGTGTGTAAACACAGAGCTCCACGTCCTGTCAGGGAGAGAGGAGACCGACCTGTGTCCCTTGTACATAGGGACACAGCATCGGTCACCTCCTCCAGTCAGTCCCCTCCCCCCACACAGTTAGAACACACCCAGGGAATACATTTAACCCCTTCCTCACCCCCTAGTGTTAACCCCTTCAATGCCAGTCACATTTATACAGTAATTAGTGCATATTTATAGCACTGGTCGCTGTATAAATGTGAATGGTCCCAAAAATGTGTCCGATGTGTCCGCTGTAATGTCGCAGCCCTAAAAAATAAATCGCAGATCGCCGCCATTACTAGTAAAAAAAAAAATAATAAAAAAAAAATCATAATTCTGCCCCCTATTTTGTAGGCGCTATAACTTTTGCGCAAACCAGTCGCTTATTGCGATTTTTTATTTTTTACAAAAATACGTAGAAGAATTTTTTTTTCAATTGTCGCTCTTTTTTTTTAAGCGCAAAAAATAAAAACCACAGAGGTGATCAAATACCACCAAAATAAAGCTCTTTTTGTGGGGGAAAAAAGGACCTCAATTTTGTTTGGGAGCCACGTCGCACGACCACGCAATTGTCAGTTAAAGCGACGCAGTGCCGGAAGCTGAAATTTCGCCTGGGCACGAAGGGGGTTTATGTGCCCGGTAAGCAAGTGGCTGCCTATGTTTGTTTTCCACAGCATGTTTATAAACTGCGTTTTCTTCTGTTTTTTTTTTTATTATTTTTTTATTACATAGTAGTAAGGTGTAAAAAAAAAAAAAATATTTGATGAAAATAAGTTGTAATTCCACCCATAAATAATATACATGTTTTTGAATTTATTACCAAAATATCAGGAAGATACAGTAACAGACAAGTACAAATAAAACTTCTGAGTGTATGAATAGCTGTTAGTCAATAGAATCTTGTACAGAGCTAACATAGATTATTGACTGGAGATCAGCTCCGGGATGGCTGTGGTTACGCTGGTATTAGGTTGTGTCTGGTCCGGTGAAGTTCGGTTTATTGGCGGCAAGACAGCGATCTGGGAAATTTTTCTGCTGGCTGGTGTGGTGGGGGTCTGCGACTCCCTGCCCTCCTCACTCTTCCCCTGCAGAGCAAACATGAATGTTTATTTTATTCTGTGCATTGATATACATAGAGTGGCAACAGATACCAGAGTGCTGTACAGAGAACACCGAACCAGTCACATCAGTGTCTGCACCAGAGGAGCTTACACTCTAATGTCCCCTCCCCCCCACAGTCACATCAGTCTCTGTACAGAGGAGCTTACACTCTAATGTCCCCTCCCCCACAGTCACACACTATTATACATTGATATAGCTCTGACATATACCGCAGTGCTGTACAGAGAATCATCAACCATGGGCACATTATTATTATATAGCAGTGGTGGTGTGTGCTTAACCACTTAAGGACCGCCTCCTGCACATTTATGTTGGCAGAATGGCACGGCTGGGCACAGGCACGTACCTGTACGTCCCCTTTAGATGCCCAGCCGCGGGTCGCGCGGCCCGGTCCGAAGCTCCGCGGTCCTGGGATCCGATCGCCGCTGGTGTCCCGCGATCGGTCCCCGGAGCTGAAGAACGGGGAGAGGTGAGTGTAAACACACCTTCCCCGTTCTTCACAGTGGCAGTGTCATTGATCGTCGGTTCCCTGATATAGGGAAAGGCGATCAATGACGTCACACATCCAGCCCCGCCCCCTACAGTTAAAAACACATATGAGGTCACACTTAAAGTGGAGTTCCACCCATTTTTTTATGTCTGTCTGTTCTGCATGCCCTAATCTCATCGTGTTCAGAATGGACAATTTTTATTTATTTTGTTGCTTGTAAATACCTTTATTTTGTAGTCCTTCATTACTTCCTCCTCCTTATTAGCCTAGGCTATTAAAGCGGATGGTTCACCAAAAAGCAAATATTAAAAGCCAGCAGCAACAAATACTGCAGCTGCTGACTTTTAATATTAGGACACTTACCTGTCCTGGAGTCCAGCGGCGTCCGCAGCAGAGGATGAGCGATCGCTCGTCACCCTGCTGCTCCCCCCTCCATCCACGGCGAGGGAACCAGGAAGTGAAGCGCTCCGGCAGTGCTGGGACTAGGTCATTCGGTGCCCAGGGCGAAGATGGCAAACTGCGCCCCCCCCCCCCATTATCGTCACCGCTCATCATCACCGCTGTCATCGTTACTGATACTAAGCATTTGAAAGAGTACTTGCAAATGCTCCAATATCTAGAACCAATACTTTCTGTGCGATTTGAGCTCATACAAAATGAATGGGCTCAAATCGCACTGTAAAGAACTACATGTGATTTGAACAGGAATGTGGTGCGATTCCTGTCTGAATCACATGTGGTTTCTCACACCGCTTCTGTGTGAACTTGGGCTTGTCATAATGACTTCAGCCTTGGTTCACACAGGAGTGGTGCGGGGAAACCACATGTGATTCAGACAGGAATCGCACCACATTCCTGATCAAATCACATGTAGTTCTTTACAGTGCGATTTGAGCCCATTCGTTTTGTATGAGCTCAAATCGCACAGAAAGTATTGGTAACTGGTATCAGCGAGTACTCGAGCACAAGTATTGTTGGTACAAAATAGGTATTGGTGCAACCCTAGTGTGTACCCAGCTTTAGACAATGTGTCAGGGTGTTTAATGGACTCAAAGACAAAGCTCCCGAGCAAACAAATCTGCATAGGTGAGAATTAAATATAAGAGGGAAAACATTTGTCACTGTTAGTACTCATAACCAAAAACACTATACTGTAGGTATAGCATACACTATACAATCTAAATTTGTACAATCTCCTTTAGATTTATGAAAACTTTGTAATCTATGGACAACCTAAACAATTCATTTAAGTAGTATCCAATCAGGCAGGCCTTTGTACTACATAGTGTTGGTGGTAGATCCAAAAGATATTGTACAATCAGATTGTATAATGTATGGTAAGCTGGAGGCTGGCCATGGATCGTTTTTATTTTCATGTGATCGAAAAAAATGAATGGATCCCCCAATCCACACAACTAAGGTGGGTGAGGGAATCCTTTCTGCTGAGACATCGATGTCGCTGCTGTGAATCTGAGGAAACATTCCTGCGGGTTGGAGAGAAGTTGATGATTAAATTGATGTACACAACACTTATGTACCCCCTGATGACAAACAACAGCCCTGCATAGGAGATGCATGTTTGCACCCCTTGTGAATGGGTCCTTACTAGAAATAGAATTTGAAATAACAATTGTCTCCACAGCAATTAGCAGTGATATGAAGCCTAAAAGTCAGTTACTGTTACCTGTTGGCTGAGTAGAGACAGGTTCAGCAGCACAGGCAGGAGAGTCCATCACTCGGTTTTGTAGAGGAGGGGGTCGAGAGAAGGGCACAGGAGACGAGGGGGGGTCACTATTCAGAGCAGGAACAGACTCTGAGATAGTCTACAGCAGGGAGAGATAACACCAGGCTGGGGGGGCCGCGGTGGAGATCTCCCACAAACATCGGGACAGTGTGAAAGCTGGAGAAGGGGGAGAGAAGCCAATGTCCAGGAGAGGGAAAGTTGTACCCTGAATCAGGACAAGGCTGATACCTTCCCAAACTCACGTGCGGTGCCCTGCCTGCTCCACTACTGTTGCCGAAAGACTAATACAGTGAGCTGTGCAGGCAGGGGGGCGGGTGCAGTGCTACAATCTACGTGCAGGGACAAAGCCGCTCTCTGCCTGTGTTACATTCTGCAGCATATCCTGTAATAAGAAGTGCTGTACCCGGCAAACTGCGCTCTCTTCTCACACTGAATCATCCCGCCAAGGGCAGCTGCCCCTCCCGCCCACCCCTAGTACCGGCCCTGCGCTCCGGCTTCACTGCCCGGTTCCCTACGGCGCATGCGCGAGTCGCGCTGCGCCCGCGATTGGCTCCCGCTGTGTGCTGGGAGCTGAGAGTTCCCAGCACGCAACGGGAAAAGCCCGTCTTTTGCCCGAGACTGCGGGCCGGAAGTGGGTGCGGATACCTGTCTTTAGACAGGTATCTGCACCCCCCTCCCCCCTGAAAGGTGTCAAATGTGACACCGGAGGGGGGGAGGGTTCCGATCAGCGGATCTTCACTTTAGGGTGGAGATCCGCTTTAAGTCACAAGGCTATTTGCAAGGGTTTCTGGGATAGGCATCATGTTTCCCAGTAGTCCTTGCAAACCTGACTGAAACCTATTACATTGCTTGTGCAGCACTGAGCATGTGCGAGATATGCAAAGCTGAAATCCAGGAAGTCATACAGTCTGGCTTCATGATGCCCACACTTAAGATGGCCACGGTCTTTTTCTAGATTATAAACTAAATGCTGTAACAACCTAACAAAACGGACCTTAGTTTACAGACTAACTTTACTAGAATACATTAAGCTTGTGTATTACAGGGGTATTTATATTTAAAAAGTGAAATTGTGGGTGGAACTCCCCTTTAACCCCTTCAGCGCCTCCTAGTGGTTAACTCCTAAACTGCAATTGTCATTTTCACAGTAATCAGCGCATTTTTATAGCACTTTTTGCTGTGGAAATGACAATGGTCCCCAAAAATGTCTTAAAGTTGTCCGACGTGTCCGCCATAATGTCGCAGTCACGGAAAAAAAAAAGAAGCTAATCGCCGCCATTAGTAGTAAAACATATTTTTTTTTAAATGCAATAAAACTATCCCCTATTTTGTAAACGCTATCAATTTTGCGCAAACCAAAATAAATGCTCATTGCGATTTTTTTTACCAAAAATATGTAGAAGAATACGTATCGGGCTAAACTGAGGAAAAAACATTTTTTTTTATATATTTTTTGGGGATATTTATTATAGCAAAAAGTAAAAAATATTGCATTTTTTTCAAAATTGTCCCCCTATTTTTGTTTATAGCGCAAAAAATAAAAACCGCAGAGGTGATCAAATACCACCAAAAGAAAGCTCTATTTGTGGGGAAAAAAGGACTTCAATTTTGTTTGGGAGCCACGACGCACGACTGCGCAATTGTCAGTTAAAGCAACACAGTGCCGAGTCACAAAAAGTGGCCAGGTCCTTTACCTGCATTTTGGTCTGTGTCTTTTAAGTGGTTAAATTGCAATCTATTGTCGCCGCTACCACCCCCTATTCAGGTATCCGGCCCCTTTTCGGGCGCTGTGCACCTGAATTACAGCGGAGGCGTGTTTATTGGAAGCGTCTGATTAGAGCCGTAGGCTCTAATAGGCGTTCAAAAAAGATGAACAGCGGGCGCCATGCTGGGCACTCGCTGTTCACTTAGCATTGTGTTAGGAAAGTGAATATTCATTTGCTTTGCTAACACTGAACCGCCTCTCAGCCAATCAGGTGCTCGGGTCTGTTACCTGTCACCTGATTGGCTGAAACGACAGGCGCTGTGATTGGACTCCTACCGCAGAGGCGGGGAAGAGACGACGGGAGAAGACAGGAGCACGGAGGACACCGGACAGCGTTCGCCGCCGTGACCCGCTGCCCCACCGAGACAAGGTAAGTGCCGGGCGGGCGAGGGAGGCAGCATGGGCACAGTAGTGGCAATTGATGGGCACAATAGCAGCAATTGATGGTCACTGTGGCAGCAATTGATGGGCACAGTGACTGCATTTTATGGCACAGTGGCAGAGTTTGATGGGCACAGTGGCCGCGTTTCATGGGCGCGGTGGCTGACATTGATGGCACAGTGGCAGTGATTAATGGGCACAGTGGCTGCGTTTGATGGGCACAGTGGCTGCGTTTGATGGGCACAGTGGCTGCGTTTGATGGGCACAGTGGCTGCGTTTGATGGGCACAGTGGCTGCGTTTGATGGGGGGTTTTTTCAGTTGGTTTGCGCCCCCAAAAATTTTGAGCAACAACTACCACTGTTATATAGTCACACACTGGCAGACAGAGATCTCATACCTTTACAGTGATGCCGTTAGTAATGCTGAAGCTGAAGGTCAGTACAGATGGAGGACTTTTCTCTGGGGGGTGCGGGACGGGGGGAAGGTGGAAGGTTCTCAGCGGTATCTCTTCTACTTCGAACAATGCCAAACGTTTCCGGAGCATATGCTGCATGGGGAGCACTGGGGAAAGAGACAGACAGCCGGTGGTCAGTCCAATATGTCGAAACAAGGACAACTGTCTTTGGTCTGGGGTGCGCACATGCGCAGCCGGTGACCAGCTCCCGCTGTGGTTGGACACAGCGGGAGTCAATCAGCGGGTCTGGCGGACCCGATGTCCACCACGACCCGGATCTCTGTCTTCTTACAGTACAAGCACCTTCCCCCCAATTAGAAAGCACATTTAATCCCTTTGATTGCCTCTAATGTTAACCCCTTCCCTACCAGTGTCATTAGTACAGTGACAGTGCATATTATTTAGCACTGATCACTATATAGCCTCGTACACTCGATCGGACTTCCATCGGACAAATCTGTGGATTTTTTCCGAAGGTGCGTGTGCTGTGAACTTGTTCTGCATACAGGCGGCAGAACATTTTCAGCCAACATTCACCAAACCACGTGTTTTTTCAGCTCTTTACCGCCACCCTTTGGGCAACTTCTGCTATTGTTGTCTGATGTTTAGCTGATGGTTCGGAGCATGCGTGTTTGTGCTTTGGATTTTAGTCTGATGGATTTGTTTACACACGATCGGATAATCCGACGGAACACATTTGTTGTCAGACAATTTGAGAGCATGACCATCCAACATTTGTCTGATGGAGCATACAGACACTTGGATTATCTGACAACAGGGGCAGACTGACCATTGAGGCACCCGGGCCCCATGCCACTAGATGGCCCCATCAGGGTTGCCATGCTCAGTAAAACCAGGGACAGTATGTAAAAATCTGTGTTTTTTTTACATCTGTCCCTGATATGTCCGAAACAGACATGCTTTTGATGTGAAAATCCAGAGATTTTAGCTGCCCCGACTCTGCACTGCCTCCTGGCATGTTGGTCATCTGTAAGCCCGGGGGCCCCATAATCTTCTATTGCCCGGGGGCCCCATGAGTTGTCAGTCCGCCCCTTGTCTGACAAAACACGTCCATCGGACAATTGTTGTCGAAATATCCGATTGTGTCCCCTTATTAGTGTCATTGGTCCCCAAAAAAATTGTTAAAAGTGTCAGTTAGGTATCCGATTTGTCTGCCACAATGTCGCAGTCCCACTACAAATCGATGATCAACACCATTACTAGTAAAAAAAAAAAACTCCATAAAAATATCCCATAGTTTTTGATGCTATAACATTTGTGCAAACCAATCAATATACAGTATACGCTTATTGGGATTTTTTTTTTTTTTATACCAAAAACATATAGTACAACACATATTGGTCTGAGCTAAAGCGGAGGTTCACCCTAAATTTAATCTCTCCCATGTGATCCAGCATACTGGCGTCAGCGCCAGTATGCTGTTTTTTTTTTTTTTTTAAATCCCCCACTTACTGTATTATGTTCAATTTTAATTTCTTTCCCCCGTGGTGGACGGCGCCAGTATAGCGTGTCACATCTTACGAAAATACCCGATGAGGACTCGGGTAATCTCGGCGAAATGCGGTGCCTGCGCACATACCTAGGAGCTGACTGCGCAGGCGCCGTATTTCTCTGAGTCCTACGGCTATGGCGCGTCACGCCCTCCGAAAAAAGCCGGAATAGGACTCGGAGAAATACGGCGCCTGCGCAGTCAACTCCTAGGTCTGTGCGCCGCATTGCGCCGAGAATATCCGAGTCCTTATCGGGTATTTTCGTAAGATGTGACGCGCTATACTAGAGCCGTCCACCGCGGGGGAAAGAAATTAAAATTGAACATAATACAGTAAGTGGGGGATTTAAAAAAAAAAAAAAAGCATACTGGCGCTGACGCCAGTATGCTGGATCACATTCACATGAGAGAGACTTTATTTAGGATGAACCTCCGCTTTAATGAAGAATTTTTTTTTTTTTCTTTCATTGGATTTGTTTAATAGCAGAAAGTAAAAAAATACCTCCCCCATACCTCCCAACTTTTTGAGATGGGAATGAGGGACACCTATCAGCAAAAGTATGCAGGCATAGGACACACCCCTTGCCACGCCCCCTTAAAGGAAAATTGTACAAAAAAACAAGATTGGTTAAACCCACAAGTTCTTTTCTTACCACTACTATTCCTTTATATTGGCTTTTGGAATTTACAATTGCAGCAATTTAGAAATCAGATGAAAGGTTTAGCGCTGGGAAACACTTTTTGATAGATAAAAAGTGCATTTTATATACAACTATATAGATCAGACCAAAATGAGGGACAAATGAGGGACATTGCTCCAAATCAGGGACAGTTGGAAGCTATGCCTCCCCTGCCATAGATTTGGGTATAGAGGGTACAAGGACAACATAGGATGGACTATCCAGCAAAGAGACATCCCCATATATTCATAAAAGAGACAGCCCAATCCAGCAAAGAGACGGCCCGGGTGCAGGTGTAGAAATCTCCTGTGCCAGACAAGTACATTACAGTCCCAGCCTCTTCTATATCAATCCGCCGGGCAGGCTGGGACTCTAATGTTCTTGTCTGGCACAGGAGATTACTACACCAGCACCCAAAGGTGAAGAAACAGTCCGCTTGGCTGGGAAAGTTTTTTTTTTTTTTTTTCCTACAGCTTGCAGATTGCGGTTCCCAGAGTCTTCTCTTGCCCTCCGCCCACTCCCCTCCCTTTGCTGCTGAATTGGCTGGACTTGGAAAGAATCCCTGCACAGCAGCCAAAGCAGCCTGGGGGGACTCCAGTCAAGGTTGGGGCCCAGGCCCCCTACTAGGGATGCCACCTCATCCCTTTAAACCCAAACACATATGAGTTACACAGGTTTTGTGGCCGATTAACCACTTCAGCCCCGGAAGATTTGGCTGCTCAATGACCGGGCCATTTTTTGCGATACAGCACTGCGTCGCTTTAACTGACAATTGCGCAGTTGTGTGACCTTGTACCAAACAAAATTTGACGTCCTTTTTTCCCCCACAAATAGAGATTTCTTTTGGTGGTATTTGATCACCTCTGCGTTTTTTATTTTTTGCGCTATAAACAAAAGATGAGCGACAATTTTGAAAAAAGTACACAATGGGCCAGATTCAGAAAGAAGATACGCCGCGTAACTTCTAAGATGCGGCGGCGTATCTTTTTTCTGTATTCAGAAAACAAGATACGCCGGAATTTAGCTAAGATACGAGCGGCGTAAGTTACTTACTCCGTCATATCTTAGTTGCATATTTACGCTGGGCGCTAGGTGGCGCTTCTGTCGATTTACGTGTTGAATATGTAAATTAGGTAGATACACAGATTCACATAGTTGCGCCCGGTTGTTGTATTTTACGCCGTTTGCGTGAGTGTAAGTCCGGCGTAAAGTTACCCCTGCTATATGAGGTGCAGCCAATGTTAAGTATGGACGCCAGGACAGCGTCGTATTGTACATCGTTTACGTCGTTTGCGTAAGCCGATACAGAATAGGGCTGGGCGTAAGTCACGTTCACGTTGTTTTCAATGACTATTTGCGACGTGATTTGGAGCATGCGCACTGGGATACGTTCACGGCCGGCGCAGTTCGGAAAAAGCGTCGATTACGCGGGGTCACGATTCATTTACATGGATCACGCCAACCTTTCACCTACTTTGAATTACGCGGGCTTACGCCGGCCCATTTACACTGCGCCGCCGTAACTTACGGTGCAAATTCTTTCTGAATAGGGTACCTGCCTCTGTAAGTTACGGCGGCGTAGTGTAAATGAGATACGCTACGCCCGCCGAAAGTTACGCAGATCTCTCTGAATCTGGCCCAATATCTTTTACTTTTTGCTATAATAAATATCCCCAATTTTTTTTTTAAAACAAATTTTTTCCTCAGTTTAGGCCGATAGGTATTCTTCTACATATTTTTGGTAAAAAATAAATAAATCGCGTATATTGATTGGTTTGCGCAATCAGCGACTTTTATCGGGACTGCGATATTATGGCAGACACATCCGACAATTTTTTTTTTTTTTTTACCACTTCAGACTCAACCATAACAAGAGACTTGCTCATGATTTTATTCATTAATATCGTATCTACTTCGCTTTCGCATCATTTGTGGTTTTCCGGATACTGGTTCAAATTCCTTTTTTTTTATTAACCACTTCAATACCGCCCTATCGTCATATGACGTCCACAGATGGGATCTCCTATGCTGGGTGGACGTCATATGACGTCCTGGGCTTTGCAGGGGGATATCTGAATGATGGGTGCAGCTAGAGGCATCAATTCAGATATCATTCTTTAGTGCCGGCGATTCTGCGCACCATAAGAATGATCATAGCATCCCCCCCTCCCGCCGCCATCCGGTGCTTCTCCGGGCTCTCCCGTACCATCGGGGGCCCGGAGAAAGAATCGTCCGACACAGGCAGGAAGCATAGAGATGCTTGGTGACCAGATGGTCACCAGTCATCTCTATGACCGTTGGAGGCCCGGGCGCGATGTGATGATGTCACGCCCGGGTACCCGTAAGTAAACAACGCCGTGATTGCGGGTAGTAAGCAACAGTAATTATGAGATCGGTGAAGTTTTTTCACCCATCTCATGCTTTCCAGCCTGGAGAAGAGATGTGAGGTCTTATTGACCCCGCATCTCTCCATAAAGAGGACCTGTCACACACATTTCCTATTACAAGGGATGTTTACATTCCCTGTAATAGGAATAAAAATAATATATATATTTTTTTTTAAAGTGTAAAAAAAATAAAAAATAATACAAAATAAAAAATTAAGACGCCCCTGTCCCCGGTAGCTTGTGTGCAGAAGCGAACGCACACGTAAGTCCCGCCAACATATGTAAACGCTGTTTAAACCACATATGTGAGGTATCGCCGCGTGCGTTAGAGTGGCAGCAACAATTCTAGCACTAGATTTCCTCTGTAAATCTAAACTGGTAACCTGTAAAAAATTTCAAAGAGTTGCCTATGGAGATTTTTAAGTACCAAAGTTTGGCGCCATTCCATGAGTGTGTGCAGTTTTAAAGCGTGACGTGTTAGGTATCTATTTACTCGGCGTAACTTTATCTTTCATATTTTACAAAAAAATTGGGCTAACTTACTGTTTTGTTATTTTTTTAATTGATTAAACATTTTTTTTCCCCAAAAAAAGGCGTTTGAAAAATGATTGCGCAAATACCGTGCAAGATAAAACATTGCAATGAGGTGCCGTACACACGGCCGAGGTTCTCGCTGAAAATCAGCGAGAACCTCGCTGGAATGCACATTCCAGCGAGGACCTCGGCCGTGTGTACGGTCTCAGCGAGCTTCCCGTCGGGAAGCTCGTCGAGCCGAAATAGAGAGCACGCTCTCTATTTCCTCGACGGCCCGCCTGGAAGAATGGCTGGTTGCCATTCCCGACGGGCGGGTCGCCGAATTCGACGGCCGGGAGAGAACCTCGACGGGCGGAACGATGTGTTCTGCCCGTCGAGGTTCTGGGTCGTGTGTACGCGGCCTGACCGTCGTTTTATTCCCTAGGGTGTCTGCTAAAAAAACATATATAATGTTTGGGGGTTCTGAGTAATTTCCTAGCAAAAGAATGATGATTTGTACATGTAGGAGAGAAGTGCCAGAATAGGCCCGGTATTGAGGTGGGTATAAAAGCCCGGTATTGAAGTGGTTAATTTACTATTATTTATGTATTTTCTTTCTTTTTTTTTCTCCTTTCCCTTTCACTTGTTTCCCCCCCCCCCCAATGTTCGGGTGTGTGTTGGTGAAACCCCCACAAAAGAGATGAAGCCAACCAAGCAGTGTGCTGACGCTTGATAGCAATTGGAGGTGACAGGTTCTCTTTATTGACCCTGTCACCTCCAAAACAGGAGTCCTAGCACTGTGCTGAGATGGGAAGAGCACAGCTCACCCCTCTCAATGTGTACAGCAGCGGCCGGGGGAGAGGACAGAGTCCCGAAGACAGAGCCAGCAGAGAGAGGTAGGTGGGGGGGGAGAGAGAGGGGAGAACGGTCGGCAGCACACATCTTACAAGTGATTTTGGCGCCGCAATCACTTGTTAATGCGCGAGCGGATTCCCCACACACTACATTTAGTTCTGCTAGTAAGCAACTTACCGCCCTTAACTATATGTTCGGGCCATCGGGGGACTCGGGGCACCATAGCCGCTGCCGCCCTATGGTGCCCTGCCGCCCCGAGGCCTGGCCTTGGTGGCCTTGTGGGAAATCCGGCCTGCTGGTGGTGGAGCTAAATTCTCCTCCCGTCATGGATTGAGGGTACAAGGATAAGAAATGGCTGTATGATAAGGTGACCAGATTTTTTAAATGAAATCCGGGGACATATTTTTTCTTTACTAGTAATGGCAACAATCAGCTAATCTCTGCCCACCACCGCTCACCTCACAGCCTCTCAAGTCCAAGGCTTCATTTCCAGCCACTTTTTTTAGCCTTTTTTACAGCTTAACTAGATGCCGACCGCCCACCGTCATATTACTGCGGGGCACTGCTGGGCGAGAGCCCGTAGCTATACGTCCGCTCTTTAGCGGCCTCTAGGGGGCGCGCGCGCGCGTCCCCGCTTGCCCCCAAGTACGATTGCCGCCGGGCACGCGCGCTCGTTCATTACAGAGCGGGGAACGGGAGATTTGTGTGTAAACACACAGCTCTTGGTCCTGTCAGCGGGGGAAACGCTGATTTTCTGTTCATACAATGTATGAACAGAAGATCAGTGATTTCCCCTAGTGAGGCCACCCCCCCCCCCCCCACCCATACAGTCAGAACACACCCAGGAACACACTTAACCCCTTCCCTGCCCCCTAGTGTTAACCCCTTCACTGCCAGTGGCATTTTTAAAGTAATACAATGCATTTTTATAGCACTGATCGCTATAAAAATGCTAATGGCCCCAAAAATGTGTCAAAAGTGTCCGAAGTGCCCGCCATAATGTCGCAGTACTGAAAAAAAATGCTGATCGCCGCCATTACTAGTAAAAAAAAAATATTAATAAAAATGACGTAAAACGACCCCCTATTTTGTAAAAACTATAACTTTTGCGCAAACCAATCAATAAACGCTTATTGCGATTTTTTTAATGAAAAATATGTAGAAGAATACGTATCGGCCTAAACTGAGGAAAAAAAATTGTTTTATATATTTTTGGGGGATATTTATTATAGCAAAAAGTAAAAAATATTGCATTTGGGAGCCACGTCGCACGACCGTGCAATTGTCAGTTAAAGCGACGCAGTGCCGAATCACAAAAAGTGTTCTGGTCATTGGACAGCAATATGGTCCGGGGCTAAAGTGGTTAAAAACGCCTGTCCATGTTTGGAGCTCAAAAACGCAGCGATACCGTTTTTGCGCGTTTTTGAGCATTTTTTAATGTCTGGCGTTTTTACAGCTCTATTGCTGGAGCTTCAGAACGCAATGGTCCTGCGTTTTTTTTTTTTTTTTTTTGCAGCTTAAAAACGTCTCAGCCATCTACAGCTCAAAAACGTCATGGTGGGCATGAGGCCATAGACTAACATGGAGAGCCGCTTTTAAGCTGCAAAAAACGCTCAGAAAGTGGCTGTAAAAACGCCAGTGGAAATGAGCCCTCACTCTTCCGCCCCCGGCTACTACTGGATGGGGAGCGGAGGAAAATCACTCCTCCAGGGAAGGCAAGGAGATAGGCAGGCGGCTGGCCAGAATTTGAGCCAAGGCAGAAGAACATGTGAGTGAAGCTGAATGGGCATGCACCCAAAACTGAAGACATTTTTATTTTAATTCTGCACTGACTGTCTTTGAAATTGCCCCTGCCCCCTATTAAATCCAATCTGGGGACAAAACCAGGGACAGACTTGGTCCGGGGACAGTGTCCTCAATCAGGGGACTGTCCCCTGAAACTGGGGATGTCTGGTCACCCTACTGTATGATGCGGTAGGTATAATCAATCTCGGTGTGTCCTTGGAAACTGACCAGCACGCTGGCAGTTCAACACAAGAACCCAAGGTTTCTTAATCTGGATACAACTGAAAACAGCACCCATATGCCAAACTTACTCGGGACTTTCTTGGCGCTCTCCGTCGAACGGATCAGCCACGCTTTCCGGAATCCGGCCCAGAACGGCAGCAAGGAGTCACACAGCGAATCGCGGAGGTGGTCGAAAATGGAGATTGGCGGCGGGTTGGCCTGAGCAGCAGCCTCCATGTTTTTCAGCGCCACCTCCAGGATTTCCGGGGCAGCCTAGACAGGCGACAAGTGAAATTCTCTTTGAGTCAGTTTTCAGAAAAAAACATGAGGATGGTGGAAATCTAAAAGATTTATTTTCTATTTTTCTACGGTATAATTAAAGTGGTAGTATACTCTATACTACCACTTTCACTTACAGGTAAGCCTATAATAAGGTTTACCTGTAAGGGCCCTTTCACACTGGTGCGTTTTTGCTGCGTTTTTTCGCAGGAAAAATAGCGCTATTAAAACGCTCCCCATGCCCCTCTCCATTGAAATAAATTAAAAACGCGGTAAAAACGCGGTAAAATCGCTGTGTTTTACTGCAATTTTAACACTCCTGTTTTACCGCGTTTTAACAGCGTTTTTTAATTAATTTCAATGGAGAGGGGCATGTGGGAGCGTTTTATGTGCGTTTTAATAGCGATATTTTTACCGCGAAAACGTGGCAAAAACGCACCAGTGTGAAAGGGCCCTTAGTATAAAGAATATCTCCTAAACCTGTATGGTTTAGGAGATATTCCCCTCGCAATGTGCCGCTGATTGCAGCGGCGCATGCGCAGGGGGGGATCCACGGCGAAAGGACCGGAAACCGCCAGACCTTGCCGAATTGAAATCTCCCGCGCGCATGCACGGGAGTGACGTCATCGCCGCTCCAGCCAATCATAGCGCTGGAGCGGCGATACCCGGAAGACACGCCGGAGCAAGATGACATCTCGCTCAGCGTGGACCAGGTAAGTTCCTCTCACCTCGTTTTAAGGTAAGTATTTCATAATGAGCTAGTATGCGGTGCATACTAGCTCATTATGGCTTTTCCCTTGCAGGTGTAAAAAAAAAAAAAAAAAGTTATGCGGGTATACATATTTAGTTATAGATAGAGTGGAGAGGTTACAACCCCTGTCAGGTTTTTAATACTCTCGGTGTCCCAGTTAAGGAGATCGCCTCTCTATTTTAGTCCTGTTTGCCGTTATCATTGAGCGTAAAACAAAATCCCAAATGTTTGGTTGTTCCTAGAACAGGAATAGTTCTTCTAACGAGGACACTAGTTCTGGTGACCGCTCACTTTGCAGAATTCCTCTCACTTCCTGTGTCGGCTATGGGACAGGAAGTAAAGGGAAATCTAACCAACATGGACATAGATGGCAAAAAATAGTTTTTTTGCACCTAGCGTCCTTCTCCTGTAGGTGGCAACATTAAACCCATCTGTCATAAAGTATGGCTGTGTCCTTCAATGAACGAGAAAAAAAACATAACCCTCCCCTATTTTATGCAAAAAAAATTGGTTGCCTGGCTGTTATGATGACCATCTAGCTTCCATATTTTCTGAATCACTGACCCAGAACAAGTGTTCAGATGAGGAAACACAGAGGTCCTTATCTGTATTATTGATCCAGGCCTAAATGTATTGAAGCCAGAGTGTCAGAATAACAGCCAGGAATATAGCATTCTCAGAAATGGCAGGCTCTGCATCTCCTTTAATCACTTGACCTCCGGAAGATTTACCCCCCCCCCCCCCGCGCCCTTCATGACTTATAGTGGGACTGGGATACTGTGATAAACAATTGGACACTAACTGGCGCTTTTTGGGAACCAGTGACACTAATGCCATGATTAGTGCTAAAAATATGCACTGTCACCGTACCAATGACACTGAATGGGAAGGGGTTAAACATCTAGGGCGATCAAAGGGTTAAATGTGTGCCTAGCCAGCATTTTGGTGTACTGTGTGTGCTGCATTTACTAAGGGAATTAATGGATTTTTTTGAGGGAAAAGAAAATAATTGAATTCCCTATTGACAGGACAGAGCTCTGCCTTGTTTACATAGGTAGAGCTCTGTCATGTGTGCCTACCTGTCGATGGACAGGTGCTGGCGGTCATTCATTGGCATGGGGGGAGGGGGTATTCTGCTGTTGGAAATGACATCTTACATTAAAGTGAGAAGCGGTGGGGTGCTCTGACTTCTCACCTCTTCTTCCATGCAGCCAGCGAGTTAAGAAGCGAAAATGACTTCTCACCAGACGGGGCCTCTAGTAATTTGGGGGGCACTCCGCAGTTTTGCGGGGCCCTAAGCGGCTTGCATAGTGAGCCTTTAGGGCAGATCGGCCCTGCTTGCGCCCCCCTACCCGAAAGTGCCGAATCACGTATCTAGTACATGATCCGACACAGCGGAGCCATCTTGGCGTGGTACATGTGAGTTATACGGTCGGCAAGTGGTTAAAGAGAATCTGTTTTGGAACTTTGATATTGCTAATGCACATAGCATGACGCCACACACCATTTCTGTATAATCAAACTTTTTTGTTCCAACACAATTCCAGACACTAAAGCCCTGTACACACGATCCCAAAATCGTTCAAAAAATGCCGATTTCGAAACGATCGTACGATAATCGGATCGTTAGTACAGAGCTTCCCGAGAGCCGATTGTGATCAGTTCATCCGATTTAATTCTATCGGACATGCACGGAATTTTTTTTCGTACAATGCCAGATCGTACGATTTTCGTTTAATCAGTACAGCAGTCGTTTGAAAATGCAATACAAATGCATTACAACACATGACATCACTTCCGATTTTTTTATTCTGCCATGCGAAAATTTTCGTGACTTTAGTAAACTCATCAGATTCGACGTGAGATTAGCATACAAAAAAAAAAACGGACGATCATTCGTCCGATAATCGGATCGTGTGTACTGGGCATAAATCCTCTTCCTCTGTTAGGCGGCGTACACACGACCGAGGTTCTCGCTGGAAACCAGCGAGAACCTCGCTGGAAGCTGCATTCCAGCGAGAACCTCGGCCGTGTGTACGCTCTCGGCGAGCTTCCCGTCGGGAATGCCGTCGAGCAGAAATCGAGAGCATGTTCTCTATTTGCTCGACGGCCCGCCTGGATGAATGGCTGGTTGCCATTCCCGACGGGCGGGTCGCCGAATCTGACGGCCGGCAGAGAACCTCGACGGGCGGAACGATGTGTTCTGCCCGTCGAGGTTCTCTGCCGTGTGTACGCGGCTTAAGATGTGCTTGGCTCTCTACTGGGGTTTAATCATGAAACACCTGCAGTTGTCTCAGTAAGAAGCAAAATGTGTCGGAGAGGAGCAGAAAGTGTGCTGGAATACAAAAGTTTTAGGGTGTAGAGGGGTCAGAGTGCTGGGAGGATATCTGGGATGTAGAGGGGCAGCCCTCAGCTGTTGGCTAATTGCCAGCTTCTATCGCTCCACAGTGACTCACCTGTTGATGATATCCTGCTTGTCAGTCCTGCCTACTTAAGCCATCCAGCTCAGTTTCTCTATGCCTTCGCCTTGGTCACATCACAGAGACTATCTCCTGCATCCCTGTTGAAGACTTGCTTGGCTGACGTTCCTAGTTGCTTCAGATCCTGCTTGCTGTTCTACTACGTTTATCTCTGGCTCTATGACGTTTGGATTGGCTGACTATCTGATCTGGTTCCTGAACCCTGGCTATGTTTTGACTACGCTTACTCTGTTTACATTTTTATTATTATTATTAAACAAGTGTGTACTCTACATTGTGACATCAAAAAAATAAAAAATACATTTCGGGTTTACATCCATTAAAGTGGATGTAAACCCGATTTTTTTTTTTTTTGGATGTCACAATGTACAGTATAAGATTTCCTATCATCTGTGCCCAGTCTTGCCACACAGAGTTAATCCAGCTCTGAGCAATCCTCTTTTATTGTTCAGTGAAATAAAATGGACTTACAGAGAAAAACCTTAGTCCGTTCCGCCCCCTTGCTGTGAGTGACAGGTTATTTACATATCTCATGCACTAGCCTGGAGAAAGGCATTCTTTTTGAATTTTCACCCCCACTCCGTTTCTGAAGTCATGTGGTTACTTTTCTGGATTTTGACTGGATGTTAGTGACCACAGCAGAATTTAGTGTAAGGAATACACAGGAAAAAATGCATGTTGACAAGGGGAGTGTAGAGGAGGGCGGGGAGTCTACTGACATCACGATTCCACCCACCAAGCTCCAGACAACAGATCCACCCACAGAATCTGCAGTTTTTCGGGTCTCATAACAGACAAAGGGGAGACATTTGACAGGTAAGGATACACATAGGGACAGATGAGCATACCTCCCAATGAAGTTGTTGAGCTGGGGGGGGGGGGGGGGGCGCTAGTGCCGCGAATCGCGGGACAATTCCCTGGTGTGGAGTGTCGTGCTCGCCCCCTCCCTTGGACCATACCTCCCGACATTTTAAAATTTCACTGCAGAACATTTTTCGGGACAGTTGGGACGGTTGGGAGGTGTGGACTGTACTACTGTCTCGGTCTGATTCATGCTTTCTGACAAGCTTTACAGAAGTGGAGAAGTGGTGTGCAGAGAGGAATGGTCCTCCCAGAATGGATATTTCAGATTTGGTTAGATGCTGGGGGGATGACTCAGCCCACCAAGCTAATACCACTTAGGGCCACCTACCTGCAGGACAGAGTTTCCATCTAGTGGGAGAAATCTCTCCCTGACCACCTGCACTTTTCTCCTCAGCAGGCCACGATCTGGCATGGCATGGTGGGCATTCTTATATTTCTGTACCTCCAGGCAGCAAAGTAAGTTATTCTCAAGAAGCGGCAGTCTCTCTTCAGGGCCATGCGTCTGGAGATAGCGCAAGAAATGCAGCACTTCGGGCGTTGGCCAACCCTCAGCGGCAAGCTGAAGAGCCCGGTTGAAGGCACTTATATCCTCTACGGTTGGCTGCATCTGTGCCTGGTGGCCACCGTTGTTCTTCCGACCATGAAGACGCTTCAGGACCATCTTGCTGGTGAGAACTTGAAGAATCGGCTCCAGTCTTGCCCACCCTTCATCTCCCGGCTGTTCCACACCATAGTCTTTTAACCGGCCATTCATCTCACTCCAGAAGTTATGGAAGGATGGATCCAACAGCGAGCTGAGAAACAACGTTACTTCTTTTATGGACAAATTGGTAATCTTACCCTTGGAAAGCTCATGGGTTAAACGTTTCTTTAGTCCCTGCAGATGTGGGAAGTGAAAAAGGTCCAGGTCGAGAACCTTCTGTACCAATCGCACCACTTTTCGGTCACTTTTGTCACTTTGTAGAGCATGAAGTAATTCCAGAGCCCTCAAGGTCTGGGGATCCTCTGTTTCTTGTACGACTTTCCTGTACACCTTGTACACTGTTCTGTTCTGTAGGATCTCTATCAAGGTATCGGGCTCCGACGGCAGCTGACCAGGATCTTCGGAGAAGACCTTGGCCACCCTCAGAGAGTCTTTCCGTCTTCTGATCTTCTTTGTGTCTTCAGAGTTTCCTGCCCATTGCTGGCTCTCTTTACCTGCCCTGCATGAATTAGAAAGGGCATAGGTTCAATTATTATATTTTTCTATAGAATTTGAGGTTTGTCTATTATATTGTACAAAGAGAGAAGCCGGCAATTCGATTTTCCAAAAGTACAAAAAAAATGTTTTATGTTTCAGGCGGGGTGCAAATAATGCAAGGGGTTTCGTGTTTTAGCATGAAGTCATTTTTTACGATTGTGTGTGGGCCCCATCGGACTTTTTTCATCAGAAAACCGATCGTGTGTGGGCCCCACCGGACTTTTTTCATCAGAAAACCGATCGTGTGTGGGCCCCACCTGACTTTTTTCATCAGAAAACCGATCGTGTGTGGGCCCCATCAGACTTTTTTCCATTGGTGTAAAAAAATAGAACATGTTTTACATTTTTTGGCTCGTTGTAGTGTTTTACGTCACTGCGTTTTGGCACGGTCGGAATTTAGTGTGTATGCAACTCTGATGAGAGTCAGCTTCTTCAGAATTCCGATGAAAAATTCTATTCGATTTTATTCCATCAGAAATCCGATCGTGTGTACGCGGCCCAACTCATAGCCATAAATACGGCTGCATTCACACCTGAGCGTAGCGTCTTTTGAGCATTTTTTGCACGATTTTGGTGAGCGTTTTTATGCACGACATGCGCGTTTTTATACAGTGTTTTTGAGCTTTGGCACTTTTTTAATAGCCAAAAGAGAAAACTTATCTGATGAATCATTTGTTGCTAGGTATTTCAGCTTTTTTAGCTTTTATTTTTTTTAAATTATTATTATTATTTATTTTATTTTTTTATTAGGGTAAGGGGTTAGAATTAGGCCCCTTTCACACATGCGGACTGTTCATTTCATCAGTTCAATCACGTCAAATCGAATAAAGTATTCAGTTTTTCATTATTTTTTTATCCGTAAAAAGAAAAAAAAAGTGACTGAACTTCAAACACTGTATATAGCTGGTTGCTAAGGAGGGGACTGGAAAGCTAGCCGCTGCATCCTTACCAACCGATGAGTCATCAGCTGTCAGCTAATAAATATAATAAATTATATTATTATTTTCTTAATAAAATAGAAGTTCTAATAATTATTGAATTATCAGAATTTCATTCCTTCTTGTAGCTGTTTTTGCATCCTGTTTAATAATAGTAACACTAATAATAAAATATTAACAACAAAATAATAATGATAAAGTATTTTCATAATAATTCTGTAAAGGGCTTATAAAGGTACAATTTATTTTTCCTAAATAGCTTCCTTTACCTTAGTGCAGTCCTCCTTCACTTACCTCATCCTTCCTTATTTCTTCTGAGAAATCCTCACTTCTTGTTCTTCTGTCTGTAACTCCACACAGTAATGCGAGGCTTTCTCCCTGGTGTGGAGTGTTGTGCTCGCCCACTCCCTTGGACTACAGGAGAGTCAGGATGCTCTCTACGTTTCAGATAGAGAAAGGAGCTGTGTGTTAGTGAGCGTCCTGACTCTCCTGTAGTCCAAACATACCTCCCAACCGTCCCGGATTTCGCGGGACTGTCCTGCGATTCGTGGCAAATCCCGCGATCAGAGCTGAAGTCCCACGATTCCGCTTCACACACCCTTCCACAAATCGGTGCTGGAGTCTCGCGATTCCGCGCCCCCCCCCCACCCCGCTCAACAACTCCGATCTGCGGAACCCCCCCCCGCCCAACAACTCAGATCCACGGAACCCCTCCGCTCAACAACTCTGATCGCGGCACCCACCCCCCCACCCCCCGCTCAAAAACTTCGATCCGATCGGCACCCCCCCCGCTCAACAACTTTGATCCGATCGGCACCCCCCCTCCCGCTCCTGCAGGGAAATTTAAAATGTTGGGAGGTATGGTCCAAGGGAGGGGGCGAGCACGACACTCCACACCAGGGAGAAAGCCTGGCCATTACTGTGTGGAGTTACAGACAGAAGAACAGGAAGTGAGGATTTCTCAGAAGAAATAAGGACATTTAAAAGCAAAATGGAAGGATGAGGTAAGTGAAGGAGGACTGCACTAAGGGAAAGGAAGATATTTAGGAAAAAAAAATTATACCTTTACAACCCCTTTAAGTATTGTAATTTCAAAAACCTACCAAAAAAAGAAAAGAAAACGTATCCCTTCTTGTAAATGTTTCTGCATCTTGTTTATTATTATTAATAATAATAAACAACAACAACAACAATGATTTTTTTTTTTAACAGCAACAACATCAAATACTAATAACAATAATAAATGCTTATTATTAATATTATTATTATACTATGTCTTCTTGTTACTGTTCCTTCATCTTGTTTTCCAGCCTTTGTAATGTTAGGCCGCGTACACACGAGGAGACATGTCCGATGAAAAACGCTCTGCGGACTGTTTTCATCGGACATGTCTCCTGGGATATTTTGGTCTGATGTGTGTACACACCACCAGACCAAAATCCCAGCGGACAGAGAACGCGGTGACGTGGCGATGATGTGGTGGTGACGGTGACGCTGCGACGTGTGCAAACAAGGAAGTACAATGCTTTCGCGCATTCGTTCAATCAATTTGACGCTTGCGCGGGATTTCGAGCCGATGGTTGGGCGTACTAACCAGCAGACATGTCCGACGGACAGGTTTCCAGCGGACAAGTTTCTAAGCATGCTCAGAAACTTTTGTCGGCTGGAAACCTGTCCGCTAGGCCGTACACACGATCGAACATGTCCGCTGAAACTGGTCTGCGGACCAGTTTCAGCAGACATGTCTCCTCGTGTGTACGCGGCCTCACAGCAAAAAATTATTTTCTTATCAATACGGAATGAACTTCGGTATAGAATATCAATTAGAGGTGGGGAGCCAGGGAGGGGTTTATTTATCACCTTTTCTGCCCAGCCTTTGGTGATGGGTTTTCCAAGCTGTCCGTCTCTTTGGGCTGGAAGGAAACGGGTGAACAGTATCTAAAATACAAAAAAAACAGAAACAACTTTAAAGGAGTTGTAAAGGAAAACATTTTTTTTGCCTAAGATTAATGTCTGCAAGGTAGACAGACAGAATAGTGTAATGATTCCGTTAACAAACGAGTAAATACCTATTAAATTCCTTAATCTATATCACCTCCGGCGTTCTAGTTTCTGTTCTCTCATTCACTTTCTGGTTTGCGGCGCTCGTTCATGTAACAACTACATTTCCCAGTATGCATTGCGGCACACCCAGTAATTCACACCTCCTTGAAGTCTCTAACACGTAGAGAGTGTCCTGCCGCACAGATGTAGTTCCCAGGAGGGGGGGGGGGACGTCACTGACCACCGCAGTAAAGCCTCCCTCCAGTGGTGTTCCCACTATCCCTGTGCTGAGTTCCCAGGTCTGTACACCTGCTGTGCCCATTATGAGGGGTTTCCACCATCTCTACATTGAGTTTCCAGGTCCATACACTGCTGTGCTCATTATGAGGGGTTCCCACCATCTCTGCACTAAGTTATTGGGTCTGTACACCTGCTGTGCCCATTATGAGGAGTTCCCACCATCCCTGTGCTGAGTTCCCGGGTCTGTACACCTGCTGTGCCCATTATGAGGGGTTCCCACCATCCCTGTGCTGAGTTCCCGGGGCTGTACACCTGCTGTGCCCATTATGAGGGGTTCCCACCATCTCTGCACTAAGTTATTGGGTCTGTACACCTGCTGTGCCCATTATGAGGCGTTCCCACCATCTCTTCACTGAGTTCCTGGGTCTGTACACCTGCTGTGCCCATTATGTGGTGTTCCCACCATCCCTGTGCTGAGTTCCCAGGTCTGTACACCTGCTGTGCCCATTATGAGGGGTTCCCACCATCCCTGTGCTGAGTTCCCAGGTCTGTACACCTGCTGTGCCCATTATGAAGGGTTCCCACTATCCCTGTGCTGAGTTCCCAGGTCTGTACACCTGCTGTGCCCATTATGAGGGGTTTCCACCATCTCTACATTGAGTTTCCAGGTCCGCACACCTGCTGTGCTCATTATGAGGGGTTCCCACCATCTTTTCACTGAGTTCCCAGCTCTGTACACCTGCTGTGCTCATTATGAGGGGTTCCCACCATCTCTGCATTAAGTTCCTGGGTCTGTACACCTGCTGTGCCCATTATGAGGGGTTCCCACCATCTCTTCACTGAGTTCCTGGTTCTATACACCTGCTGTGCTGTAACATTGTATTCACACTTACTTTATGAAGGGTTCCCATCATCTCTGCTCTAAGTGCCTGAGTCTGCATACCTTCGGTGTCCATTATGAGGGGTTGCCACCATCTCTGCACTTTGTTCCCGGGTCCATACACTGCTGTGCTCATTATGAGGAGTTCCCACCATCCCTGTGCTGAGTTTCCGGGTCTGTACACCTGCTGTGCCCATTATGAGGGGTTCCCATCATCTCTGACTGCGCTGAGTTCCAGAGTCTGTATACCTGCTGTGCCAATTATAAGGGGTCCCCACATTTCTGCACTGAGTTCCTGGGTCTGTACACCTTCTGTGCCCATTATGAGGGGTTCCAACCATCTCTATGCTGAGTTCCGAGGACTGTACACCTTCTGTGCCCATTACAAGGGGTTCCCACAATTCCTGCTGGATTTTTATTTTATATGATGGAGAATGTAACAGGAGGGAGTGCAGCACATAAAGGTAACACAGCCATAAACAAGTGCAGGGGAGACCTCACTGTTTGAGTCCCCAAGAGATATAGGAAAGCAGGGCATTATGTGTTGTGTGCAGCAATAATCTCAGCTGAAGTGGGGCACATTTGCCATCTTACCCCCAGGTGACCCTCTTCCCCGGGTGGGGTCTGGCCATCGCTCTGTTCCTCGGCGCTGTGCAGTTCTGGGCGGAGGGCGGTTTGTGCTCTGGGCACAGCTGGGCTCTGCAGCTCCAGTAACAAGCTCCAGTCTCAGCTGACATCTCAGGTATCCCCCGGAGGAATGGAGTCTTACATCAGAATATAAACAGCTCTGTGTCTGCTGTCTGTGCCGGTTGTTAAGGAGGATTTTCTGCACTGTTAACTTCCTATGCTGACCCTTAAAGTCTATGGAAACCCAATCACTAAAATCTCATATCATCTGTAACATGTGTAGCACCACAGGGCCGTCTTTTCGCATGGGCACCCTGGTAAGTTGACCAGGGGCCCTACTTTCCTGGGGGGCCCCACCTGCCCAGCGACCCCAGCCGAGCAGGGTCATCTTACTGAGCAGGTACCCCTGGGCATGGGGCGTGGGGCCCCATCAAATAAGTGCAGCTGTCAGATTCAGTCTCTGATGTCGGGGATGGGTGGGCCCATATTCACTTTCAGCCTCCTGACTCTGCCCCACAAACAGAGCGCCACCCTACCCCTCCCCTTGACACTGCCTACCACACCAGCTCCTCCACCTGACTCCAGCCACCAGAGACCAGCACCCTGCCCCTCCTCCTGACTCCGCCCACCACAGAGCGGCACCTAGCCCCTGTTCCTGACTCATCTTCAGCCACCACAGAGCGGCACCCGGCCCCTACTCTTGTCTCCGGCCATGAGAGAGCGGCAGTATTCCAGTGACATGAGGGGCCGGGTGAGATTGGTGCTCCGCGGCGGACTGAGGAGGTTGAATGCGGGGGCCCCAAGGAGGTTTGCTGGCAGTTGTAGTCCCCTGTCACTCAGTCCATGCTGGCAGTTGCAGTTCCTTGTCACTCAGGCCATGCTGGCAGTTGTAGTCCCCTGTCACTCAGGCCATGCTGGCAGTTGTAGTTCCTTGTCACTCAGGCCATGCTGGCAGTTGTAGTTCCTTGTCACTCCTTGTCACACATGATGCTGGTAGTTTTAGCCACTCACCTCTGCAGCTCTCTATCATTCTCCCAAGTCTTGGTGACGATGGGCTCCCTCAGAGCGTTCTCCACTGCCCGCATTTGGAGTTCATGGCCTGCAGGGTGAGGATCTGGCTCGGCACTACTCTTGGCCCTCCTTGCGGCCCCGGCATCCACCCTCCTCAGTCTGCGGGGGAGCACCAATCTCACCCGGCCCCTCATGTCACTGGAATACCACCGCTCTCGTGGCTGGAGTCAGGATCAGGGGCCGGGTGCCGCTCTGTGGTGGCCGGAGATGAGTCAGGAACAGGGGGCGGGTGACACTCTGTGGTGGCCGGAGTCAGGAGGAGGGGCAGGGTGCCAGTCTCTGGTGGCTGGAGTCAGGTGGAGGAGCTGGCGTGGTAGGCGGTGTCAGGGAGGGGCAGGCTCTGTTTGTGGGGCGGAGTCAGGAGGCTGAAAGGTAATATGGACCCGCCCATCCCCGACATCAGAGACCTAATCTGACAGCTGCACTTATTTGTCTGGCTCTGATGGGGCCCCATGGCCCGTGCCCAGGGGTGCCCGCTCAGTAAGATGGCCCTGCTTTGCTGGGGTCGCTGGGCAGGTGGGCCCCCTAGGCAAGTGGGAAACTGGCCAGGGTGCCCATGTGAAAAGACGGCCCTGATGGGGAGGAATCATTCTGTAACATTGTATTCACACTTACTTTAAGTAGGTGGCGATGTCATAGCTCAGGAACCGCAGCCAGGGGTCACACAGCGCCGTCAGAACCAGGTGGTACATAGACATAAAATCTGAGGACTGTACCTTCTCCGGGGTCACGTGTAATGGGCCAACAGCAGCATCTGGCCGCCCTCCAGGGCCACAACCTGGAACGATATACATTGTGTCATCAGGGGGGTTTTGTCTTTTAATTAAAGTGTACTCACCTCCAATCTTCAAATTAAAATTAAGACAGGAAAGAGGGAGACATTTTTTTCCTGCTTCCCGCACCGCCTAATGCCTGAGGAATATTCCCCCAAAGTGTGCCAGATTCCAGAAGTGCGGTTATACTGTATATTAATAATTTGCATTACCCTCTGGAGCTAGCAGGTGGAGCATTAGTCCAGGTTCACACTAGGCATAGCATGCGATTCGCACCTGCTCTGCTAGAATTATTGCTCTCGCTCTAACATTCAGGGTGATACCTCACATGTGCGGTGTAAACACCATTTACATATGTATGCGCGACTTACGCATGCGTTTACTTCTGCGCGCAAGTTAGGAGGGATGGGGGCGCTTTACATTTTTTTTTATTATTATTTATCTTATTTTTTATTTTTTATACAGTGCCTTACATATTTATTTATTTTTGTGATAATTTTTATTCTTATTACAAGGAATGTTATGATCGCTTGTAATAGAAATAAGGGATGACAGGTCCTCTTTATGGAGAGATTTGGGGTCAAAAAGACTCCAAATGGCTCCTTTACCTTTAATAACTTTAGCCCCAGACCATATTGCTGGTCAATGACCGGGACCCTTTTTGCAATTCGGCACTGCGTCGCTTTAACTTACAATTGTGCGGTCGTGCGACGTGGCTCCCAAACAAAATTGGCGTCCCTTTTTTCCCCACAAATAGAGCTTTCTTTTGGTGGTTTTTGATCACCTCTGCATTTGTTTTTTTTGTTTTTTTTTGCGCTATAAACAAAAATAGTGCGACAACTTTGAAAAAAAAATTATATTTTTTACTTTTTGCTATAATAAATATCCCAAAAAATATATAAAAAAAACTTTTCCTCAGTTTAGGCCGATACGTAAAAAAAAAAAAATCGCAATAAGCTTTTATTGATTGGTTTGCGCAAAAGTTATAGCGTCTACAAAATAGGGGATAGTTTTGTGGCGTTTTTATTAATATTTTTTTTACTAGTAATGGCGGCGATCAGCGATTTTTATCGGTACTGCGACCTTATGGCGGACACATCGGACACTTTTGACAAATTTTTGGGACCATTGTCATTTTTATAGCGATCAGTGCTATAAAAATGCATTGATTACTATAAAAATGCCACTGGCAGGGTAGGGGTTAACACTAGGGGGCGAGGGAGGGGTTAATTATGTTCCCTGGGTGTGTT
This sequence comes from Rana kukunoris, assembly GCA_029574335.1. Lineage (NCBI taxonomy): Eukaryota > Metazoa > Chordata > Amphibia > Anura > Ranidae > Rana > Rana kukunoris. The sequence continues at coordinate 546,130,322 of CM056052.1, read as the reverse complement.
CTAACTGAAGGGGGAGGGGACTGACATGGGGAAATGACTGATCGCTGGTCATACATTGTATGAACAGACGATAAGTAATTTCTCCCCCTGACAGGACCGGGAGCTGTGTGTTTACACACACAGCTCCCGGTTCTCACTCTTTAACGACCGAGCGTGGGTGCCCGGCGGTGATCGTGCCCGCCGGGCACGCGCGTCGGCACCAGGGGTGAGCGGGGGCGCGCGTGCGGCCGAACGCGAGATGACCTATAGCTACGTGATCTCACGCAGCCGAGCCGACCTGCCGCCGTATAACTGCGGCAGCTGGTCGGCAAGTAGTTAAAAGCAAAATAAATAAATAAAATGTTTACTTCCACCCTAGACCAGAAGTGATGTCATGACGTCCCTCAGCTTCTCCAAGGACAATCTAGTCTCTCCTTGTCTATGTGACCAGCCGGGCGCACCGTTTGATCGTCTTCTCGGGCGTCATGTTAAAAACAGTAGGCCAGAGAAACACTGGCAGGAGTTGGGGGGTGGTCCTCTCTTTCTGCTTCGGAAAGCAATCCAGTGGCTAATGAACCACTCAAATCGCTTTCATGAGAAAGCTAGAAGCCGGCTGAAAGAAAAGATACAGAGGTTATGGCTGACAGCTTCAGCCATAACCCCGGTAAACCACTTGAAAATCTCAACATATATATATATATATATATTTATATATATATATATACACAGTATATATATATATATATATATATATATATATATATATATATATATATATATATATACACACACACACACTGTATATGTATTGTGGTCGGCAAGTGGATATATTGGTGTGTGGCCCTTTGGGGATGTCAGGGGCCACATTTAAGACCCCCTTTAGCTCATAAGTTGACAATCATTGCTCTAGAGTGACACACACAGACAGACACACACCTGCGGTAGCATCCTTTTGTACAGCGGAGCGCACATACACCTCCATATTGTACCCGGTCCCTCTACGCGGTTCTCTGTCATCCCATTGGTCCGATCTGCCGTCTCCGTACTCGCTGAGCTCCTGCCAGAGGAGGAAGATCTGAGTGTACTGCGGGGGCTCAAACCTGTCGGTGAGAGACAAGAACTGATGCAATAAAAAAAAGCAGAGTGCTGCGTACACAGATATAATGGTGGGGGTAACGCCAGGGCCAGCCCCAAAATTTTCCAATGAATCAAGTACTAGGGGACTACAAATCCCAGCATACCCTCCCTACTCTCTCCAGGGCATAAATATACATGATTTTTTGAAGCTTTATTGAAGTGTGACAAATGCCCTGTAGTACCCCCACTCAGCAGATACCCAGCTAATTAGTACCCCTGTTCAGCAGATCCTTAGCTTAATATTACCCCTGTTCAGCAGATCCCTAGCTTATTAGTATCCCCACTCTGCAGATCCCCAGCTCTTTAGTGCCCCTGTTCAGCAGATCCCCAGCTTATTACTACCCCTGTTCAGCAGATCCTTAGCTTATTATTACCCCTGTTCAGCAGATCCCTAGCTTATTAGTATCCCCACTCTGCAGATCCCCTGCTCTTTAGTGCCCCTGTTCAGCAGATCCCCAGCTTATTAGTACCCCTATCCAGCAGATCCCCATTACTACCCCTGTTAATCAGATCCCTAGCTTATTAGTACCCTCATTCAGCAGATCCCCAGCTTATTAGAATCCTTGTTCAGCAGATCCCCAGCTTATTAGTACCCTCATTTAGCAGATGCCCTGCTTATTAGTACACCTGTTCAGCAGATCCCCAGCTCATTAGTACCCTCGTTCAGCAGATCCCCAGCTTATTAGTACCCCTGTTTATCAGATCCATAGCTTATTAGTACCCTCGTTCAGAAGCCCCCACAGGTCATTAGTATCCTCGTTCAGCAGATCCCTAGCTTATTATTACCCCCGTCAAGCAGATGCCCAGCTTATTATTACCCCCGTTAAGCAGATCCCCAGCTTATTAGTACCACCACTCAGCAGTTTCCCAGCTCTTTAGTACCCCTGTTCACCAGATCCCCAGATTATTACTACCCCTGTTCTGCAGATCCCTAGCTTATTAGTACCATCTTTCAGCAGCTCCCCTGTTTTTTAGTATCTCCGTTCAGCAGATCCCCAGCTTATTAGTACCCTTGTTCAGCAGATCCCCAGTTTATTAGTACTCCCACTCAGCAGATTGTAAGCTTATTAGTACCCTTGTTCAGCAGCTCCCCAGATTATTAGTATCCTCGTTCAGCAGATCCATAGCTTCTTAGTACCCTCGTCAGCAGATCCCCAGCTTATTAGCACCCTCACTCAGCAGATCCCCAGCTCTTTAGTACCCCTGTTCAGCAGATCATTAGCTTATTACTTACTACCCCTGTTCAGCACATAAATATCTTATTAGTACCCTCATTCAGCAGCTCCCCAGATTATTAAGACCCTCACGCAGCAGATCCCCAGCTCATTTAGTACCCCTGTTCACGAGATTCCCAGCTTATTAGTACCCTTGTTCAGCAGATCCCTAGCTTCTTAGTACCCTCATTCAGCAGATTCCTAGCTTATTAGTGCCATCATTTAGCAGATCCCCTGCTTATTAGTACCCTCACTCAGCAGATCCCTATCTGAGGCTATCTCATTAGGATTCTCTGCTTAGTAGTACCCACAGCTCTGCTGATACCCTGCTCAGTAGTGATCCCCAGCTCTGCTGATCCTCTGGTTTCCTGGTCCTCCTCTCTTTTCAGTCCATGCCCACCGCTATATTACTCCCACCCTACTCACAAAATGTGACTAGTCTAGTTTCTCTTGCTCCGGTTCCCCAGCTCTGCTGATCTTCTGCCACTCATTCCTCTCTCTCCAGTCCCTGCTCACATTCTGCTTTAGCATCCCCATGTTGCACACAATATGTGCCATCTGCTAGTTGCTCCGCTCTTGTCTGGACCCGGCTCACCTTCCTGCTGCTCCACGCTGCACACCAGATGTGACATCTGCACCAGACACTCCCAGATTATATACACATGAACCAGAAGTGACTGCTGATGATGTCTTTCCAGTTTGCTTGTTGGTTTACCAGTGCATCCTGGGATATCTCATACCTGCAATACCTCCAAAACAAAGCAAATCTAAAGCTGAATAAAAGCCCCTCAAAAGCTTTAGGTGCTGTTAGCAATCATTCTCATAGACTTCTATGGAGGCGTTGGAGATTCTTTGAAGCACCAGGAAAGAAACATGGGGGATCATTTTAGAAGCAAAGCAAACACAACGTGTGAACAGAACTGTAAGGTAACAATTTTATTTAGTGACAGGGGCTTTGATTGGCATTCAGAGTGCTTTGTGACTAATAATGACCAATTATTAGCCACCTTTACCAACACTCGCCACGTTTTCTGTGTTACCTTTTCAGGTAATAGTTGAAGGGCCCTCCGGCTGCACTGTCGTTGGCCAAGACTGGGATCATCCTGTCCAACAGAGACTCGCTTGTCATCCTCTGGGAATAGAGCGCCTCCTGCTGGCTGGGCACAGGGGACATAACCTTGAAGAGACAGACATCATTCAGAGTGAGACAGAGTGCATTTTCAGCAAGGGCATTACTACTGTCATTTATCACGACGATTACAATATTACATTTTTGATGTTCCATATTTCAAAGGCTGTGTTTTATGTCTAGAGGCATAAATTATCCTTTCAGTGGCTCTCTATAGAGAAAGCAGTGCATGCTTCTAGGTTCTGCTGTTTTATTCAGTCTGAGATGACAAGTAGCCATGCAGTGAAGGAGGTACAATCGCTGTGCAGGACCGCCATGCAGCAAGCAAAGCCTGTATGAGAAATGGACAATCGCTGCCCTATATACAGATATAGGGCCAGATTCAGATACATTAGAGCATCTATCCGGCAGCGTATCGTTTCCTCTTTACGCTACGCCTCCGCAAATATGGGCAAGTGCCTTATTCAGAAAGCACTTGCTCCATAATATGCGGCGGCGTAGCGTAAAGTGCCCGGCGTAAGGCCGTGCAATTCAAATTTGTGATGTGGGGGCATGATTCATGTAAATGAATCATGACCCCACGTAATTGACGTTCTTTTTGGACGGCGCATGCGCCGTCCGTGGACGTTCCCAGTGCACATGCACGAAATCACGTCGCTATTTGTCAATGTAAACGACGTGAACGTAACTTACGTCGAGCCCCATTCCCGAACGATTTACGCAAACGACGTAACCGACGTACAATTCGACGCTGTCCCGACGTCCATACTTAACATTGGCTGCGCCTGCTATAGCAGGGATAACTTTACGCAGCACTAAAGCTTACGCAAACGACATAAACTACGACGGCCGGCCGCAAGTATGTTCGGGAATCGGCGTAAATAGCTCATTTGAATATTTTACGCGTAAAACGACGTAAGCGCAACCTAGCGGCCAGCGTAAATATGCAACTAAGATACGACGGTGTAAGTGACTTACGCCGCTCGTATCTTAGCAGAATTCTGGCGTATCTTGTTTTCTGAATACAGAAAAAAGATACGCCGGGTCAAAATAGACTTTACGCGGCGTATCTCTAGATACGCCGACGTAAAGGCTATCTGAATTTGGCCCTTAATGACAATTTAGAGACAGTTCTCCACGACCCTCTGTCTGCTAGGATGTTCCACAGCTCAACTAATCTTACTGCAAAGAATCCCTTCCCTAGACATAACCAACGTCCGCTTGTCCTTTAAAAAACTTAGAATAAAACATTTACCTGCCAAATCTTTACATTGACTTTGGATACATTTCTATTTTTTTCTTCTGACAGATTTTTTGCTTCAATATTTTCATTGATAAAACATTTTTTTAATTCAGCATATGAAATAGAAGTTACAAACATTCAGAAACAACATTTTCAATTGTTTTCAGTATTGATATGTATATAGCAGGCATGTCCAAAGTCCGGCCCGCGAGCCAATCACGGCCGTGTTCCGGGTTTCGGATGGCCCGCCTGGTAGTTTTGTCATGTATGTTTTTTGGCCCCCAACGAATCCCCGAGCGCTGGGGGCCACAGAAGATTAATATGCTGGCTGCCTTGGGGAGGGGGCGGGACGAGTGCCGTACATACAGGAGAGGAGTATTTCCTGTTTACACGGTGTCCTGTGTGAAAGAAAGTCCCGTCTCCTGCATTGCCATTGGACGATTGTTCTGTCCATCATAGGAGGCGGGACTTTCTATTAAAAAGGCTGCCGAGAAAACAGGAGTTTCTCCTTTATGTCAGTTGGCATTCGTCCCACCTGTCTCCTCCGAGGCTGCAGATGGATATGAATCGGGCTGAATTAATGGCAACAGTGGGTGCTGCAGATGGGAAAACTTTTCTACAACAAATGTCCAATGGAGGATCATCTGATCGTGTGTACACAAGTCCATCGGACTAAAATCCAAGGTACAAACGTGCATGCTCAGAACCAATGCTAAACATCAGACAACAATAGCTGAAGTTGCCCAAAGGGTGGTGGTAAAGAGCTGAAAAACCACGTGATTTGGTGAGAGTTGGCTTAAAATGTTTTGCCATCTGTATGCAGAACAAGTTCACGGGCAAGGCCCTTCAGACCAAAATCTACAGAAAAGTCAGATGGAAGTCCGATCGCGTGTACGAGGCTTTAGGAGAGGGGTCTCTGTGTAAAGAATTTGAGTATTTGGTCCAACATGTCCAGGTTTTACTGAATTTTGAAGGGTTGTCTCTCATTGTCTGACAGATATTTATTGTTGCCTCTGTCACCATTGTGGTCACTACAACAGGAAAATAAGGGAATTCTGCCCTCAGGGGACACAGGGCTTATTGCTCCTGGATGATCCCTTATAAATCCATATATATACCCACACACACATACACACATGTATTCATACCCCTTTACATTTTTCACATCTTGTCATGTTACAGCCAAAATCGTAAATGTATTTTATTGGGATTTTATGTGATGGACCAACACAAAGTGGCATATAATTGTGAAGTGAAAGAAAATGATTTTCATTTTTTTTTTTCACAAATAAATATGTAAAAAGTGTGGGGGGACATTTGTATTCAGCCCCCTTTACTCTGATACCCCTAACTAAAATCTAGTGGAACCAGTTTCCTTCAGAAGACACCCAATTAGTAAATAGAGTCCACCTGTGTGTAATTTAATCTCAGTATAAATACAGCTGTTCTGTGAAGCCCTCAGAGGTTTGTTAGAGAACCTTAGTGAACAAACAGCATCATGAAGTCCTAGGAACACACCAGACAGGTCAGGGATAAAGTTTTGGAGAAGTATAAAGCAGGGTTAGGTCATAAAAAAATCTCCCAAGCTTTGAAGATCTCACGGAGCTTCTGTTCAATCCATCATCCGAAAATGGGAAGAGTATGGTACAACTGCAGACCTACCAAGACATGGCCATCCACCTAAACTGACCGGGCTGGGCAAGGAGAGCAATTATCAGAGGATTCCCGGCTGTTTTCCTGACACGAAAACTGTGAGGAAGCATACACACGTCCGGTTTTCCCAGCCAAAAGCTCTCCTGCCAGTTTTTCTGCCGGGTAAACTGGTTGTGTGTACGAGGCTAAGAGTGGAAGAGTGGCAAGAAGAAAGCCATTGTTGAAAGAAAGCCATAAGAAGTCCCATTGCAGATTGCAAGAAGTCAAGTGGCGGACACAGCAAACACGTGGAAGAAGGTGCTCTGGTCAGATGAAACCAAAATTTTACTTTTTGGCCTAAAATCAAACGCTATGTGTGGTGGAAAACCAACACTGCACATCACCCTGAACACCCCCCCCCACTGTGAAACATGGTGGTGGTAGCATCATGTGGTGGGGATGCTTTTCTTCAGCAGGGAGAGGGGAGCTGGTCAGAGTTGATGGGAAGATGGATGGAGACAAATACAGGGCAATCTTAAAAGAAAACCTGTTAGAGCCTACAAAAGACTTGAGACGGGGCGGAGGTTCACCTTCCAGCAAGACAACGACCCTAAACATACAGCCAGAGATACAATGGAATGGTTTAAATCAAAGCATATTCATGTGTTAGAATGGCCCAGTCACAGTCCAGACCTAAATCACATTGAGAATCTGTGGCAAGACTTGAAAATTGCTGTTCACAAACGCTCTCCAAAAGTCTGAAGGACAGCAGACAGATAGTTTTCTGGTCCTAAAGAACCCCTGCTAAGATTAGTCCATCGGTGGTCAGTATGAAAATTCTCCTTACATGGTGGTCATTAGGAACACTATTTCTTCTACAGTGGTGGTCAAAATTCAACCCTTACAGTCAGCTACAAATATCATTGGTGCCATACTACTGGCTCTGTCAAGTGGTGATGGACCTGGAAATATGCAGGCACCATTATACGGGACTAGGGAGGTCCATCAGCCGCAGCTCAAGAAACTCCTGGCAACCGCTGAAGGAACCCCAACATTCCACAGGGGTCTGGCTGAGAATGGCTGTCACAAGTGCCCCCGTTGGAAGATTTCCCCTCTATTCCTGTTCTTCTGGTGACAACTCAATTTGACATTTCAATTCACATTCTGTCTCTGTGCCATCAGGACACAGAGGGTGACTCTCTGCCAGCAAAACACAGACAGCAATAAATACCTGACAGGGGTTCTCGTCCTTCCACACTCCAATCGAAACAGGAGAAAAAAAGGTTTTGCCTTTGGACACATGAAGACATGAATTCCATATGAAAAGGTTGAAGGACTCGTATTACAGACGGTAGAGAACTCACGTTTTCTTTTCCTCTTCTCCCTGGAGATGGTGCAATGTCACCGATTTCTGAATATTGGATGGATGCTCCGATATCTGGGATCTCCATTGTTACGGCCTCCAGATTCTTCCTTTTCTCCACTCTGTGCCTGAGAGAAATGGGATTGTTAGGTGGTCACCAATATTAGCGAGACCTGGAATTAGAATCTGCCCTACCCACCACCCTCTTAACTTTTTTACTTAGTAATTCACAAAAAAACATTCACACGCCCAGCGATCCGTGTGGTGTTCTGTAGCGGTCCACTGGGTGGTGCGTGGCCACCATTCTCTGAGAGGTCATCTGAAGGCTGTTCTTGTAGCCTGCTCCCTGATGACGCACAGTTGCCACTTCATCAGGAGACCATTTGCAGGTACTAGGAAAAGAGGGCTGGCCCTGAATAACACTCTACGTCACATGCTCTGTAGAGTACCACCACGGCCTCCTGGGATGTGTGATGTGGGGATCCCAGGAGGTTGTGGATAAGTGACACGTCATTCTTGCCTAACCAAGTGCCAGTAGAATTCCCCATATATCTGGCCCCACTTCTATTGGATAACCTTATCTCCCTGATACTTGGTCCCCCTAATATCTGTTTTCCCTGATACCTGGTCCCTTAAATATCTGTCCTCCCTGATACCTGGTCCCCCTAATATCTGGCCTCATTGATACCTGTTCCCCTTAATATCTGGCCTCACTTATACCTGGTTCCCCTAATAACTGGCCTCGCTGATTCCTGGTCCCCCTAATATCTGACCTCTCTAATTCACGGTCCCCCTAATATCTGGTGTCATGGACCATTAAATACTGAAGTGTTTGATACCTGATCACTTCAATATCTTTCCTCCCTGATACTTGGCCCCCTTAATATCTGGCCTCATTGATACCTAGTTCCCTTAATATCTGGCACCACTTATACCTGGTTTATACCTTATACCTGGTTTCCCGAATAACTGGCCTCGCTGATTCATGGTCCGCCTAATATCTGGCCTCCCTGATACCCCCAATATCTGGCCTTGTTGATACCTGGTCCCCCTAATATCTGGGTCTCTCTAATATCTGGCCTCACTGATACCTGGTCCCCCGTAATATCTGGCCTCATTAATACTTAGTTCACCTGATAAATGCTCCCTGCTGCGATCTAAAAACCTGCCCCCCTGATACCTTGCCCTCCTAATATCTGCTTTCTCTGTTACCTGGTCACCTTAATATCTGGCCTCCCTGATACCTGGTCCCCCTAATATTTGGCCTTATTGATACCTGTTCCCCCTAATATCTGGTGATACCGGTTCCTCCTAATATCTGGTGATACCTGTTCCCCCTAATATCTGGTGATACCTGTTCCCCCTAATATCTGGCGATACCTGTTCCCCCTAATATCTGGCGATACCTGTTCCCCCTAATATCTGGCCTCGCTGATACCCGACTCCCCAAATATCTGGCCTCACTGATATCTGGTCCCCTCAATATCTGGCCTGATATCTGGCCCCCCTAATATTTTTCCTCACTGATACCTGGTCCTCCCAGTATCTGGCCTGATATCTGGTCCCCCCCAGCATCTGGCCTGATATCTGGTCCCCCTAATATTTGGCCTAGTACCTGGCCTCCTTAATATCTGGCCTAAATAATACCTTATGCCCCCAATAACTTCTCCCCGCTGCTATTCAAAAAACCTGGCCCCAATGATACCACCTGGTCCTCTCCTATACCTGGTTCCACATTATTTCCAATATAACCTGGTCCTGTGATACAAAACCCCCCAAATATATGCCCCCCTCTTATATCTGACAACCTGGTCTCCCTGATATATATGGCCCCCCTGATATCTGGCCCCACTGCTACCTGGTACACCTGATAAATGCCCCCAGCTGCTATCGAGGAGGTGTAACCAGCCAACCCCCCCCCCCCCCCCATTACGGGTCTCCCAAATACCAGTTCCCCTGCTATCTTTCTATATAACATGGAGCCCTTGATAACTGATTCCCCTGATAACTGCTCCCTACTGTTTTCTGATAACCTGGCTCCCCTGACACCTATTCCTCCCTATACCTAATCACCCACCACTTTTATATATATCCTGGTCTCTGTGATATCTGCTCTTACTAATAACCTGGTTTCCACTGCTTTCTGTTAACCTGGCCCCACTACTATCCTATAACCTGGACCACACTGCTTAATGGCAACCTGGTCCCCTCCTGCTCTGATATGATAATCTGATCCCCCCGCCGCTGTCCTATATTCATATTCATATATTCACCAGGCTACCCTTAACTGCCTTGCTGAAGAAAAAGTTTGTGTTTACAGAGCTAACCAGCTGAAGCTCAAAGTACAGGCACAGCTGAATGATCAGGGAAGTGAAACATCTCCACTCCACCATCCCTCTTCCTGTTCTGTATGGCTCCATACAGACTTTCAATCGCAGAGAGACAGTCTAAAGGCAAACGAACCCTGCTGTGCTTTCTCTACAGAACTCATAATGCTCTTTGTCACTAGAGTCCTGGATGCTGTTTGTATTATATATTTGTTAGCATTTTTGTATTTTAACACATATAAAAATATATTTATATAAATTTGTATAAATACATAAGGATCAAATAAAATAAACAGACTGGGTCAGTTTATGAAGCACTGAATGAGAATCTCCCCAAATATCCTCTGGTGATTTAAAACACATGAACCTGGAAGATTCACCTGCAGGGAATGGTTGATGACTATCAGATTCACTGCTTTATAAACATGACCCTCACAAGGGCATTTTTTCAGCAGGAACGCGGGGGCACCTCCAGCTCTGAATGTATGTAATGGTGCTCAGAGGAGGGTAGGGGGATGGCACAAGGAATGGTGCTCGGAGGTGGGTAGGGGGTGGAACCAAGGAATGGTGCCCTAAGGTGGGTAGGGTGTGGAACCAAGGAACGGTGCTTGGAGGTGGGTAGGGGGTGGAGAAAAGGAATGGGGCTTGGAGGTGGGTAGGGGGTGGAAGCAAGGAACAGTGTTTAGAGGTGGAACCAAGGAACAGTGCTCGGAGGTGGGTAGGGAGTGGAATCAAGAAATGGTGCTTGGAAGTGGGTAGGGGGTGGAGAAAATAAATGGTGCTCGGAGGTGGGAATAGGGTGGAACCAAAGAAATGGTGCTCGGAGGTGGGGATGGGGTGGAACCAAGGAATGGTGCTCGGAGGTGGGTAGGGGGGTGAACCAAAAAATGGTGCTTGGAGGTGGGTAAGGGGTGGAACCAAGAAATGGTGCTCGGAGGTGGGTAGGGGGTGGAACCAAGAAATGGTGCTCAGAGGTGGGTAGGGGGTGGACACAAAAGGTGACTCAGAAGGAGGGAGTTGCTGCACCTATTCTCTGAGAAAAAAAGCCCTGACTCTCACATATTTACAACTGGACTGAGAAGATTCTCAGATTCTGGGGGGAAGTTTGGGGATTCTGTAGGGGGGTTGTCAGTAGGAACATCTAGGGGGTACCTAAGTCTCCTCTGCTGGTGGATGAGGAATCGCGGAATCCAATAGGCTCGCAGACGTCTCAGTGCATCATACTGGGCCCTGCGCAGAGCCTGATAGGAGGGGCCCCAATTCTGCTGTGAAAGTCGTATCTGCTCCTGTAAATCACAATGTGTTACTTTCTGTGTTCCCTTCTCCAACACACACATAACATTATAAATGATATTATTATTATAGTAAATTGCATAGGAGGAGATTGTCAACCAGGGAGGCAAACTCATTCCTTTAAAAGCAAAAATAAACTTTAGTTTTATGCGTGGCATGGTGCAGAAAAGTTAGGTCACCGACCTGGAATATGCTGTTTGGCAGAGGTGACATGATCACAAATATAGCTGAACAGAATTGCATATCCCCAGTCAGGTAATGAAATACAGGTATATATAAAATAATTGACACATTTATTTAAATAATAACACCTTTTTGGGGTTTAGTGCAGATATTCCACCTTATACACCCTAGTATATAGACAGGCTAGAGTAGAATATGGACAGGCTAAGGCAGTATAGGGGCATGCTAGGGTAATATATAGACAGGCTAGGGCAGTATATAGACAGGCTAGGGTAGTATATAGACAGGCTAGGGCAGTATATAGACAGGCTAAGGCAGTATATAGACAGGCTAGGGCAGTATATAGACAGGCTAAGGCAGTATATAGACAGGCTAAGGCAGTATATAGACAGGCTAATGCAGTAAAGGGGCATGCTAGGGTAATACATAGACAGGCTAGGGCAGTATATAGACAGGCTAAGGTAGTATATAGACAGGCTAAGGCAGTATAGGGGCATGCTAGGGTAATACATAGACAGGCTAGGGTAGTATATAGACAGGCTAGGGTAGTATATAGACAGGCTATGGCAGTATATAGACAGGCTAGGGCAGTATATAGACAGGCTAGGGCAGTATAGGGGCATGCTAAGGTAATATATAGACAGGCTAAGGCAGTATATAGACAGGCTTGGGTAGTATAGACAGGCTTGGGTAGTATAGACAGGCTTGGGTAGTCAGGGCTGGTGCAAGGATTTTTGCCAACTCAGACGAAGGTGCATTTTGTCACCCCCCAGGCGCACACACACACAGACACACACCATACAGTATATATAACAGACCCCCCTCCCGCAGTATGGATCCCCCTCACTAAGAACAGGCCCCCCTTCCTCAGTACAGACCACCCTCCTTTGGGTATAGACCCCACACTAAGTACAGACCACCCTTCTTCAGTATAGACCCCACACTAAGTACAGACCACCCTTTGTTAGTATAGACCCCCTCCCTCAGTACAGACACCCCTCTGTTAGTATAGACCCCCTCCCTCAGTACAGACACCCCTCTGTTAGTATAGACCCCCTCCCTCAGTACAGACACCCCTCTAGTAGTATAGACCCCCTCCCTCAGTACAGACACCCCTCTGTTAATATAGACCCCCTCCCTCATTACATACACCCCATCAGGGTAGAATCCCCCCTCTTAGTGCAGACACCCCACCTTTAGTGCAGACCCCCCATCAGTATAGATTTTCCACCTTTAGTGCAGACCACCCATCAGTTTAGATTTCCCCCCTTTAGTACAGACCCCCCACTAGTATATGTAGCGGGGGCAATTTTTGCTATTAAGAATGCTCAGATGGAAGTGGTAGGATTTATAGTCTTATAATGTAAATAAGCGTCTGATGCCATCTACTGGCGAAGAAATGGAACGACGTGTTCGAAACTTGTTTTTTTTTCAGAACATCCAGAAGGGATATGAATAATTACCCAGGAACACTCAGGGCTGCAAGGCAGGGTGGGAAGATAAAAAAGACCTTGTGGTGGCCATTTTTGCTTTTTAGGTCTCTCTGCCTCGGGACCCACACCCTGGAGGAACTCTTTCACAGTGTGTTTGGTGGAGTTCTGGCCTACCTCGTGCGGAAGCAAGCCATCGGTATCCAGGCAAGTGTCGGAGGGTTCCCGATCGTCTCTGGAAGTGGGAACTGGACAATCGGACGAGTGCAGAGACCAGGCGGAGGCTGTGTGTGGCGAAAGCATCCAGTCATCTGGGCATCGTGTGGTGAGAGGGCTCGGGCCCAAAGCTTTGTACTGTTTACACACTCACACACTTAGACTGCCGGGGTAGTGTTGCTGGGACCGTTAGTCCCACGCTGCCAGTGTGTTTCTCTAAGCCACATGTGCCAGGACCTGAAAGCCTTAATCAACTGTTTGATGGCCGGCCATTGAAGATTGTGTATTAACTAGGAAAGAGTGCGCAGTCACCCTCCACGTTTAATCTACAGTCCCTGTTTGCATTAAACTACTATTAAAATACCTGTGGATTACAAATTGGGTTCACATTGCTAGCGAAGAAAGAAGATCAAGGACTAATACTACTACATTTTATTGGCAAGGCCTTGCAGCGCTGTTTCTGTTAGACAGATACTGTCATAGGGAAGTTACTGAGTGATTACCCGCTACGGTTGTGTTTTATTCTGTTGGGTGTTGCGTAGCGCATACTGTGTGGTTGTTTACTGGAAGTGTACTGGAAGTGGGAAGGCGCGCAGCTTGAAGTAAGGCCTGCACGCTAGTCCCACTCGGAGACACCAAAATACCTGCGGCCGCAGAGGGGGTGTAAAGAAATTGTTACTCACAGTCTTTCGCAATACTGAATGTACATCACTTACGTTCTGATTGTGTATTACAACAACTGCTTTAGTAAAGTCAACGATTGTTTAAGTTTAACTTGTGCCTTAACGGTTCCTTTGTCGCTTATAAACCATTGTGTCAGTTTGCACCACAGCTGTGTCAAGGGGAGTGAGACCAAGAATACTGGGGGGTAATAAAGCAGAGTGCAGGCCCAAAACAATCAGCCGCTCCTTCGGGGGTAAGCGCTACACGTGGGGGCTCGTCCGGGATCCTGTACCTCTGCAAGTAAAACCCATCCCTGGTATCAGCATGGATCCTACTACAGTGGCTCGGTGGTGTGGAACTGAAGGCGCCCGTTCCAAAGCGAGCGTAGCCATCGCACTCCCGGGAGAAACCTGGGACAGTGAGCAGATCAAAAAGGTCGTGAAGGCACTGTCCCCAAATAGAAAGGCCTGGGTGATCGCCATCAGACCAGACTGTGAAACCTCCCACACCTATGCCCTATTGGAGTGGAGGACGGAAGTTCCGGAGAACTTCAGGGGTCCGAGTGTACAGCTAGCTGGAGGAACCAAGTTATACCTGACACATCCAGAAGGGTCTGGTCAGAGCACTGCCAACTCTAGCCTTGTAAAGCCAACGGCGCTGGGATTTGATCAGGAAGCAACCCCAGCCGGTACCAGTTCAAGACCCCCTCAAGGGAAGGTAAAACCTGTATATGGAAAGTACAGGGGAGGTTCTCAGTCAGAACAGCAGCTATCTGACCTGAAACGGCAGTGCCGCACCATACAGGAAAGGTTCAAGGAGGCCTCTGGTGTGATCGCAGGACACATTGAAGAGCTAAGTGTCTCGTGCAAAGATTCAAATAATAGTAAGCTAAGCTCGAGGTCTGCCTCAGTTCCCTCGAGTCGTACCCCAAATCGCCTACCTGAAGTGACGATCCGGAAGGATTTTAAAATTGAAGGACGGATAAGGGAAAAAGACCAAGAGGGAAGCCTGTCCTATACAAATCTCTTACATCAGGTGGAGCTGGGACTTCAGAAAGGCTATCATGAATCTGAGATCACAGAGGCCGTAGTCAACGCCATTAGCCCGGATCTGAGCATCAGAAGGATGTTGGAGATGAAGAATGGGCTAACTCTGACACAGCTCAGGAGGATATTAAAAAGTTACTATAAGGAGGAAGATGCTGCTGAATTGTATCATCAACTAATAAATATGGCACAAGACACCCAGGAGACCCCGCAGAATTTCCTGTTCAGGGCCATCGCTCTGAAGGATCGCTTGTTGTCTGCCTCCCGAGGAGAAGACTCGGATGGACATCTTGGACCGGAGGTCATCCAGAAGAAGTTCTTGAGGTCTGTGGCTACAGGACAGAGGAGTGACTATGTTAAATTCCAGTTGCGACAGTACCTGGATGATCCTTCCACCTCAGATGAGGTGCTCATTGAAGAGACCAATGAGGCGGCCCGGATGGAAACGGAGGGAGAGAAGAAGCAAGGGAAAGCTCAGTCCAGCACCACCGCAAGGATCAGATGGCATAACGCTGATGTCTCAAAGAGCTCCCCGGAGACTAGTGTTTTGACAGCAACCGCTGATGATATGCCCCGTTCTGAACTAGGAAAACTATTTCAAGTGCAGAAGGAAATACTGGAGATGATGACTCTGTTGACCGCTAGGCTGGAGGGCCCACAGAGGCAGAAGGCCCCACCGGACCCCGCAGTCACTCCAATTGAGAGACCGGTGAGGTCAAAGACCTGTTTCAACTGTGGAGGAGTGGGACATTACCGCCAAGTGTGTCCAAGCCCGCCGAAGACAGAAGCAAGGGTCCAGAAGCCGGCGGAAAACTCCAGGGGGCCCCAGTGAAGGAGTCAGCTGGGCGCCCGGTCACAATAGTCAACTCCAAACAACCATACGCCGTCCCGGTCCCTAGTGACCCACGGGGGTCGAAGTTGGAAAAACACCCCCGGAAGAAGGGTGTAAAAGTACGAACCACCAAACAGACTAACCTTGCCACCCCACGTGGATTCCCCCCTGAATTAGTGGGACCCTCTCCCATTGTCCCTATCCAAGTGGAAGGAATCTATACCAAATCCCTGCTGGATACTGGAGCTCAAGTAACTCTCCTTTACAGGGACTTCTATGAGAAGCACCTCAGGCACCTGCCTCTCCAGAAGCTGGAGGAACTGGAGATATGGGGTCTAGGAACTCAGAATTTCCCATATGACGGTTTCCTGCCTATTAAGCTCACCTTTGACCCAAGCGTGGCCGGGGAGGCTGAAGTCTTCGATGCTCTGGCAGTAGTATGCCCCCGCCCACCAGGGGCGGACAAGAGTTCCATCATTATTGGGACCAACACCAACCTAGTCCGGAGACTCTTGACACCACTTATGCAGAAGCAGGACACTTCAGCCATAAAAATACACCCAATGCTGACCCAGGTGTATCAGAACTTACTGCATGAGCAGAGGGCCCCAGCAGAAGGAGTGGGAAGAGTCTGGCGTTTGGATAGACGAGAAAAGGTGATACAGCCTGGTGAGGTGGTCTGCCTGCGAGCTTCTGTCAAGCTCACTTGGGAACAACCAGGACCTTTCATCGTCCTTGAGACGGACAGAGAACAGGGGAACAACGAGTTGGAGATAGTCCCCGAATTGCTACCAACCAAATTACTGAAGAGAAACAGAGGGAAAGTCTCAGTCAGCGTCCGGAACACCACAACATCCCCAGTGAAGATGCCGGCTAGAGTGTTGTTAGGGGAAGTGAAGCCAGCAACCCCAGTTCCTCCGTATGAAATGCTGAAAGAACAAGGAGAGGAGATCCCTCTGGAAGAATTCTTCCCAAAAAACACCCCCCTGTCACCCGAATGGATGGAGAGAGCAAAGACCCAGCTACTAAAATGGAGGATGGCTTTCTCAAAAAACGAGTTCGATGTGGGGCTGGCCAAAAGTGCTGAACACAAGATCCGGCTGGAAGAGGACAAACCTTTCCGGGAAAGGGTCAGGCGGATTCCACTGGGAGACCTGGAAGATTTGCGAGAACAGCTGGCTGAGCTGAAGAGAACAGGCATCATCCGGGAGTCTCGGAGCCCCTATGCTTCCCCGATAGTGGTGGTGAGAAAGAAGAATGGGTCGTTACGGCTGTGCATTGACTACAGGACACTGAATCGGAGGACCATTCCCGACCAATACACCACCCCCAGAATAGAGGATGCCTTACAGAGCCTGTCGGGGGCGAAGTGGTTCAGTGTGCTGGACCTGAAGAGTGGGTACTACCAGATTTCCATGCACCCTGAAGATAGGGAGAAGACAGCTTTCATTACCCCGGTGGGGTTTTTTGAATTTAACCGCATGCCACAAGGCTTGTCGGGGGCCCCGGCCACCTTCCAGAGGTTGATGGAGAAGACTGTAGGTGATATGAACTTAATTGAAGTGCTGGTATACCTGGATGATGTGATAGTGTTCGGCAGAACACTGGAAGAGCACGAAGAGCGCCTGGAGAAAGTCTTGAGTAGACTCCATGAAGAGGGCCTGAAGCTTTCGATGGAAAAGTGCAAATTTTACCAGTCATCAGTGAGTTATCTGGGTCACATAGTGTCCGCGGAAGGAGTGGCCACGGACCCGCAGAAGCTGGATGCTGTCACCTCATGGCCCTGGCCAACAAATGTGACTGAGCTCAGGTCTTTTCTGGGATTCTGCTCCTACTTTCGCAGATTTGTTGAAGGGTTCGCCAAGATAGCCCACCCACTCACTGAACTATTAAAGAACCAAGAGGGGGCTGAGTCGGACCCTGATGGACCTGGGAAACCTAAGGAGGGTCCCAGGAAGAAGAAAGAGTCGATTGAAGACCAATGGACCACTCAGTGTGAAGAGGCCTTTGTACAGTTGAAGCGGAGCCTCACTACTGCCCCGGTTTTGGCCTACGCAGACCCTGCCAGGCCTTATGAACTGCATGTGGACGCCAGTCGAGATGGACTGGGTGGAGTACTCTACCAGGAGTATGACGGGCACCTACGACCCATTGCCTATGTGAGCCGAAGCTTGACACCCGCTGAAAGGAATTACCCAACTCACAAACTTGAGTTCCTGGCTTTGAAGTGGGCAGTAGTGGACAAACTGAGAGACTACCTATATGGCGCAGAATTTGTGATCAAGACAGATAACAATCCTCTCACCTACCTACTCACCACAGCAAAATTAGATGCCACAGGACATAGGTGGCTGGCTGCACTTTCTGGATTCACCTTCAGTCTAAAATACCGTCCAGGGGTCAGAAATCGGGACGCTGATGCATTATCCAGGAGGCCCCACTACGATTGGAACTCGCCAGAAGGTTGGACCCAACTTACCCCTGAAGGTGTGAGGGCTCTTTGCGAAGGAGCGGAACAACCAGTGAAGGGTGGAGCCAGGGCTGAAGAGGTAGGAGTGTCCGCTGTGGGAGTGCCTAGGGGCTACTGTAATGTCACTCAGATGGTGGATGAGGGTTTGCCTAAACTGTCCAGGAAGGACCTCCGAAGAGATCAGCAAGAAGATCCCCTCTGTAGCCTTGTGTTGGAGGCCTTGGAGACTCAACATTCTGATCTACTCCTACAGAGCGCCAAGAAGGAAGCTCGTTTGTTATGTAAGGAGTGGAGTCGGTTACAGCTGAAACAAGGAGTGGTGTACAGGAGGGCCCCCTCTGAAGATCTGGAGGAGAAGTGGCAGTTGTTCCTGCCGGAGAAACATAGGGAAAGTGTTCTGATTGCTCTGCATGACCACCATGGCCACCTAGGATCGGAAAGGACCCTTCAATTGGTGAGAGACAGGTTCTACTGGCCGTACATGCGATCTGAAGTGGAGAATTACTGTCACTCTTGTCTCAGGTGCATACAAAGGAAGTCTTTACCTCAGAGAGCCGCCCCAATGGGCCATATGGAAAGCCACGGACCCATGGATCTAGTATGTATAGACTTCTTGTGTGTGGAATCCGATCTCAGTGGGCAAGGAAATATTTTGGTAGTCACGGACCATTTCACCAGATATGCTCAGGCCTTTCCAGCCAGGGATCAACAAGCGCCTACTGTGGCAAAGATCTTGGTGGAGAAATTCTTCGTCCATTACGGCCTGCCTCAGTGGATCCATTCAGATCAAGGAAGGGATTTTGAGAGCACCCTCATTAGGCAGCTACTGGACTTGCTGGATATAAAAAAATCTAGGACTACCCCCTATCATCCACAAGGGGATCCACAACCCGAAAGATTCAATAGAACTCTCCTCAACATGTTAGGAACACTGGCCTCGGAGCAGAAACAACAGTGGAGTAAACACATTGCAGCCATGGTACATGCCTATAACAGCACCGTGAGTGATGCCACAGGATATTCACCCTATCGCCTAATGTTTGGACGGGAAGCTCGTTTGCCGGTGGACCTGGCGTTTGGTACTTCTTTAGACCACACTTCGGAGGCCTCTCATCGAGGATATGTGGGCAGATTACGGAAGAGTTTGAAGGCCGCATATGAGAAAGTTCAGGCCACCTCGGATGCGAGGGGACGCAGGAATAAGAGAAACTTTGACCTCAGAGTGCGGATCCAAGACCTGCAACCTGGAGACCGAGTGCTATTGAGAAATCTGGGTGTACCAGGAAAACACAAGTTGGCTGATCGCTGGAAGTCACAGCCATTCATCATATGCAGGCGCCTCCCAGGACTACCGGTATACGAAATCAGACCAGAAGGGAGTACTGGACCACTGAAGGTATGGCATCGGAATCACCTTCTGCCCCTAACACAGTGCTTCTCAAATAGTGGGGCGGGCCCCCCTGGGGGGGCCCGAGGCTCCATGAAGGGGGGCTCGAGCCTTCTTCCGGACTGCAGCGATCGCGCCATTTAGAAGCCGCTGTCCCCAGCCTCCTGCGCTAGTTAGAGGAGCGGACGGCGGGAGGCGGGACATTGTTGAACTGACAGGTGGGACCAGAGAGGTAGCAGCCTATCATGTTGGATGGCAGGTGATTGGCTGCTAGGAGGTGGTCCTAGCAGCCAATCACCAGTTCGCCCAAAAGTCTCCCTGCCCCGCCCAGTGCTGCTGCGGCTTCACTTGACGAATGTCCCGCCTCCTGCTCTCCGTGCTGAAACGTTACAGGTAGGAGTGGAGAGGGAAGGGAGGAAAAATATATGGAAATGTTAAGGACGAGGAGTGGGGGCTGTGCTGTGGGGGGTTATGTGATGGGGCAAACTGTGTGCAGGATATGTGATGGGGGTCATGTAAAGGGGGAAATACTGTGTGGGGGGATATGTGATGGGACAATACTGTGTGGGGGGATATGTGATGGGACAATACTGTGTGGGGGGATATGTGATGGGACAATACTGTGTGGGGGGATATGTGATGGGACAATACTGTGTGGGGGGATATGTGATGGGACAATACTGTGTGGGGGGATATGTGATGGGACAATACTGTGTGGGGGGATATGTGATGGGGCAATAATGTGTGGGGGGGATATGTGAAGAAGGGCAATACTGTGTGGGGGATATGTGGATACAGTGTTATGCAGAGGTGTACTTATAACAATTTTATAGACAAATGATACTATTTACAGTCGCGCGGGGGGGGGGGGGGGGGGCGCGAAATGTTTTCTTCTTCCTAGGGGGGGCATGACAGAAAATAATTGAGAAGCACTGCCCTAACAGAAGCAGTCAGGAAAACTCCACGACGGGAACTATCGCCTATGGCTGAGCCTCGACCTGACTAGGTCTCAGTCAGGATCCCTGGCCACAGAAGGTAGTGAGAAAGAGGATGGGATGGAGATAAGCTGGTTGTGGTCGCCTGAGATGCCGGAAACTGATACTAATTGCTTACCTCATGAGCAGGAGAGAGACACTGTGACTTTGAGACCTGAGGCCCCGGAATTTGTGCCGCAAAGTGGACATTCTGAGGATCACTCACCCGCTGACACTGAGGTGCAAGAGTGTGAGGCAGAAGAAGAGACAGCGCCTACTCCTAAAAGACAAAGGGTCAAGAGGGAAGTTCATGCACCTAAGAAACTGACTTACGATATTCTGGGCGAATGTTCTGAACAGGCCTGGCTTGCTCCCAAAAGAATTCCTGATATGCCTGGTCTCCTTACTGTAAACCTAGAAGGAGAGAACCCCAACTCACCCCTCGACACATCTGTACCAGACACTGCGGTGTCACCTGTGAGTGCACAGAACAGCCTCCCATCTTATGAAAATTGGTGGGAGGCTCCTCTGTCTGTATTGAGCAGCCGCATAGAGGCAAAAATGTGCAGTAGAGTTAAAAATGTCTTTGGGGACCAAAGATTCAAAGTGGGGGGAGTATGTAGCGGGGGCAATTTTTGCTATTAAGAATGCTCAGATGGAAGTGGTAGGATTTATAGTCTTATAATGTAAATAAGCGTCTGATGCCATCTACTGGCGAAGAAATGGAACGACGTGTTCGAAACTTGTTTTTTTTTCAGAACATCCAGAAGGGATATGAATAATTACCCAGGAACACTCAGGGCTGCAAGGCAGGGTGGGAAGATAAAAAAGACCTTGTGGTGGCCATTTTTGCTTTTTAGGTCTCTCTGCCTCGGGACCCACACCCTGGAGGAACTCTTTCACAGTGTGTTTGGTGGAGTTCTGGCCTACCTCGTGCGGAAGCAAGCCATCGGTATCCAGGCAAGTGTCGGAGGGTTCCCGATCGTCTCTGGAAGTGGGAACTGGACAATCGGACGAGTGCAGAGACCAGGCGGAGGCTGTGTGTGGCGAAAGCATCCAGTCATCTGGGCATCGTGTGGTGAGAGGGCTCGGGCCCAAAGCTTTGTACTGTTTACACACTCACACACTTAGACTGCCGGGGTAGTGTTGCTGGGACCGTTAGTCCCACGCTGCCAGTGTGTTTCTCTAAGCCACATGTGCCAGGACCTGAAAGCCTTAATCAACTGTTTGATGGCCGGCCATTGAAGATTGTGTATTAACTAGGAAAGAGTGCGCAGTCACCCTCCACGTTTAATCTACAGTCCCTGTTTGCATTAAACTACTATTAAAATACCTGTGGATTACAAATTGGGTTCACATTGCTAGCGAAGAAAGAAGATCAAGGACTAATACTACTACATTTTATTGGCAAGGCCTTGCAGCGCTGTTTCTGTTAGACAGATACTGTCATAGGGAAGTTACTGAGTGATTACCCGCTACGGTTGTGTTTTATTCTGTTGGGTGTTGCGTAGCGCATACTGTGTGGTTGTTTACTGGAAGTGTACTGGAAGTGGGAAGGCGCGCAGCTTGAAGTAAGGCCTGCACGCTAGTCCCACTCGGAGACACCAAAATACCTGCGGCCGCAGAGGGGGTGTAAAGAAATTGTTACTCACAGTCTTTCGCAATACTGAATGTACATCACTTACGTTCTGATTGTGTATTACAACAACTGCTTTAGTAAAGTCAACGATTGTTTAAGTTTAACTTGTGCCTTAACGGTTCCTTTGTCGCTTATAAACCATTGTGTCAGTTTGCACCACAGCTGTGTCAAGGGGAGTGAGACCAAGAATACTGGGGGGTAATAAAGCAGAGTGCAGGCCCAAAACAATCAGCCGCTCCTTTGGGGGTAAGCGCTACATATATAATCCCCCTTAGTGCAGATCCCCAGAGTATAGACACCCCCCCATAGTGCAGACTCCCCCATCAATATAGACACCCCCATCAGTATAGACATCCCCCCTTAGTACAGACACCCCCCTTAGTTCAGACCCACCATCAGCATAGGCACCCCTCTCCCCTCCCATAGCGCCCCCCACATGTCCATCTACTTATAATAGAGTAATAAAGTGTACAGTACAGACCTCAGAACAGCGCGGCAGCAGAGCAGACGTATACACACAGCGATGTGTGTCCCTCGGCTCCTCCTCCTCATTGTATGTAAACAGCAAGAAGGAGGCGCCAGCGGCTTCAGTCCGCTCCACTGAAACAGAACGAGGTCAGATCAACAGGGC
Organism: Rana kukunoris; assembly: GCA_029574335.1. NCBI lineage: Eukaryota > Metazoa > Chordata > Amphibia > Anura > Ranidae > Rana > Rana kukunoris. The sequence goes on along the minus strand of CM056052.1, from coordinate 546,107,534 downwards.
AGCGGGCGGTGATAGCGGTACCTCTATCCACGGGTTTCACCCCTCTGGTTGGTGTCACCCAGGTTCGGTCCGCACTCCCTGCACCCACCTAGCAATGCCTGTGTCGGGCAGGCGACTGTCCCGGTCAATTTTCCGCCCTGGACGGCTCTGGCGACGTAAGGCAAGTGCCCATGTTGAAACTAGGAGTCTTCACCTCGGAAACTTGCGGAGTCCCTCAAGGATCGCCCCTGTCACCCGTGCTCTTCAACATCTACCTCCGCCCTCTCCTTAAAATCATCAGTGAGCAAGATTTGTGCTACCACTCCTATGCGGATGACACTCAACTCTACTTTCAAATCACCAAAAAAATGACTGATATCGTGGATTAGAAAAATGCCTGGCATTGATCGACGAGTGGATGACTGAGAGCTCCCTCAAACTCAACGGATCCAAAACAGAACTACTTCTCCTCCACGCAAACCGAAAGACTACAGCGAGGACCTCATGGACACCACCCACCATTCTGGGACAGATCATCACCCCAAGTACCAAGGTCAGAAGCCTGGGAGTAATCTTTGACTCTGAGATGTTGATGGATGCGCAAATAGGATCAGTAGTCAGTGGATCCCATTACCTTCTCCGCCTACTGCGTAGACTCATCCCCTTCATCCCGGAAGAGGATACAGCGGTAGTAGTCGGTACAATCATCAACTCTAGACTCGACTACGCAAACTCCCTCTACTTAGGATTACCAAAATACCAGATCTCGTGCCTACAAGTCATTCAGAACACAGCAGCAAGGTTGGTAACAGGAAAGAAACCCTGGGAATCCATCACCCCATCCCTGAGGGCCCTTCATTGGCTAACAGTAAAGGATCGGGTCACATTCAAGACCCTCTGCCTCACCCACAAATGCACTCAAGGAAAGGCTCCTCAATACTTATGCGAGAAAATTAAACACTACTCCCTCCATCGCACTCTCCGATCATCAAACCAAAACCTTCTTTGCATTCCCAAGTCCAATTACAAATCAAAGGGAGAACGAAGATTCGCAGTCCAAGGACCACGGCTATGGAACGCTCTACCAACAGACATCCACATGGAAGAAAACCATCGGGTCTTCAGGAAAAAACTGAAGACCCTTCTCCTCTGAAGGATAGAGACGACACTGGATGGAAACAAGCGCCTTGAGGCGATTCAGTACGCATTTGCAGCGCTATACAAGTTATTCACTCACTCACACTACATCTACTTCTATGGTTATAAGGAACAACAAATGAACGTTTTTTTTTTTTTTGATGGTTGGGTACAGAAAATGATAAAAAGAAAAGGACTTACCTGCCAGCCCGGGCTCAGGTAGGTGCGATACTTGTTCTGGATGGACCTTTCGGGGGAGGGGAGACATGTGGTTAGCGGATGTCAGCACAATCTCCACTGTGTACTCTGTATGTGGCTCTTGCTCGTGATCTATAACCCTCAGTGCGGGTCATTTTGCCACTAACCATAAGGAATGCTCTTGTGGGTTTTTTTTTTTAAAGTAGAAGCTGGGCCATCACTGGAGGGAAGGGAAACAAAGGAGCAGCTCCACCAGAATTAAAGTAAAAAATTACATTTTGGAAGCCTGCCCTTGTTTTAGCGCCATCTGGTGGCAACTTAAAAAAAAAATACACCAAGTGCATGTACCCCAATATTATGAGTGAAAAATGGCATGTCAGTTTTGGGTGGAGTGACCCTTTAGCAGCAGTATAATACAATATTTTAGCCCCGCGTGTCCCGGCTGTACCTGAACAGGTGGACACATCGGTGTCTGGCCTCCTCTGGGCTCTGACTGACCTCCAGGTCTACAGACTCTTCTTTAAACTGTTCACAGTCCATCCAAAAGTGGAGTAGATGGAATCCCAGCGTCCCCCTGAGGAAGTCAGCGAAACGCGCCATCCCATCCCGCTGGGAACAGAAACACATCAGACACACAAGTCACTTCGCTAATTGAAACGGGTTTCCCTCAAATATACAATACTACTGAAAGTGGATCTGTCCGTAACATTACAAGTCTCCATTAACACATTCCTGACCTGTCACAATGTACAGCAACAGAAACTTTTTTGGGGGGAAAAGCTCCACTTTCTACCATTAAAAAGCCGTCAGCAGCAGCTTGAGCAGGAGGACACAGGACAGGCCACACACACCCCAAAAAACCCTCATTGAAGTATACACTGGACATGTCCTGTCCCTTCCCCCTGGACTTGCCAGCAATTCCCAACTGTCAAAATGACAGCCATGATTTGCTGTGCAAATACAGAAGCTGTAGAAAAAAAACCAGAATGTCTGACACAGTGTTAAAAACATTATTGACAGGCGATAGAGCGATACAAGGTAACATTGTTTATAAACATTGATCAGAGAGGAGTTAAAGAGATACAAAGTAAGTCATTCTGATACTAGCCAATAGCCACTATGCTCTTATAAGAAAATCTGTACTTAAGGGGTTAAAATAAAGAAAACATAGGAGGAGTCTTTTTCTCACTTTCATATTTTCATTTACGAAATGTTGAGGGCGGGAGGAGTAGTAATTGGGCGTGTCTAAGAGTGTCATGTGACTAGTGTGTCTGGCAAGCTGGCAGTTCAGTAGAAGAGCGGTCATGCCGGGGTGAAGACAGCGGCGAGACATATTGATAAGTGTGGGAACATTTTGAAGACCCCTCCTCTATACCGACCCTTTAACCACTTAAGGACCGCCTCCTGCACATATACGTCGGCAGAATGGCACGGCTGGGCAGGTCCACGTACAGGTCCGTCCTGTACTACTACACAGCCGTGGGTTACGGGCGCTCACAGTCATTATTGTAGGGGCCCGTGAAATTACTTTGCCTAGGGGCCCGTGATGTTATTAGGATGACCCTGGGTGGGCCCCTGACGACACTGAAGGAGTACTTAAATGGTCTGTCAAGCATTATCTATCACATGATATTTTATGACATTGGAGGTTACCATATCATGCCCATGTGCAGGGCAGGACTTAGGGTGGTGGGGGCCCCTGGGCTTAATAATCAAAGGGGCCCCCTGGAGCAGAGAAGATGGGGGTGGGTTGTTACCGCCGACCGATCATAGTTGTTGAGGTGGGGTGGGGGGGCTGGATCCGCCAACTGATCTATTGAAGTTGGGGGGGGGGGGGAGGCAGTGCGCCGACTGATCATACTTGTTGAACGGGGGATAGCCACTGGACGGACTTCTTACCTCCTCCCAGGGCCGCCTTCAGTAATTTTGGGGCCCCTTACACAGCTGCAGTGAAGGGGCCCCCTGGAGCATCGAAGTTGTTGAGCCGGGGGGGTAGGGGCTGGGGGCTGCCGAGAATTACATTCAGGCGGGAGGGGGTTTGCCGCGAACGGGGGATTGACGTGAAATTGCAGGAGGGGATTGACGCGATTCCCGCAATCGGGGGGTTGTCGCGATTGGGCCCGGGGCCCCCTATTGGCCCAGTCAAGCCCAATTGTAAGTCCAGCCCTGCCCATGTGTCACTGCAGCAAAACCTCTCTGAGGTCCACACGGTGGGTGGGACTTTTTCGTGGCATAAACTGGGTCAGAGAACTATGTGGTGATTGGCAGGTACCGAGTCCACCATCAGTGTCATGTGACAGCGGCCTCCGACGAGTCACAGGGATTGACGCACTCACAGAGTTCAGAGACTTCTCCTTCAGCTGCTGCAGGGAGGACAGAGGGAGATTGTTCTGCTGCAGGAAGTTCTCTTCCTCCTCGGAGATAGTGTAAATGTCTTCTCCGTCCATCCAGTCCACGTCCCGGTTGCTCCCGGCCCACGCCGATCCCCCGTACTCTGCTTGTGTCCTGTACAATGGAGATCAGTGTCATTGTTTTCATGTCCAGAATAAGTTATCAGAGGGGCGCTTAAAATACTAATACAGTGGAACCTCGATTTACGAGTAACGCGGTTAACGAGCATTTTTAAAGACAAGCAACTTTTTTAATCCTGACTCAGTTTGCGAGTTTTCCCGCAAAATGAGCAGAATTCAATCTGAGGCCTGCAGTACCGCTTTTGTCCTGAGGTGCGGGGGTGCCAGAGCCAATTGGAGCCGTTCAGAAATGCTCGGAAATACTCTGTTCCCGGGTGTTTCAGAACCGAGAGAAGGAATGTTGGGACTTTTGTCTAACATAGATTTCTTAAATAAAATTCATTATTTATTAGAAAAAAAATTTAAAAGACAAATCCATATAAAACCATGGACAGTCTTGACTTAGCCCCCTTTCACACTTGTACAATTTCACCGTGATTTTGCCGCGATCCGCGCCCGCGATTTCAATGAATGTGTAAGTGTTATCAAAATCGTACCAAATTAGTGCAAGGACTACTTTGAAGTTGGCACTACTTAAAGCGGTGGTTCACCCTAAAACTACCCCGTGTCCCATCCCATCCAGCATACTGGCGTCAGCGCCAGTATGCTGGTTTTCTTTTCTTTTTTTTTATCGCTGTACTTACTGTTAAATGAAGAATTTTTATTTCTGTTCACCGCGGGTGAATGGCGCGGCTATGTCACATCACGCCTTCCGAAAATGGGCGATTTAGGACCCGGCTCTTTCCGGCGCTTTCCGGCGCCTGCACACAGACCTAGGAGCTGACTGCGCAGGCGCCGTATATATCCGAGTCCTATTTCGGCTTTTTTCGGAGGGCGTGATGCGCCATAGCCATAGAACTCGGCTATATACGGCGCCTGCGCAGTCAGCTCCTAGGTCTGTGCGCAGGCGCCTTATAGCGCCGGAAAGAGCCGAGTCCTAAATGACGTGACATAGCCGCGCCATTCACCCGCGGTGGACAGAAATGAAAATTCTTCATTTAACAGTAAGTACAGCGGAAAAAAAACAGCATACTGGCGCTGCCGCCAGTATGCTGGATGGGGTGGGACAGGGTAGTTTTAGGGTGAACCACCGCTTTAAAGTCGTGCCAGTATGAATGGTGTTCATTGAAAATAATGGAGAATGACTTGTCATACGATTTTGCAGTCCAAAATCGTGGGACAAGTCGTATAAGTGTGAAAGGGGACTTACTCTATATAGCCAAAAGTATTGGGACACCTGCCTTTACATGCACATAAACTTCAATGGTAGCCCAGTCTTATGCCCCGTACACATGATCGGAATTTCTGATGGAAAAAGTCAGATGGAAATTCCGATGAATTCCGTCGTAGTTTAGATAGAGAACATGTTCTAATTTACTCTGATGGAATTCTGTCAGAATTCTGATGTGATTATGGTCGGACAAAGGTCTGATCGTGTGTACGGGGCTTTAGTCCGTAGGGTTCAATATTTAGTTGGCCCACCCTTTGCAGCTATAACAGCTAAAGGGGTTGTAAAGGTTTGTTTTTTATTTTCTAAATTGGTTCCTTTAAGCTAGTGCATTGTTGGTTCACTTACATTTTCCTTCCATTTCCCTTCTAAATGTTTTTTTTTTTCTTTGTCGGAATATCTAACTTCCTGTTTCTCCTCAATAGAGATGAGCCGAACCTCCCCCCCCCCCCGCATTCGGTTCGCACCACAACCGTCGAACAGACCGACCGTTCGCGCAAACGTTTAGAACCCCATTGAAGTCTATGGGACTCGAACGTTCGAATTCAAAAACGCTCATTTTAAAGAGCAATATTCAAGTTATTGTTGGAAAACGTCTTTGAGAACCCGGGTCTTGCCCCAGGGAACATGTAGGAGCAGGACTCCTGAAAAAACTGACCGTTTTTAAAACTTTTTTCCATTGATACATGTTCCCTGGGGCAAGACCCGGGTTCTCAAAGACGTTTTCACAGGCAAACTATAGACACCCAGCAGGTACAATATTTAAAGGAATTTTTCATATTTTTTTTTTTTTTTAGTTAAGCATCATTAAGATCACTGCTCCAGGAGCAGTAATTTTATTGATACTTAACCACTTCAATACCAAGGACGTCAATTGACGTCCTGGCTTTCAGTGGGGATATCTGAATGATGCCTGCAGCCACAGGCATCATTCAGATATCCATCTCTTCAGGCGGCGAATACCTGCACCATAAGAATGATCATAGCGGCGGTTCCGCCGCTTGATCGTTCTTATAGGCGGCGGGAGGGGACGCCCCCCCTCCCGCCGCCATCCGGTGTGTCTCCGGGCTCTCCTTTGCCATCGGAGACCCGGAGAAACGATCCGCCGCCGTCCGCTGTAAACCATAGAGTAGACTGGTGACCAGATGGTCACCAGTCATCTCTATGATCGTCGGAGGCCCGGGCGCGATGTTATGACGTCACGCCCGGGTCCTGGAATGTAAACACAGCCGCAATCGCGGCTGAAAGCATTAGATCGGTGAATTATTTTACACAATCTAATGCTTTCCAGCCTGGAGGAGAGATGTTGGGTCTTATTGACCCCGCATCTCTCCATAAAGAGTACCTGTCACACACATTCCTATTACAAGGGATGTTTACAGTACATTCCTTGTAATAGGAATAAAAGTGATCAAAAAAAAAAAAAAAGTTTTAAAATAAAATAAATTGTGTAAAATAAAAAAAAAAATATTAAAAATAAAAAAATTTAACGCCCCTACCCCCGGTAGCTCGCGCTCAGAAGCAAATGCACGCGTAAGTGCCGCCCACATGTGTAAATGCCGCTCAAACCACACATGTGAGGTATGGCTGCTTGCGTTAGAGCAGGGGTCTCCAAACTTTCTAACGAGGGGGCCAGTTTACTGTCCTTCAGACTTTAAGGGGGCCAGACTGTTACCATTGGGAGTAGAAAATGTCCCCACGTCAGCGGGAGGGGAATTGGGCTCCATCGTTGGTGTCATTGGGCCCAATTGTTGGTGTTATTGGGAGGAATTGTGCCCCACCTTTGGTATTACGGGGGAGAAATCATGCCCTGAGGGCCAGATAAAAGCAAGCAAAGGGCCGCATCTGGCCCCCGGGCCGCAGTTTGGAGACCACTGCGTTAGAGCACCAGCAACAATTCTAGCCCTAGACCTCCTCTGGAACTCTAAATTTGTAACTTGTAAAACAAAAATAAGCGTCGCCTATGGAGATTTTAAAGTACTGACGTTTGGCGCCATTCCATGAGTGTGCGCAGTTTTAAAGCGCGACATGTTAGGTATCTATTTACTCGGCGTAACTTCATCTTTCACATTACACCAAAAAATTGGGCTACCTTTACTGTATTGTTCTTTTTTAATTCACAAAACCGTTGTTTTCCCAAAAAAAAGACGTTTGAAAAATGATTGCGCAAATAATGTGCGAGATAAAAAGTTGCAAATGGCCGGCATTTTATTCCCTAGGGTGTCTGCTAAAAAAACATATATAGTGTTTGGGGGTTCTGAGTAATTTTCTAACAAAAAAATTATGATTTATGCATGTAGGAGAAGTGCCAAAATAGCCCCGGTATTAAAGCGGTTAAATAAAAAAATTAAAAAATTCCTTTAACTATTGTACCTGCTGGGTGTCTATACCTGTGATAACGTCTTTAAATAGCACAATCACCTGCCTGCCAGTAAATTAAGCAGAACTGATCTATCTAAGCTATACAGTGTATAAATATATGTACAACTCCTGGGATGTATATATATCCTCTTCACACTGTAAATTAAGCTAAACTGACTAGCCTGCCTGCCTGCTCTATCTAGCTAGCTAAAAATACAATATCTCTGTCTCTAACTGCTCTCATTAACAACGCCGCAACACACTACACAAGGCCGCCCAGCAGGCGGCCTTATATAGTGTGTGGCGTGTGCTAAAGCCCTGAGCCATAATTGGCCAAAGCCACCCAGGCTTTGGCCAATTATGGCTCTTCGTTTTTTGCGCCCTGTGATTGGCCAAGCATGCGGGTCATAGTGCATGTTTGGCCAATCATCAGCGTGCAATGCCGCAGTGAATTATGGGCCATTTTGCGTCACTCGAATTTGGCGCGAAGGACCGCTTTTGTTCGAATTTCGTCAAACGTACGAACAGACAATGTTCGAGTCGAACATACGTTCGTATCGAACGCGAAGCTCATCCCTACTCCTCACTAAGGTGTTCAGTAAGCTGTTCTGACTGCCTTTCCACCACTCGGATGATGGTGGAAATCTTACTGAGGAAAAACAGGAAGGGAAATGAAAGGAAAATGTAAGTGAACCCTTGTTCTTGTGGGGTTTTCTAGCTGGATCTACCCCGTCTGCACCTGTGTAATCCTTCCTGGGACAACACAGACACTGCGAGATAACTTGGTGGACAGTACCTAGAGCTGTAGGGCTCTGCCTGGCTCTGCGGGGGTGGAGACATCTGCATATCCATATCTGCAAGAACAAATTAAAGAGTGTTATTAATAAACTCCGGAGACAGGGCCCGCCCCTGAGTGACCAGCAAATGGTGACAGCTCTCCTCTCTGTACCTTTCACCTTTAACCCCAGTGATTCTTTCTGACTATGGAGGCAACAAAAAAACTATAAAAGCAGAGAAAATAATTCTTGCTACTAACCATAGGTGTGCACAGCCTATTGCATTAGGATCAAAGCTCAAACACATATCTGTGTGTGTGTTTGTATATACTGTGCTATATATATATATATATATATATATACAGTAGGGTAATGAATAGTGTCAGTAGAACAGTGGACAATGTCAGTAGAGCAGCGGGCAGTGTCAGTAGGGCAGAGATTAGTGTTAGTAGTTTATTTTTATAATTTTTTTAATATTACTTTTTTACATATTTTTTTTTACTTTTTTTTTTTTAAATTGCAATAATTTATTTTTTACATTTTGTTTTTTACTTTTTACATTTTTTTTGCAATCATTTTAATTTTATTTTTTACAATAGTTTACAAGCTCCATTGGGGGGCTTTGGTAAAATATCAGCGGTCTAAACCAACCCCTGATGTCTCACTTTTGAGATAGAGATTGCCAAGTCCTTTTCTTCAGCAGCCAAGCAACAGGGGAAATCTGTGCAGCGCAGGGTGATTAGGGTGTGCCCAGGCACACCTGTCACACCCTGTGCACACGCCTATGCTACCAACCAAAACAATGAGAGAGTCTGCACAGCACACAATGATATCAGGAGTTCCTGACAGAAGCACCGTGAAACAGACACACGTCTCGTTCCAAATTGAAATTCAGATCCTTTTTGATATTTGGAAATTTGGATGTATTCGGATTAATGAACTTAAAAAAAAAAGACATAAAAATGCTCCAAAAAAAAAAAAAACGTATTTTTTTTAAAATGGCGGTTTTGACACCTGTTGTTTACAAATTAAAATAATTTTTGGCTATAAAAATTACACTATATATATATACAGGGCTTTTTTTCTGGGGGAACTTGGGGGAACTCAGTTCCACCACCTTTGGCTCAGACCCTTTGGTGCCCGCTCACCACAATCACTTGTAAACACAGAAGTCTGGTTTCTGTGTTTACAAGTGACTGCTTTGTAACCCCCTGAACTCTGCACACTCTATGTAATGCAATTCTGGTATTTAATGCCCCTTTAAGACCCTTCTACTGTTTGTGAAATCTGAACGGGTCGTGGTTGAGTTCCTGCACCTATTTTCTGAGAAAAAAAGCTCTGTGTGTATATATATATATATATATATATATATATATATATATATATATATATATATATATGCACTTTTTTTTCAGACACCCTAGAGAATAAAATGGCGGTCGTTGCAATACTTTATGTCACACCGTATTTGCGCACTTAAAAATCTCCATAGGTCGAAGTTTAAAAACTTATACAGGTTACAGGCTTTGAGTTACAGAGGAGGTCCTGTGCTAGAATTATTGTTCTCGCTCTAACAATCCCAACGATATCTCACATGTGTGGTTTGAACACCGTTTTCATATGTGGGCGTGACTTAAGTATGCGTTCACTTCTGTGCGCAAGCTCGGAAGGGGACGTGCCGCTTTAAATAATTTTCCTGTTTATTTTACTTCTTCTTTTATTTTTGACACTGTCCTTAAAAAAAAAAAAAAATTGGATCACTTTTTTTCCTATTACAATGAATATAAACATCCCTTGTAATAGAAAAAAAGTCAGCAACAGGATATTATTCCGCAAAGCGATTAAGTTTAGCCCGGTGTGCAACGCAGCCATAGGCTCCAATGTCTGGACTCCATGTAATTTGCAACAGCCCAGCCTGAGAAAGCAGCAAGAAGGGAAAGGTGTTACTGTGTTAATTCAGCTGTGCGTGTAATCTGAGCTCTGTCAACAAACAGGATGTTTTCAGCAAAACAGTTAAATTTAGCCCGGTGTGTAAAACAGTTGAGGGCTCCACTGTCTGCACTCCACTGAAAATCTGCAAGGCTCAGCCTGAGAAAGCAGTGAGAAGAGGAAGATGTCACAGACTCAGCTGTGTGTGTAATCTGAGCTACTCAGCTCTGTCAGCAAAGGGATATTTTTCAGCAAAGCAGCTAAAATTAGCCCGATGTGTATTCTGAGTTTCAAAGTCAGAATTCTGAGATTTAATCTCAGAATTCTGAGATTTAATCTCAGAATTCTGACTTTGAATCTCAGAATTCTGAGATTTAATCTCAGAATTCTGACTTTGAAACTCAGAATTCTGACTTTGAATCTCAGAATTTTGTATATTTTTTTTTTATGATGGCCCCAGGGCTCTTCCATACATGTGTAACCCAGCTGAGGACGCCACCATTTTCCTTCTAACCAAAAATCTGCAAAGCACTGCCCGAGAAAGCAATAAAAAGGGGAAGGTGTTGCAGACTCAGCTGTGTGTGTAATCTGAGCTCTGTCAACAACAGGATGTTGTCAGCAAAGCAGTTAAATTTATAGCCCGGTGTGCAAAACAGTTGAGGGCTCCACTGGTTTCCAACTGATACTCTGCAAGGTCCAGCCTGGGGAAGCAGTGATAGTGCCCTTGTGGAAGCATGAAGGTGGAAACTAGGGCTGTCCCAATACCGATACTCAGAGCTTTTTTTCTCAGAAAATAGGTGCAGGAACTCAACCACGACCCGTTCAGATTTCACAAACAGTAGAAGGGTCTTAAAGGGGCATTAAATACCAGAATTTCATTACATACAGTGTGCAGAGTTCAGGGGGTTACAAAGCAGTCATTTGTAAACACAGAAACCAGACTTCTGTGTTCACAAGTGATTGTGGTGAGCGGGCACCAAAGGGTCTGAGCCAAAGGTGGTGGAACTGAGTTCCACCAAGTTCCCCCAGAAAAAAAGCCCTGCCGATACTAGTATCAGTACTAATACCGAGCATTTGCCCGAGAACTTGTACTTCATCCGATACCTGGACAGTCAGGGTGAGCAGTACGGTGGGGGAGTAACAAGCACCGATCACCGCTGTATAGGTTTCAAAGTCTGACAGCCGGTCCGTTTCTCTGCTTCTCTCCCCCCCCCCCCCCGGCTTTCAGCTGCTTTAGTGAAAATCAGTGGTGATTGGTGCTTGTAACTCTCCCACACACGATCACCGCTGACTGTCCCCCTATACTCCTCCAGTCCCCCTCCGTTCTGCTGCTGTCTCCCTCTGTGTCCCCCTCCATGCTACTCCGTGTCCCCCTCCATTCCCCTCCGTGTCCCTCTCTCTTCTCTCCCTCCGTGCTGCTGTCTCCCTCTCTTCTCTCCCTCCGTGCTGCTGTCCCCCTCTCTTCTCTCCCTCCGTGCTGCTGTCCCCCTCTCTTCTCTCCCTCCGTGCTGCTGTCCCCCTCTCTTCTCTCCCTCCGTGCTGCTGTCCCCCTCTCTTCTCTCCCTCCGTGCTGCTGTCCCCCTCTCTTCTCCCCCTCCATGCTGCTGTCCCCCTCTCTCCCCTCTCTCTTCTCCCCTCCGTGCTGCTGTCCCCCTCTCCTCTCTCCCTCCGTGCTGCTGTCCCCCTCTCTTCTCCCCCTCCGTGCTGCTGTCCCCCTCTCTCTTCTCCCCCCCTCCGTCCCCCTCTCTTCTGCTGCTGTCCCCCTCTCTTCTCTCCCCTTCGTGCTGCTGTCCCCCTCTCTTCTCTCCCTCCGTGCTGCTGTCCCCCTCTCTTCTCCCCCTCCGTGATGCTGTCCCCCTCACTTCTCCCCCTCCATGCTGCTGTCCACCTCTCTTCTTCCCCTCCGTGCTACTGTCCACCTCTCTTCTCCCCCTCTGTGCTGCAGTCCCCCTCTCTTCTGCTCTGTGTCCCCCTCTGTGCTGCTGTCCCCCTTTCTTCTCCCCCTCCGTACTGCTGTCCCCCTCTCTTCTCCCCCTCCGTGCTGCTGTCCCCCTCTCTTCTCTCCCTCTGTGCTGCTGTCCCCCTCTCTTCTCCCCCTCCGTGCTGCTGTCCCCCTCTCTTCTCCCCCTCCGTGCTGCTGTCCCCCTCTCTTCTCCCCCTCCGTGTTGCTGTCCCCCTCAGTACTGCTGGCCCCCTCTCTTCTCCCCCTCCGTTCTGCTGTCCCCCTCTTTTCTCCCCCTCCGTGCTGCTGTCCCCCTCTCTTCTCCCCCTCTGTGCTGCTGTCCCCCTCTCTTCTCCCCCTCTGTGCTGCTGTCCCCCTCTCTTCTCCCCCTCCGTGCTGCTGTCCCCCTCTCTTCTCCACCTCCGTGCTGCTGTCCCCCTCTCTTCTCCACCTCCGTGCTGCTGTCCCCCTCTCTTCTCTCCCTCCGTGCTGCTGTCCCCCTCTCTTCTCTCCCTCCGTGCTGCTGTCCCCCTCTCTTCTCCCCCTCCGTGCTGCTGTCCCCCTCTCTTCTCCCCCTCTGTGTTGCTGTCCCCCTCAGTACTGCTGGCCCCCTCTCTTCTCCCCCTCCATTCTGCTGTCCACCTCTATTCTCCCCCTCTGTGCTGCTGTCCCCCTCTCTTCTCCCCCCCTCTCTTCTCCCCCTCTGTGCTGCTGTCCCCCTCTCTTCTCCACCTCCGTGCTGCTGTCCCCCTCTCTTCTCCACCTCCGTGCTGCTGTCCCCCTCTCTTCTCCCCCTCCGTGCTGCTGTCCCCCTCACTTCTCCCCCTCCGTGCTGCTGTCCACCTCTCTTCTCCCCCTCTGTGCTGCTGTCCCCCTCTCTTCTCCCCCTCTGTGCTGCTGTCCCCCTCTCTTCTCCACCTCCGTGCTGCTGTCCCCCTCTCTTCTCTCCCTCTGTGCTGCTGTCCCCCTCTCTTCTCCCCCTCCGTGCTGCTGTCCCCCTCTCTTCTCCCCCTCTGTGTTGCTGTCCCCCTCAGTACTGCTGGCCCCCTCTCTTCTCCCCCTCCATTCTGCTGTCCACCTCTCTTCTCCCCCTCTGTGCTGCTGTCCCCCTCTCTTCTCCACCTCCGTGCTGCTGTCCCCATCTCTTCTGCTCTGTTTCCCCCTCCGTACTGCTGTCACCCTCACTTCTCCCCTTCCGTGCTGCTGTCCACCTCTCTTCTTCCCCTCTGTGCTGCTGTCCACCTCTCTTCTCCTCCTCTGTGCTGCTGTCCACCTCTCTTCTCCACCTCCGTGCTGCTGTCCCCCTCTCTTCTACTCTGTTTCCCCCTCCATTCTGCTGGCCCCCCCCTGCTGCTGTCCCCCTCTCTTTTTCCCCTCTGTGCTGCTGTCCCCCTCTCTTCTGCTCCGTGTCCCCCTCCGTACTGCTTTGCCCCTCACTCTCTCCCCCTCCATGCTGCTGTGCACCTCTCTTCTCCCCCTCTGTGCTGCTGTCCACCTCTCTTCTCCCCCTCTGTGCTGCTGTCCACCTCTCTTCTCCCCCTCTGTGCTACTGTCCACCTCTCTTCTCCCCCTCCGTGCTACTGTCCACCTCTCTTCTCCCCCTCCGTGCTGCAGTCCCCCTCTCTTCTGCTCTGTGTCCCCCTCTGTGCTGCTGTCCCACTTTCTTCTCCCCCTCTGTACTGCTGTCCCCCTCTCTTCTCCCCCTCCGTGCTGCTGTCCCCCTCTCTTCTCTCCCTCTGTGCTGCTGTCCCCCTCTCTTCTCCCCCTCCGTGCTGCTGTCCCCCTCTCTTCTCCCTCTCCGTGCTGCTGTCCCCCTCTCTTCTCCCCCTCCGTGTTGCTGTCCCCCTCAGTACTGCTGGCCCCCTCTCTTTCTGCTCCCCCTCCGTTCTGCTGTCCCCCTCTCTTCTCCCCCTCCGTTGCTGCTGTCCCCCCTCTCTTCTCCCCCTCTATGCTGCTGTCCCCCTCTCTTCTCCCCCTCCGTGCTGCTGTCCCCCTCTCTTCTCCCCCTCCGTTCTGCTGTCCCCCTCTCTTCTCCCCCCCTCCGTCCCCCTCTCTTATCCCCCTCCTGCTGTCCCCCTCTCTTCTCCCCCTCCGTGCTGCTGTCCCCCTCTCTTCTCCCCCTCTCTCTCTCCCCCTCCGTGCTGCTGTCCCCCTTTCTTTTCCCCCCCGTACTGCTGTCCCTCTCTCTTCTCCCCCTCCTGTCCCCCTCTCTTCTCCCCCTCCGTGCTGCTGTCCCCCTCTCTTCTCCCCCGCCTCCATTGCTGCTGTCCCCCTCTCTTCTCCCCCCCGTGCTCTGTCCCCCTCTCTCCCTCTCCGTGTTGCTGTCCCCCTCAGTTACTCTGCTGTCCCCCTCTCTTCTCCCCCCATTCTGCTGTCCCCCTCTCTTCTCCCTTCTCCTCCCCCCTCTGTACTGCTGTCCCCCTCTCTTCTCCCCCCTCCGTGCTGCTGTCCCCCCTCTCTTCTCCCCCTCCGTGCTGCTGTCCCCCTCTCTTCTCCCCTCCGTGCCCCCTCTCTCTTCTCCCCCTCCGTGCTGCTGTCCCCCTCTCTTCTCCCCCTCCGTGCTGCTGTCCCCCTCTCTTTTCCCCCTCCGTGCTGCTGTCCCCCTCTCTTCTCCCCCTCCGTGCTGCTGTCCCCCTCACTTCTCCCCCTCCGTTCTTCTGTCCCCCTCTCTTCTGCCCCTCTGTACTGCTGTCCCCCTCTCTTCTCCCCCTCCACGCTGCTGTCCCCCTCTCTTCTCCCCCTCCACGCTGCTGTCCCCCTCTCTTCCCCCCCCTCCGTTCTGCTGTCCCCCTCTCTTCTGCCCCTCTGTACTGCTGTCCCCCTCTCTTCTCCCCCTACGTACTGCTGCCCCCTCTCTTTCCCCCCCTCCGTACTGCTGTCCCCCTCTCTTCTCCCCCTCCATTCTGCTGTCCCCCTCTCTCCTCCCCCTCCGTACCGCTGTCCCCCTCCATACTGCTGGCCGCTTCTCTTCTCCCCCTTCGTTCTGCTGTCCCCCTCTCTTCTCCCCCTATGTTCTGCTGTCCCCCTCCGTACTACTGTCCCCCTCCGTGCTGCTCTCCCCCTCTCTTCTCCCCCTCCATACTGCTGTCCCCCTCTCTCTCTCCCCCTCCGTGCTGCCGTCCCCCTCTCTTCTCCCCCTCCGTGCTGCTATCCCCCTCTATCTGTTAGGATGGAGAGTGTAGGTGGGAGCCGGTAAATCCGGCCCCTATACTTTTCCAAATTCACAGAGTCAGTGATCACTGACTCTATCCATTCACATAACTGAAACATCGTAAACTGTGTTTACACACATCAACTCGCACATGTGAGGTATCGCT
Organism: Rana kukunoris; assembly: GCA_029574335.1. NCBI lineage: Eukaryota > Metazoa > Chordata > Amphibia > Anura > Ranidae > Rana > Rana kukunoris. The sequence goes on along the minus strand of CM056052.1, from coordinate 546,092,157 downwards.
GCAATCAGTAGAGCGAGAGCAATAATTCTAGCCCTAGACCTCCTCTGCAACACAAAACACACAACCTGTAGAATTTTTTAAACGTCAACTATGGAGACTTTTAAGGGTAAAAGTTTGGCGCCATTCCACGAGCGGGCGCAATTTTGAAGCGTGACATATTGGGTATCAATTTACTCAGCGTAACATTATCTTTCACAATATAAAAAAAATTGGGCTAACTTTACCGTAGTCTTATTTTTTTATTCAAAAAAGTGTATTTTTTCCCCCAAAAAAGTGCGCATGTAAGACCGCTGCGCAAATACGGTGTGACAGAAAGTATTGCAAAGACTGCCATTTTATTCTCTAGGGTGTTAAAAAAAAAATGATTAATGTTTGGGGGTTCTAAATAATTTTCTAGCAAAAAAATAAATAGTTTTTAACTTGTAAACACCAAATCTCAGAAAGAGGCTCAGTCCTTAACCACTTCCCGCCTGGTCAATCGCAGATTGACGTCCGGGAAGTGCTTGTGAAATCCTGACTGGACGTCTATTGACGTCCTGCAGGATTTCATGCCGCGCGCGCCCATCAGTGATGCAGGGTGTCAGACTGACACCCTGCATCTCCGATCTCGGTAACGAGTCTCTGGCGGAGCCTCGCTACCACATGATCAGCCCTGTCCACGGGAGACGCGAGTAGAGGAGAGCCGATCGGTGGCTCTCCTGACAGGGGGGTTCGCGCTGATTGTTTATCAGCGCAGCCCCCCCTTTGGATCGCCACACTGGACCACCAGGGAAGTGCAACAAGAAAAAAGAAAAAAAGGGGGCAATAAAAAAAAAAAAGTCAGTAAAAATAAAAAGCCATGGGCACTGACTGGCAACATAGATCGATCAGTGCCACCACTCAGTACCCATCAGTGCCATCCCACAGTGTCCATCAGTGCCACCCTCAGTGCCAATCCACACCCAGTGCCCACCTATCAGTGCCCATCTGTGCCACCCATAAGTACCCATCAGTGCCACCCATAAGTGTCACCCACGGGTGCCCATCTGTGCCGCCTATGAGTACCCAGTGCTGCCTATGAGTGCCCATCAGTGCCGCCTATGAGTGCCCATCAGTGCCACCTATGAGTGCCCATCAGCGCCGCCTATTAATGACCATCAGTGCCACCTCTTCGGTGCCCATCAGTACTAACTCATCAGTGTCCATCAGTGCCACCTCATCAGTGCCCGTAATTGAAAGAGTAAACTTACTTATTTACAAAAAAAATTCTAGAAAAAAATAAAAACATATATATTTTTTTTTAAATCAGTCTTTTATTAGTTGTTGCGCAAAAAATAAAAACCGCAGAGTTGATCAAATACCACCAAAAGAAAGCGCTATTTGTGGGGAAAAAAGGGCGCCAATTTTGTTTGGGTACAGTGTAGCATGACTGCGTAATTGTCATTCAAAGTGCGACAGCGCTGAAAGCTGAAAATTGGCTTGGACGGGAAGGTGCGTAAGTGCCCGGTATGGAAGTGGTTAAAACAAACAAATTTAAAAAAAAACACAATCATTTGAAAGTGTACTCTGCCTTTAAGGGCCCATTTGTTGCAAGAACACGTGTGTGCTGCTAACACAATGTTACATGTTTGTTTCATTTTGTTGCCATTCACAGTGTGCTGCTCACTTTACAGTGAAACATTTTTGTAACACGTCTGCTTTTTGTCGCTCTGATATAAGCGGCTGCTGTAACACATAAAACTGGAGAGTGCAAAATCTGATGCGGCTCTGCAAAGAAACCAATCAGCTTCCAGGTTTTATTGTCAAAGCTTAATGGAACAAGGTGAAGTTAGAAGCTGATTGGCTGCCATGCGGAGCTACACCCGATTTTGAACTCTCCAGTTTTAGTAAATCAACCCCACTGCGCATTAACTACTTCAGATCCGCGCGCCATAGCCGAAAGACGGCTACAGCGCGGACCTACATTGTCCATGGACGTGCTGCCGTTCTCTAGTGGCCTGCACGCCCCCTGCAGGGCACGTGCGGCGCGCTCTGTGATAAGCGAGTCAATGAGACTCGGCTCGGGTGATCACAGATCGATCCAGACTCCTTTACCACGTGATTAGCTGTCAGCCAATGACAGCTGATCATGTGATGTAAACAGAGCTGGTAATTGGCTAAAAAAAAGCCGATCGCCGGCAGCAGTTAGAGGGACATCGGTCCCGATCAAGGAGAGCAGCCGCCTGCTCATCTGTGCCCAGGGCCGCCATTAGGGGGGTACAGGCAGCACACCTGTAAGGGGCCCCGGAGGTCCCCAGAGGCCTGGATGGCAACCCCCCTTTTTTTAGTAAGGGACCCGGAGGTCCCCAGAGGCCTGGGTGGCAACCCCCCTTTTTTTAATAAGGGACCCGGAGGTCCCCAGAGGCCTGGGTGGCAACCCCCCTTTTTTTAGTAAGGGACCCGGAAGTCCCCAGAGGCCTGGGTGGCATCCCCCCTTTTTTTAGTAAGGGACCCGGAGGTCCCCAGAGGCCTGGGTGGCAACCCCCCTTTTTTTAATAAGGGACCCGGAGGTCCCCAGAGGCCTGGGTGGCAACCCCCCTTTTTTTAATAAGGGACCCGGAGGTCCCCAGAGGCCTGGGTGGCAACCCCCCTTTTTTTAGTAAGGGACCCGGAAGTCCCCAGAGGCCTGGGTGGCATCCCCCCTTTTTTTAGTAAGGGACCCGGAGGTCCCCAGAGGCCTGGATGGCAACCCCCCTTATTTTAGTAAGAAACCCAGAGGTCCCCAGAGGCCTGGATGGCAACCCCCCTTTTTTTAGAAAGGGACCCGGAGGTCCCCAGAGGCCTGGATGGCAACCCCCCTTTTTTTAGTAAGGGGCCCGGAGGTCCCCAGGGCCCGCGGATGGCAACCACCCTTTTTAAAAAAAAAAAATTATAATTTTTTTTTTTTTTACATATTTTTTTATTTTTATTAAAGGGCCCAGAGGTCCCCAGGGCCCCGGATGGCAACCCCCCTTTTTTATATTAAAAAAAAAAATAGAAATGTAATTTTATATATATATATATATATATATATATATATATATATATATATATATATATATATATTTCTTTTTTCAATCCCCCTTTTATATATATATATATATATATATATATATATATAAATTTTTTTTTTTAAAGCCTGTGACCTCAATTCGCTAGCTTTGGTTTTCTGCTCCAGGGGGCCTATCCCTGAAGCTGTGTAAGGGTCCCATAATTCCTGATGGTGGGCTTGTCTGTGCCACCTATCAGTGTCACCAATCAGTGTCACCTACCAGTGCTGCCAATCAGTGTCACCTACCAGTGCCACCTACCAGTGCCCATCAGTGGTACCAGGGATGTATTTAGGTTTCTTGCTGCCCTAGGCCTGACTAAACTCGTGCACCCCTAATTTAAATATGACCCACCCCTTCCTGTCAAGGCCACACCCCTTGCTGTTAAAGACCTGCCCTTCCCTTACCTTACCCTTACTCTATCCAAAATTAAATAGAAAAGTGTTCCTAAAGTTCTACTTTGAGCACAAAATTCTGATAATTTTATGGAGAGGACTAAAAAGATATAACCATGCCAATGGTACAGCAGAAAACATACAGCGCAGTGAGGAAGATTTGTGGTCCAGGATGATAGGACAGTCAAAATTCGAAGCTCCGCCTCCCCCTACAGTTGCGGAATGCTTGCCTCTCTGCCCAGTCTGTCCCATAAGACTGGCACTACACTAATAGTGCAAGCCGGCGGAGACTCTTTCCGTGCTGCCCCCCTGCAACGTGCTGCCCTAGGCCTGGGCCTTGTTGGCCTAGGCCAGGATACAGCTTTTGGTGCCCATCGGTGCTGCCTTATCTGTCCCCATAAGTACCGTCTTGTCTGTGCCTACCAGTGCAGCCTATCAGTGCCCACCAGTGCCGCCTCATCAGCGCATATCAATAAAGGAGAAAAATGTTTCACAAATTTTATAAGAGACTATGAAACATGATTTTTTTTTTCACATTTTTTCATGTTTTTTTTGTTTGTTTAGCAAAAAATAAAACCCCAGCGGCGATTAAATACGACCAAAAAGAAAGCTCTATTTGTGTGTAAAAAATGATAAATGATTTATTTGGGTACAGTGTTGTATGACCGCGCAATTGTCATTCAAAGTGCGTCAGCGCTGAAAGCTGAAAATTGGTCTGGGCGGGGGGGGGATTAAGTGCCCAGTAAGGAAGGGGTTAAAGTATCGTATGTCATAATGCACTCAATAAATGTAAATGGGCCCTAAATATAGAAATATTAAAATCTGACTTTGGGAAAATGTCTGGATGTCTCACCACCGGTGCCGCTGAGATGGAAGGATCTATAAATCTCGCTCTCTGTGATTGGATGGTCTGGCGGGGGTTGGTACAGCCTAATGATGGCGTCTCCGTATTGCTCCACCAGGGACACGTTATACGGATCGGACTCATATCCTGTGCAATAGAGAGAATGAGATACAATGTTTCCTTTCTGTATACTTAGGAAGAGTATATACTGTACACATAGATCATAGAATTACAGTGCCCGGAAAAAGTATTCATACCCATTGAAATTTCCCACACTTTCTCATGTTACAACCAGAAATGTAAATGTATTTTATTGATGATTTTGTGTGATAGACCAACACAAAGTGTCACATAATTGTGAAGTGGAAGGAAAATGGTAAATGGTTTTCAATTTTTTTTTTTTTTTACAAATATTTATCCCTGACCTGTCTGGTGTGTTCCTTGGCCTTTGTGAGGCTGTTTGTTCACTTTCCATTTTCGGATGATGGATTGAACAGAAGTTCCATGAGATGTTCAAAGCTTAGGAGATTTTGTTATAACCTCACCCTGCTTTATACTTCTCCACAACTTTATACCTAACCTGTCTGGTGTGTTCCATGGCCTTCATGATGCTGTTTGTTCACTAAGGTTCTCTAACAAACCTCTGAGGACTTCACAGAACAGCTGTATTTATACTGAGATTAAATGTCACACAGGTGGATTCTATTTACTAATTAGGTGACTTCTGAAGGCAATTGGTTCCACTAGATTTTAGTTAGGGGGTATCGGAGTAAAGGGGGCTGAATACAAATCCCCCCCCCCCCCACACACACTTTTCACATATTTATTTGTAAAAACATTTTGAAAAACATTTATAACTTTCCTTCCACTTCACAATTATGTTCCACTTCGTGTTGGTCTATCACAGGGATAGGCAGGGCCGCCATCAGGGGGGTACAGGCAGTACACCTGTAAGGGGCCCAGAGGTCCCCAGGGCCCCGGATGGCAAGAAATGTTTTTTATATAAAAAAATGTTTTTTTAATTTTTATATATATTTTTTTTCATTTTTTTTTAATATATATATATATATATATTCATTAAAGGGCCCAGAGGTCCCCAGATGGCAAACCCCCCCCCTTTTTTTATAGATTTTTTTTCTTTCTTTTTTGTTTTTACTAAAGGTCCCCAGAGCCCCGGATGGCAAGAAATGTTTTTTATATTAAAAAATGTTTTTTTAATTTATATATATATATATATATATATATATATATATATATATATATATATATATAAATACTTTTTTTTAATATATATATATTTTTTTTATTAAAGGTCCCCAGGGCCCCGGATGGCAACCCCCCTTTTTTTTATATATATATATTTATTTATTTATTTTATTAAAAGGGGCCAGAGGTCCCCAGGGCCCTGGATGGCTACCCCCCTTTTTTTTTTATAAATATACACACATATATATCTATATCTATATATATATATATATATATATATTGTAAGGGGCAAGCCCCCCTTTTATTTTTTTCGTCAGCACCCAATGCACCCACCTCAATGCGTGGCATCAGCACCAATCCCCCCCCCCCCCCCCCACTTCTTCAGAATTTTGTGTAAGTGGCCCCATAATTCCTGGGGATAGGCAATTAGTGGACCTCCAGCTGTTGCAAAACTACAAGTCCCATCATGCCTCTGGGTGCCATGCTCGTGGCTGTCAGAGTCTTGCTATGCCTCATGGGACTTGTAGTTCTGCAACAGCTGGAGGGCCTCCTATCACATAAAATTTCAGAACAGGGCACCTCGGCCTGGTTGTGGAAAGTGACCCTTGTATGGAATAATTATCCAATCATCAATGAGAATGTTCTCCATCACTGCAGGAGGAGTTTGGCGTCACCTGAAGCAGCGGGGCAGCTGTAGACGCGGGTAGGGTTGGGATGCGGGGGCTCCGGTGGTTTGCCCGGTAGGGTGCCGGGGGCGCTGAGCAGCTGAGGAGCCGCTGAAGAGCGGCCGGAGAACAGGGCGGCGCTGGCGGTCTGGCGGCTGTAGCCTCGGATGCCGTATCGGCTGACTGGCTGAGGATCTTCCAGGGGGCGGAGCAGCAGTTTCACCAGTTTATACTCCAGATAGAGAGGAGACCTGACAGAGTAACAGAAGAGGTCAGTCTATGGGGGATGTTCAATAGGATCAATAACCAATCACAATTTATTTTAGAAAACAAACATCTGATGGGAAGATCTATTGTTTCTAGGGGGGGTCTTATGTTACTTGGAGGGATCTATTGTTGAGGGAGGGGCTATTGATGCTGGCTGATCTATTGCTGTTGGGGGAGGGGGGTATTGCTGGTGGTAAGATCTATTGTTTCTGGGGGGGGTCTTATGTTACTGGGAGGTATCTACTGTTGATTGAGAGGCTATTGATGCTGGCTGCTAGGGGATCTATTGCTGTTAGGGGAGATTGTTGGTGGGAAGATCTATTGTTTCTGAGGGGTCTTATGATACTGGGAGGGATCTACTGTTGAGGGAGGGGTTATTGATGCTGGCTGCTGGGGGATCTATTGCTGTTAGGGGAGATTGTTGGTGGGAAGATCTATTGTTTCTGGGGGGGTCTTATGATACTGGGAGGGATCTACTGTTGAGGAAGGGGCTATTGATGCTGGCTCCTGGGGGATCTATTGCTGTTGGGGGAGGGGGTATTGCTGGTGGTAAGATATATTGTTTCTGGGGGTTTTAATGTTACTGGGAGGGATCTACTGTTGAGGGAGGTGCTATTGATGCTGGCTGCTGCGGGATCTATTGGGGGAGGGGGGATAGCGCTGGTGGGAAGATCTATTGTTTCTGGGGGGGGAGGGTCTTATGTTACTGGGAGGGACCAGGACTGGAGATACAAGATCTAGTGTTGAGGGAGGGACCTATTGACTCTGTCTGCTGGGAGATCTATTGCTGTTAGGGGAGATTTTGGTGGGAAGATCTATTGTTTCTGGGGGTCTTATGTTACTGGGAGGGATCTACTGTTGAGGAAGGGGCTAATGATGCTGGCTGCTGGAGGATCTATTGCTGTTGTGGGAGGGGGGGTATTGCTGGTGGGAAGATCTATTGTTTCTAGAGGGGTCTTATGTTACTGGGAGGTATCTACTGTTGAGGGAGGGGCTATTGATGCTGGCTCCTGGGGGATCTATTGCTGTTGGGGGAGGAGGAATATTGCTGGTGGGAAGATCTATTGTTTCTAGGGGGGTCTTATGTTACTGGGAGGTATCTACTGTTGAGGGAGGGGCTATTGATGCTGGCAGCTGCAGGATATATTGCTGTTGGGGGAGGGGGGGTATTGCTGGTGGGAAGATCTATTGTTTCTGGGGGGGTCTTATGTTACTGGAGGGATCTACTGTTGAGGGAGTGGCTATTGATGCTGGCTGCTGGATGATCTATTGCTGTTAGGAGAGGGGGGGTATTGCTGTGGAAAGGTCTATAGTTTCTGGGGGGTCTTATGTTACTGGGAGGGGTCTACTGTTGCCGGAGTGGATCTGTTGTTACTCCAGGGTATTTGATTGCTCATGGGGCCAGATTCAGGTAGGAGAGCTGATCTTTATTTTGGAGTAACGTTAGTCATTTACGTTACTCCGCCGAAACTTTAGGAGCAAGTACTGTATTCACAAAGCACTTGCTCCTAAAGTTGCGGCGGCGTAGCGAAAATGAGCCGCCGGAATTCAAATTGGGTGGGTAGGGGGCGTGTATTTTTTTAACTATGCGCGATCCCGCGGCGAACGTACTGCTCATGCGCCGACTGTCAGTGCGCATGCTCCAAATTCTGTCAGTGAACGTCAATGACGTCAATCCCCATTCACGGACGTTTTACGCAAATGACGTGAAATTTTTAAATTTGACGCGATGACGACGGCCATACTTAACATAGGATACTCCACTAGGGGGCTGGTTTATCTTTACGCCGCGTATCTCTTACGGAAACCTCGGAAAGTCACTGCGTCGGGCCCGAATACGATCGTGAATTTCCGTCTCTCGCTGATTAACATATTCTCTGCGTTAATAACCCGAGCGCCATTTTTAAATTTGCAGTTCCGATACGACGGTGAAATATAATTACGCCGCTCGTATAGGAACTCCAACCCGGCGTTTCTTGTTTTCTGCTTACTGAAAACAGAAACGCCGGCTCAAAGTGAGAGTTAGGCTGGAGTATCACTGATACTCCAGAGTAACTCTACCTGAATCTGGCCCATGGTCTATTGTTGCAGTGGGGGATATAGTGTTGCTAAGGGCATCTATTGTTGCCGGGGTGGATCTATTTTTAGGGGGGTGATATTTCGTTGTTCGGGGTCTATTGTTGCAGGGGTGGGGTGTATTGGTGCAGGGGTGGGGTCTATTGTTGCAGGGTCGGCTATTGTTGCAGGGGGGAATCTATTGTTGATGAGGGGGGGGGGGGTGTATTGTTGCTGGCTGTAGGGGGATCTGTTTCACTCCTTTTCACAAAACGATACTTGGTTCTGTATTGTCTAAAAGGGGCGGTACTGAGAGGTGGGTCGGGGGCCGAGACAAGGAACGATGCTCGGAGGTGGGCAGGGGGCGGAGACAAGGAACGATGCTCGGAGGTGGGCAGGGGGAGGAGACAAGGAACGATGCTCGGAGGTGGGCAGGGGGAGGAGACAAGGAACGATGCTCGGAGGTGGGCAGGGGCGGAGACAAGGAACGATGCTCGGAGGTGGGCAGGGGGCGGAGAAAAGGAACGATGCTCGGAGGTGGGCAGGGGCGGAGACAAGGAACGATGCTCGGAGGTGGGTAGGGAGCGGAGACAAGGAACGATGCTCGGAGGTGGGTAGGGGGCGGAGACAAGGAACGGTGCTCGGAGGTGGGTAGGGGCGGAGACAAGGGGTGACTCAGAAAGGGGGAGGTACCTGCACCTATTCTCTGAGAAAAGAAGCCCTGGTTAGAAACAATTTTCTGTGCTGGTCAAACATTATTCGTTGATTTAAAACAGAAAATACCACATTATGGCCACTAGATGGAGCACAAGACATAAATGTATGTATGAGACATTGATACACGGAGTTCCTGTGTTGGGGCTCAGCTGTGTTTGGTTGTCACACTTACTTTGTGAACAGTGAGAGTCTCTCTTGTCTCAGCCATATCATGGTGCACTCCCTCTGCACATCACTGGCCCCGTACTCCAGGCTCTTCTCCTGAGGGGCCCCATCCAGCTCCTGAACGCTCGCCGTCAGCCGGTCATAGTACAACCTCACCGGGAAAGCCTGGAGGACAAAAATTATTCTGGACTTAGAAATCTGTGCAGCCAGTCTTGTGATTCACACAACCCCCCCCCCCCCCATTATAAATCTGTGCAGCCAGTCTTGTGATTCACACAACCCCCCCCCCCCCCCCCCCCCATTATAAATCTGTGCAGCCAGTCTTCGTGATTCTCACCACCGTCCCGCCTCTCCTCCTCGTACAATCAGGGAATCTTTTTATTCACTGAAACAATGCAAAGCGTTTTCTGAATGGGGTCTGTACTGAGTGACCGACCTCCTGTGTTCACAATCAAGCAGGGCAGCCGCTCGGCACAGGACCTGGAATCTTGGAGAGATCACTAGAGTAATGTAGTAGCAGTAGTGGTGTAATATCTGTATAGCAACAGCATAGTAGTGGCGTAGTAACTTTGTAGTAGCGATATAGTAGTGGCGTAGTAGCGATGCAGTATAGTAGCAATGTAGTAGTGGTGTAGTAACTTTGTAGTAGTGATGTAGTAGCGGTGTAGTATCAATGTAGTAGCATTATAGTATTGGTGTAGTAGTGGTATTGTAGCGATGTAGTAGCAGTATAGTAGCGATGTAGTAGTGGTGTAGTAGCTTTTTAGTAGTGGTGTAGTAGCGATGTAGTAGCAGTATCATAGTGGTGTAGTGCAATGTAGTAGTGGTCTTGTAGCGATGCAGTAGCTTTGTAGTAGTGGTCTTGTAGCGATGCAGTAGCTTTGTAGTAGTGGTCTTGTAGCGGTGTAGTAGTTTTGTAGTAGTGGTGTAGTAGTGATGTAGTAGCGGTGTAGTAACAATGTAGTAGCATTATAGTATTGGTGTAGTAGTGGTATTGTAGCGATGTAGTAGCAGTATAGTAGCAATGTAGTAGTGGTGTAGTAGTGATGTAGTAGCAATGTAGTAGTGGTGTAGTAGCAGTGTAGTGTAGCAGTGGTGTCGTTTTGGTGTAGTAGCTTTGTAATAGTAGTGTAGTAGCGATACAGTAGTGGTGCAGTAGCGATGTAGTAGCTTTGTAGTAGTGGTGTAGTAGCAATGTAGTATTGGTGCAGTAGCAATGTAGTAGTGGTGTAGTAGCTTTGTAGTAGTGGTGTAGTAGCTTTTTAGTAGTGGTGTAGTAGCAGTATCATAGTGGTGTAGTAGTAATGTAGTAGTGGTGTAGTAGCAATGTAGTAGTGGTGTAGTAGCTTTGTAGTAGTGGTGTAGTAGCTTTTTAGTAGTGGTGTAGTAGCAATGTAGTAGCAGTATCATAGTGGTGTAGTAGTAATGTAGTAGTGGTGTAGTGCGATGTAGTAGTGGTCTTGTAGCGATGCAGTAGCTCTGTAGTAGTGGTCTTGTAGCGGTGTAGTGGTTTTGTAGTAGTGGTCTTGTAGCGATGCAGTAGCTTTGTAGTAGTGGTCTTGTAGTAGTGGTCTTGTAGCGATGCAGTAGCTTTGTAGTAGTGGTCTTGTAGCGGTGTAGTAGTGGTCTTGTAGTTTTGTTGTAGTGGTGTAGTAGTGATGTAGTAGCTTTGTAGTAGCTTTGTAGTAGTGGTCTTGTAGCGATGTAGTAGTGGTGTAGTAGCGATGTAGTAGTGGTGTAGTAGCGATGTAGTATTGGTGCAGTAACTTTGTAGTAGTAGATGAGGGGGTGCGGGGGGAGAGGGGGGGTTGGGGGGTGTGCGGGGAGAGGGGGGGTGCGGAGGTGTATGAATGGGTTAATGCCCGGTGGCCGGTCTCAGTTCTCCGGCTGGGAATATTTTCCCATCCCGGTTATATAATGTGTCCTGTGTAGTGGAGGGTCGGCTCTCCCGGTTGTAGGGTGCAGTTAGCGGTGTGTAGACACGATGGGGTGTGGTGACACTGTTTCTGGTCGGATACTTTGTTGCTAGGGTTGGTTATCTCGATGATCTGATTGTGTTGATTTATGGGAGCCACACACAGAGGCCCTTTGTTGTGTCCTGTGTGTACGGAGTGTCTGAGTTGTACGGAGATCACTGAGGATTTCACAAGCGCCAGTGAAGTGTGTAATATTAGATGCATCCTTTAATCCTCAGGACTACGTCCGCCCGGAGCCATTAATGTCTAAACCGCTGGCAACAAAAGTGAGTACACCCCTAGGTGAAAATGTCCATATTTTTGGTATTCTGAAATCTGAAATAGCCAAATTCAGAAATTGCAGAACTCGGAAATTTCGTAAAATCGAAAAATTCGAAATACATACATTTCGGAAGTCGGAAATTCGAGAATGCAAATCTTCAGATTTTTGATTTTCCAGAATTTTGGAATTTTCATATTTATAAATTCTGGAATTTCTGTATTTCCAATTTTTGAAATTCGGAAATTTTGGAATTTCGGAAAACCAAAGATTCTGAGATTTCAGAATTAACTAATTTGTCAAAATGTATTTAAAAAACTAATTTGGAACTAAACAAATTGCACATGTCTAGTAGACATGTGCACTGCTGAAAAATGTGTTCATTTTTGTTTCATTTTCTAATTCAGAATTTTGGAATTTCTGATTTTCAAATTTCAGGATTTTGTAATTTAGGTATTTCCGAGTTTTGAACTTTCAAAATCTTTGAATTTCCGAAATTCAGAATTTCGAATATCTGGAAATTTGAAATGTCAGAAATCCGAAAACTTCAGAATTAACTAATTTGTCAAAATTTGTTTAAAAAACTAGTAGACATGTGCACTGCTGAAAAATGTGTTTGTTTTTGTTTCATTCGTTTTTTTTTTTAATTCATGGAATTCGAAAATTCGCAATTTGGAAATTTGAAATACGTAAATTTGAAATAAGGATATTCGTAAATTTGAAATACAGAAATTTCGAAATAAGGAAATTCTAAAATTCTAGAATTGGAAAATCTAAACTTTCAGATTTTCGAATTTCAGAATTTTCATATTCTGAATTTTCAAATTTCGAATTTTCAATATTTCAGAATTTTTTTTCATTTTAGAATTTTTTTCATTTTCAGAATGTTTTATTTGCGAAATTGAAATGTTTGAATTTTCTACATTTCGAAAATTAAAAAATTCGGAATTCGAAATTTTGGTTATTCGAGATTTTGGAAATCCCCAAATTTCTGAAAAAAATTGTCTGGTCCTTTTTCCTAGTACTCCTGAATGTGAAATCCATACTCATTACAATGGATGGTGGGCATACTGATGACTGATGGGCACAGCCATGGGAATGAAGGGCGCCGCAGCATGCCTAGGCACTAGGAAAAGGATATGGCCAGGACTTTTTGGCGGTAGAGCTGGGCCCTACAGTACAGACACAATAAAGGAGGGGGGGAGGGTATTTAAATGTTATTTTAAGTCTCCATAATAACCCCAATTTGTCAGACTATTCCCAGGTAAATGGTGACACTCACAGGTAGGGAGAGAAAGACGTTGAAATACTCCAAGAAAAGATCTTCATAGACAAGAGTTTCTTCTAGATCTCCCGAATGGATCTCCGGAGCTGATAAAGAAACAGAGAGAGAAGAATGTCAGGTCATTAAATATAACATTGGATCAATCTGGCCATACACCAGCTGGGTGGGTGTTCCTTAGATCTGAACAATGTAGGGGGGCGCAGAAGGGGTTAAGTGTGACCTAGGGAGTGATTCTAACTGTCAGGGGCGTGGCTACAAGTGACACGTCCTCACTGCTCCCGATGACAGGGAACAGACAATCAGTGACATGTCACTAGGAAGAACGGGGGGGAGATGTTTTGTTTACACTGGCATCTCCCCATTTTTCAGCTCCGTGAACCGATCGCAGGACAGGGTGGCAAGCACCCATCAATGCAGCCTCACCAGCGCCCATCAATGCAGCCTCACCAGTGCCCATCAATGCAGCTTTACCACACCAATCAATGCAGCCTCACCAGCGCCCATTAATGCAGCTTTACCACACCAATCAATGCAGCTTCACCAGCACCCATCAATGCAGCTTCACCAGCGCCCATCAATGCAGCTTCACCAGCGCCCATCAATGCAGCTTCACCAGCGCCCATCAATGCAGCTTCACCAGCACCCATCAATGCAGCTTCACCAGCACCCATCAATGCAGCTTCACCAGCACCCATCAATGCAGCTTCACCAGCACCCATCAATGCAGCTTCACCAGCACCCATCAATGCAGCTTCACCAGCGTCCATCAATGCAGCTTCACCAGCGCCCATCAATGCAGCTTCACCAGCGCCCATCAATGCAGCTTCACCAGCACCCATCAATGCAGCATCATTAGCACCCATCAATGGAGCTTCACCAGCGCCCATCAATGCAGCTTCACCAGCACCCATCAATGCAGCATCACCAGTGCCCATCAATTAAGCCTACTTGTGCCCATCAATGAATTTTTGCTGGCTTCCATTCATTCAGGAGTTGGGACACAGTCCTCCGCCACCACTGCGCCTCTGACGCACATGCGCCCCCTAGTGGATTAAAAGGGCGCAACGTCATATGACGTCCACTCAGAACAATAGGGTCTGCCTCCCGGGGTTAACACTAGGGGGCGATCAAGGGGTTAATGTGTTCCCTAGGGAGTGATTGTTACTGTGGGGGGAGGGGAGTGACTGGGGGAGGTGACCGATGGTTATCCCTGTGTACAAAAGACACACTATCGGTCTCCTCTCCCTGACACAACGTGGTTATGTGTGTTTACACACACAGATCCACAGTCCTGCTCAGTTACTGGGAAATCGCGGGTGCCCAGCGACCATCGCAGCCGCCGGGCACGTGCACCTGTTCCCCAGCGCGCGCCCCCTAGTGGATTAAAAGGGGGCGACGTCTAATGACGTCCACTCAGAACATTAGGGTCTGCCTCCCGCCGTCAAATTGGCGGGTGGTGGATAAGAGGTTAAATATGATAAACCTAATCGAAATAATCTACCACCCCATTAGGGAGAGGAGACTGAGACAATGCTTCCTCCTGCCTGCAGCAGATTGATGGCGTTATCTCAGCCTAGGCAAAGTCACAGATGGCTTTTTTAACGATAAAAGGTGGAGCTTTTCTGAAAATAGTCCTGATGATCTATATTGCTAGAGGTCGGGGGACTTGAACAGGTAATGACAGGTCCACTTTAAAAAAAATAATGATGTTTGGGTAAATTCAGTCAGAATGGAGGTGTAAAAAAAAAAAAAAGGAAATGTTCTTCCATATAAAGTGACGGTTGCTCTATACTTGTGAATAGATCTCTGTGCGCCCAGACAATAAATCCCAAATCATTGTTGTGAGCGCGGGTCACACGGAAACAATAAATCCCGAAATCACCATTAATACTGCGCGTGACACGGAGATATTTTCCTGTTTGCACTGCCGGGGAAAGCATAGCTATCAATAACCGACAATGAATAGGTCAGACAAGTGCGGGCAGGCCGCCGCCGCTGCCGGGCCGGAGATAATACAGATTATCAGATAGCGCGCCCTTCTAGGGAATGTTCTCCGGACGCACAGCGCACCTTAGAGACATTACAAAGGAAAATGGGGATTTAAATAAACCAATAACATAAATATATATATAATAAAAAAGTATTTATTACATGCGAGTGGCGGGAGGCGGCAGACACCCATTGCCTTAAATTAGCTGCCTCCTGCAACCAACATCCTCCTTAACCGATGACGAAGTTGTTAGGCGGCCGGAACCTTATAATGACGCACAATGAAAACCTGTGGCTTTGTATAAGTATAAGGCAGGCTTGTATAACATGTTTGGACAATATTTAGGCATTTTTCCAAGGTACCCCTGAAGAAACCTGAAGGTACCCCTGGGTGCCTGGGCGCCACAGTTGAGAAAGGCTGCTCTAGACTTCTCCCTCTGGACTTCATCTAGACTTCTCCCTCTGGACTTCATCTAGACTTCTCCCTCTGGACTTCATCTAGACTTCTCCCTCTGGACTTCATCTAGACTTCTCCCTCTGGACTTCATCTAGACTTCTCCCTCTGGACTTCATCTAGACTTCTCCCTCTGGACTTCATCTAGACTTCTCCCTCTGGACTTCATCTAGACTTCTCCCTCTGGACTTCATCTAGACTTCTCCCTCTGGACTTCATCTAGACTTCTCCCTCTGGACTTCATCTAGACTTCTCCCTCTGGACTTCATCTAGACCAGTGGTTCTCAACTTGGGGTCGGGACCTCCTTGGGGGTCAAATGATGATTTGCCAGGGGTCACCAAATCCTGGGCTGTTCCTGAAGCCCGCACCTTTTTTGAAGCCACCTAGCAGGGCTGTCCCTGGAGCCGACAGCCGCCCACTCAGCCTCGTTGTAGCCACCCATTCAGTTCACAACATGGCTGGGGAGGCAGAGACTTTAGGTCAGCTGACTGGTGAGGAATGTGAAGTGGGAGACATAGGGCCAGATTCAGGAAAGGTTACGCTGGCGGATCGAGTGATCCGCCAGCCTAACTGTGGCTTTGAGCCGGCGTTTCTGTTTTCTGTAACCAGAAAACAAGAAACGCCGGGTTGAAGTTCCGATGCGAGCAGCGTAACTGAGTTTCGCCATCGCATCGTTACTTCAACTTAAAAATGGCGCCGGGGGCGTTCCCGCCGATTTACGCTCAAAAAATATGTTAATGAGCGGAAATCGGCAATTCACGATCGAAATCCGGCGCGACGCAATGACGATACGACAATTCCGGACGGGATACGCGGCGCATAGATATACCTACATGGGGTTGGAGTATCCTATGTTAGGTATAGGCGTCGTCATCGCGTCGGAAAAAAAAAAAAAAAACGTCGCTTGCGTAAAACGGTCATGAATGGGAATGTGACGTCATTGACGTTCATTCACAGATTTTGGAGCATGCGCACAGGGATGTTTTGACACTCGACGCATGCGCAGTACGTTGGCGGCGGGATCGCGCGTAGTTAGCATACTACACGCCCCGTACCCGCGACATTTGAATTCCGCCGGCTCATTTGTGATGCGCTGCCGCAACTTTAGGAGCAAGTGCTTCGTGAATGACAGCACTTGCTCCTAAAATTTCGGCAGCGCAACGCAAATCAGAAGCGTTACTCCAGAGCAAAGATGCTCTGGAATACGTGAATCTGGCCCATAGTGAGTAACACTACCTGTGATTATAGTTCCCATTAAAAGTCCCCACTACAGTTCTCAGATCAGGAAATTACCTTGATCAAGAGCACCTATGTTGGCTGATCAGAACTCTCCCACCAGCACTGCCACTCACCCCAACTCTCCCACCAGCACTGCCACTCACCCCAACTCTCCCACCCCCACTGCCACTCATCCCAACTCTCCCACCAGCACTGCCACTCATCCCAACTCTCCCACCCCCACTGCCACTCACCCTAACTCTCCCACCAGCACTGCCACTCATCCCAACTCTCCCACCAGCACTGCCACTCACCCCAACTCTCCCACCAGCACTGCCACTCTTCCCAACTCTCCCACCAGCACTGCCACTCATCCCAACTCTCCCACCAGCACTGCCACTCACCCCAACTCTCCCACCAGCACTGCCACTCATCCCAACTCTCCCACCAGAACTGCCACTCACCCCAACTCTCCCACCAGCACTGCCACTCATCCCAACTCTCCCACCAGAACTGCCACTCACCCCAACTCTCCCACCAGCACTGCCACTCATCCCAAATCTCCCACCAGCACTGCCACTCACCCCAACTCTTCCACCAGCACTGTCACTCACCCCAACTCTCCCACCAGCACTGCCACTCACCCCAACTCTCCCACCAGCACTGCCACTCATCCCAACTCTCCCACCAGCACTGCCACTCACCCCAACTCTCCCACCAGCACTGCCGCTCACCCCAACTCTCCCACCAGCACTGCCGCTCACCCCAACTCTCCCACCAGCACTGCCGCTCATCCCAACTCTCCCACCAGCACTGCCACTCACCCCATCTCTCCCACCAGCACTGCCACTCATCACAACTCTCCCACCAGCACTGCCACTCACCCCAACTCTCCCACCCCCACTGCCACTCACCCCAACTCTCCCACCCCCACTGCCACTCACCCCAACTCTCCCACCAGCACTGCCACTCACCCCAACTCTCCCACCAGCACTGCCACTCACCCTAACTTTTCCACCAGCACTGCCACTCACCCCAACCCTCCCACCAGCACTGCCACTCACCCCAACCCTCCCACCAGCACTGCCACTCACCCCCACGGAGTAAGGGAAGGAATAAAAATAGAGATTATGTGGAAAGGAAAGGAAAAGAGGGAGAACAACAAATAAAAAGGGAGAGAAAGATTAAGGGAAAGAGCAAGAAAGACGGCTAGATTTAGGGATGGGGGAAAAAGAAGAATAAGAAATTAGGATAGAGAGATAAAAGGGGAAAGAAAGAACAAAGAGTGGTACATACTAAAATGTACCATAAGGGGTTTTAATACTTCACAAATGTAAGGGTTAGGGGCGCAAATTATTGTTTTGCTTTGGGTGTTGACAACCCACGCTACAATTTTTTTTACTGTTAGGGGTCCCCACAACTTGGGAAATTTTATCAAGGGGTCACGGTACTAGAACGGTTGAGAACCACTGATCTAGACTTATCCGCACATGCACAGATCTGAATCGACCGCAGCTGATGTCATTCTCCCGATTCCAACAGCTAGAGGCAGGACAGCTCTGGATGGAGGGTGGGGGCTGCCAAAGTTAAAAAGCAGATGATTGGTTGCTAGGATTCATAGCAGTCCTAGCAACCAATCACCAGCTTGCAGCACCTGCTGTGCCTCCCACCTCTCAGGAAACATGTATCAATGCAAAAAAAAAGTTTTAAAAACTGCAGTTTTTTCGGGAGCAGTGAATTAAATAATGCTAAAAGTGAAACAATAAAAGTGTAATAGTACACCCGTCACGTGACCCTGCCCCCTCTGATGCAAGGGGAAAGACCGGGCTTTCCCAATGACGCAGCCGAGGGTGCGTCAGTGGGGGCGGGGTCACGTGACGGGTGGCCCCGCCTCCCCTATATAAGAAATGTCAAAGCTCCGCCACGTCATTCCTTTGGGCTGTGTCCAGCGGAAAGAGGAGCTTGCCTGCTGCGCTTTGGATGGATGGATCTTCTCATCGCTGGACCGGACCGCTGATCACCCGTCGCTGGAGAGATCACCCGTTACTGGATAGAAGACAACGTTGGAGCAGGAAGCCGCATCGAGAGTGGATTACCACCGCTGGATTTTTTTTTATTATTAATAAGGAATTTATTAATTAGGATTTTTTTCTACGGTGTCTGTGTGTTTTTTTTTAAAACTATTTACACTTCCTTTGTGAAATGGTAGGGGTACAGTGTACCCCATTACTAATTCACATAGGGGGGCCAGGATCTGGGGGTCCCCTTTGTTAAAGGGGTCTTCCAGATTCTGATAAGCCCCCCGCCCGCAGACCCCCACAACCACCGGCCAGGGTTGTTGTGGGGATGAGGCCCTTGTCCCCATCAACATGGGGACATCCTTCCCATGTTGAGGGCATGTGGCCTGGTGCGGTTCAGGAGAGGGGGGCGCACTCTGTCCCCCCTCTTTTCTGCAGCCGGCCAGGTTAACGTGCTTGGATAAGGGTCTGGTGTAGTTAACGTGCTTGGATAAGGGTCTGGTGTGGATTTTTGGGGGAACTCCACGCCATTTTTTTAAAAATTTTGGGTGGAGTTCCCCTTAAAATCCACACCAGACCTGAAGGGTCTGGTATGGATATTTGGGGGGAACCCCACGTAATTTTATTTTAATTGATAGCGGGGTTCCCCTTAGTATCCATATCAGACCTGAAGGGCCTGTTAATGGAATTTGGGGGGACCCCCATGCTATTTTTTATTTTTTTTTATGAATGAATCATCTCTGAATTGCCAGAGCCGACAATTCATTATAGCCGCAAAGCCGGTTTTAAATGCCTTTTTTTATTTCAGAAATGACACTTTGTGCAGGGACAGTTCTATGTACGGGAAACATGCGCTTTTTCACATGCTGACTTTACACCCCCCCCCCCCCCCCCAGGTACGAAATTTAAAGTAATATTACACTTTTATTGTTTAACTTTTAGCATTATTAAATTCACAAAAAAAACTTTTTTTTGCATTGATACATGTCCCCTGGGACAGGACCCGGGTCCCCAAACACTTTTTAGGACAATAACTTGCATATTGGTCTTTAAAATTAGCACTTTAGATTTCAAATGTTCGAGTCCCATAGACTTTAATAGGGTTCTAAAGTTCACACAAACATTTGGTGTGTTCGCAAGTTCTGGTGCGAACCGAACAGGGGGGTGTTTGGCTCATCCCTGGATGGCAGTAATATGAGGGGGGTAAGGACAGTAATATGGGGATCTGAGGACATTAATATGGGGGGCTGAGGTCAGTGGTATGGGGGGCCGAGGACAGAAATATGGGGGGGCTGAAGAAATTAATAAGGTGGACTGAGGACAGTAAGATGGGGGGCTGAAGACAGTATTAGGAGGTGCTGAGAACAGTAATATGGGGGGGGACTTATCCCTCTAGACTCAGTCTAGACTTATCCCTCTAGACTCAGTCTAGACTTATCCCTCTAGACTCCATCTAGACTTTTCCCTCTAGATTCATCCCTCTAGACTCCATCTAGATCTATCCCTCTAGACTCCATCTAGATGCATCCCTCTAGACTCCATCTAGATTCGTCCCTCTAGACTCCATCTAGATTTGTCCCTTAAGACTCCATCTAGATTTGTCCCTTAAGACTCCATCTAGATTCGTCCCTCTAGACTCCATCTAGATTCGTCCCTCTAGACTCCATCTAGATTCGTCCCTCTAGACTCCATCTAGATTCGTCCCTCTAGACTCCATCTAGATTCGTCCCTCTAGACCCCATCTAGATTATCCCCCTAGACTCCATCTAGAATTCCTAGACTTGTCCCTTTAGACTCCATCTAGACTTATCACTCTAGACTCCATCTAGATTTATCCCTCTAGACTCCATCTAGACTTGTCCCTCGAGACTCCATCTAGACTTGTCCCTCGAGACTCCATCTAGACTTGTCCCTCTAGACTCCATCTGGACTTGTCCCTCTAGACTCCATCTAGACTTGTCCCCCTAGACCAGAGCTGGGCAAACTATGGCCCGCGGGCCGTATACGGCCCGGCGGACCTTTTAATCCGGCCCCCGGATAGCTGCGCGTGTCATATACAGCGCTTCCCCCTTTTCCGGGCACTTTTTTAATTGACAAATCATCACCCATCTCAGGATTGGATGGATGATCTGTCTATCAAAGTTTCCCGGAAAAGGCGGAAGCGCTGTATATGACACGCGCAGCTATTGGATTGAAAGTTGTAATGTTTCCTGACCCGCGCTATTAACAAACAGGCGGCGGGTCGTCTCGGCTCCTCTCCTACACAGGTAGGATGTAATATGGATGTAATGTGGGGGGACACCCGGCTGTAATGTGTGGGGGGACACCCGGCTGCAATGTGGGGGGGACACCCAGCTGCAATGTGGGGGGGACACCCGGCTGCAATGTGAGGGGGACACCCGGCTGCCATGTGGGGGGGGGACACCCGGCTGCAATGTGAGGGGGACACCCGGCTGCCATGTGGGGGGGAAACCCGGCTGCCATGTGAGGGGGACACCCGGCTGCAATGTGAGGGGGACACCCGGCTGCCATGTGGGGGGGACACCCGGCTGCCATGTGGGGGGGACACCCGGCTGCAATGTGGGGGGGACATCCGGCTGCAATGTGGGGGGGACACCCAGCTGCAATGTGTGGGGGGACACCCAGCTGCAATGTGTTGGGGGGACACCCAGCTGCAATGTGTGGGGGGGACACCCGGCTGCAATGTGTGGGGGACACCCGGCTGCAATGTGTGGGGGACACCCGGCTGCAATGTGTGGGGGACACCCGGCTGCAATGTGTGGGGGACACCCGGCTGCAATGTGTAGGGGACACCCGGCTGCCATGTGGGGGGGACACCCGGCTGCAATGTGAGGGGGACACCCGGCTGCCATGTGGGGGGGACACCCGGCTGCCATGTGGGGGGGACACCCGGCTGCCATGTGGGGGGGACACCCGGCTGCCATGTGGGGGGGACACCCGGCTGCCATGTGGGGGGGAAACCCGGCTGCCATGTGGGGGGGGGGACACCCGGCTGCCATGTGGGGGGGAAACCCGGCTGCCATGTGGGGGGGGGACACCCGGCTGCCATGTGGGGGGGGGGGACACCCGGCTGCCGTGTGGGGGGACACCCGGCTGCAATGTGGGGGGGACACTCCTGGCTGCAGTGTGGGGGGACACTCCTGGCATGCAGTGTGGGGGGACACTCCTGGCTGCAATGTGGGGGGGACACTCCTGGCTGCAATGTGGGGGGGACACTCCTGGCTGCAATGTGGGGGGGACACTCCTGGCTGCAGTGTGGGGGGGGGGGACACCTGGCTGCACTGTGGGGGGGGGAACACCTGACTGCCCTGTGGGGGGGGAACACATGGGTGCATTGTGGGGGGGGAGACACCTGGGTGCATTGTGGGGGGGGGGGGTACACCTGGCTGCAGTGTGGGGGGAACACCTGGCTGCACTGTGGGGGGGGGGGGAACACCTGACTGCACTGTGGGGGGAGGGGGAACACCTGGGTGCAATTGTGGGGTGGACTTTTGGCTGCAATTGTGAGGGAACTTTGGCTGCAAAATGGGGACACATGCTGCATTTTTGGGCACGGATGAAGTTGTTGTTAATATTTATTTTTATAACTTAAATCTGCATAAAACATTTAAGTGCCATTTCATGAGATTTATGAGGGCGTATCTAGGGGCGGGAAATTTTGTTTAATAAATTAAAAAAAATTCTTGTAAGGCAACCTCACTTTTTCATTGTTTAACTATATAACAAGTACTAGTACCAGTTGTCCAACAATGATATTTACTGCTTTTTATAAAGAAATACAATTGATTTTATGCAGTATTGAGTTTAGCCTTTTGGCCCGGCCCTCCAAAATATTTTTAGTTTCTCATGTGGCCCCATCGAAAAAATAATTGCCCACCCCTGCTCTAGACTCTATCTAGACTTGTCCCCCTAGACTCCATGTAGCAATTCTGGACTTGTCCCTCTAAACTCCATCTAGACTTATCCCCCTAGACTCCATCTAGAAATTCTAGACTTGTAACTCTAGACTCCATCTAGACTTATCCCTCTAGAATAAGGTGACCAGATTTTTAAAATAAAATCCGGGGACATGTTTTAATGGCAACAATGAGCGACTCTCTGCCCATCGCCACCGCCTCACAGCCTCTCAAGTCTTTCTCTCCAGCCCCCCGGCTACTACTGGGTGGGGAGCGGAGGAAGATCACTCCACCAGGGAAGGCAAGGGGATAGGCAGGTGGCTGGCCAGGCTTTGAGCCAAGGCAGAAGAACATGCGAGCGAAGCTAAATGGGCATGCGCCCAAAACTGAAGAAATATTCTCTCCGAACCGACCAGCACATGATCATCATAAAGGTGCACAGATAATGGGAAAATACAACCCCCCTATGCTAGTAGGCACGGCGGAGTGGGGGTGTATAATTCTATTTTTTTATTCTCCACTGATTGTCTTTGAAATTGCCCCTGCCCCCTATTAAATCCAATCTGGGGACAAAACCAGGGACAGACTTGGTCCGGGGACAGTGTCCTCAATCAGGGGACTGTCCCCTAAAACTGGGGATGTCTGGTCACCCTACTCTAGAATCCCTCAACATTAGGAGGAGCACAAGGTCTCTAACATCCACCAGCTCTGTGATGTCATCATGGAGGAGGGGAAGAGGACTCCAGTGCCAACCTGTGAAGCTCTGTTGACCTCTATGCCCAAGAGGGTTAAGGCAGTGCTGGAAAATAATGGTGGCCACACAAAATATTGACACTTTGGGCCCAATTTAGACATTTTCACTTAGGGGTGTACTCACTTTTGTTGCCAGCGGTTTCGACATTAATGGCTGTGTGTTGAGTTATTTTGAGGGGACAGCAAATTTACACTGTTATACAAGCTGTACACTCACTACACAACATTGTAGCAAAGTGACATTTCTTCAGTGTTGTCACAGGAAAAGATAGAAGAAAAGATTTACAAAAATGTGAGGGGTGTACTTACTTTTGTGAGATACTGTATATACAATCAGTGTATATTGGGTGTACCATATATAATATGTAGGTAATACTAAATATGGTATGGAACCTGTGTGTACAATTTATAATTGGTGACAAATGTTGAGTATGTGATGTACAGGTGATGATGCATGTAGCATGAAATCTGGATATATTTGGTGTACAATATATAATGTAGCAGTTCTGGTCCTCTTGGACCCCCCCACCCTCGGTGAATACTTGGAGTCTGAGCAGTGACTGACCTGTCATAGTGGTTCCCCAGGGTGGTCGGGTCGGAGAGAAGTGTACATCAGGCAGTCCAGGGATCTCAGTGTTAGCGGCAGGATCAGAGAATCATGCTTGGAGTGTGTGTACTGCAAATGCTGGATACTGATAGGCACTGCTAGGTGGGGCAGAACAGTATTCAGTCCTAATGTCAGCCCTGCCTTGTGTATACATAACACTACATAACACTTCTGTATACTAATACAGACCTGTAGATTGGCCAAGGGAAAGTTCTGCAATAGAATCGCTCTGTCCCGGCAGACAATGTGTGATACAGGGGGAGACGATGTGTGATACAGGGGGAAATGATGTGTGATACAGGAGGAGGCGATGTGTGATACAGGGGGAGATGATGTGTGATACAGGGGGAGACGATGTGTGATACAGGGGGAGACGATGTGTGATACAGGGGGAGACGATGTGTGATACAGGGGGAGACGATGTGTGACACAGGAGGAGATGATGTGTGATACAGGGGAAGACGATGTGTGATACAGGGGGAGACGATGTGTGATACAGGGGGAGACGATGTGTGATACAGGGGGAGACGATGTGTGATACAGGGGGAAATGATGTGTGATACAGGAGGAGGCGATGTGTGATACAGGGGGAGATGATGTGTGATACAGGGGGAGACGATGTGTGATATAGGGGGAGACGATGTGTGATACAGGGGGAGACGATGTGTGATACAGGGGGAGACGATGTGTGACACAGGAGGAGATGATGTGTGATACAGGGGAAGACGATGTGTGATACAGGAGGAGATGATGTGTGATACAGGGGGAGACGATGTGTGATACAGGGGGAGACGATGTGTGATACAGGGGGAGACGATGTGTGATACAGGGGAAGACGATGTGTGATACAGGGGGAGACGATGTGTGATACAGGGGAAGACGATGTGTGATACAGGGGGAGACGATGTGTGATACAGGGGGAGACAATGTGTGATACAGGGGGAGACGATGTGTGATACAGGAGGAGGCGATGTGTGATACAGGAGGAGGCGATGTGTGATACAGGGGGAGATGATGTGTGATACAGGGGGAGACGATGTGTGATACAGGAGGAGGCGATGTGTGATACAGGGGGAGAACATTCATCTGGGGGGAATGTGTTCACTCTGCAAAGATATTATCGGTTATAAGCAGATGTATGCTCATGTCACCACGGTGTGGATGATCAACACATTTTGGGGGGCCGTGGCATGTCCCTGCGGATAATCTCCCATCCACAGAAACGGTAATATAATCTGGGTATGCGTTGTTCTCAGCAATACGGATCTTCTTTTGTTTCCCTGCACCCCCTCACCTCCATCATCCCCAAGGGCCCCTTCCTCTATCCTCCGCCCGGAAATTTTTCGCCGTTCTGGGGCTCTTTTGAGAGCACCGCGCCAGGCCGCCCTGAATCGCGGGGCCGCGGTCTAGGAAAGACCGCGGCTTCACTTGCGGCCTAACGGCGCGCCGCTCCCCACGCCTCTGTGGTCCCCACTCAGCCTCCAGGAAACCCCCCTTACCCCAGAAGGACAGTTACCCGGCCCTGTCTTTCACCCTCTCAGCCCCCAGTTATTCAATGAAGCACCCTGTCAGCCCTCATCCCACTGCCTGAGCAGGCAGCCATCCCACCAGACCAGCAACAGGGTCCCCCTCTCAGCCCCAGCCCCCCCCCCTGTCTCCCCAACGCACAGAAGCTTGATCCAGGGGTTACCCGATCGCCTCTTACAGGGGTCAGGAAGGAATTTTTTCCCTACCGGAGCATATTGGCCGAGCGCCGCCAGGGTTTTTTGCCTTCCTCTGGACCAAGCCAGGAGAGAGGAGTTAGCCAATTCCTCTCCCCACTGCCCCGAAACCCCCCCCCCCCCCCCGGTGTATTGGCGATCATGGCATGTAGGCAATATTCTGCCGAAACCATTTGGAGTTTGAGGCAATGCGCCGCAATACTGCCAGCCATCACCAAAAAGGCTGAGCGACTATTGAGAATCGATCATAGATCGACGGTCAGACATTTCAGCCATTCACCCCAGCTCAAGCACATATCATGTGCTCTGATCAACACAAGATCGGCAGTAAAACACCGACTTGAAATCCTTCGACTTCATTCAACAAAAGGATCTAGACTGTCTTTTTATTACAGAGAGCTGGCTCACAGCCGACTGTAACACCATTCTAGGAGAACTGGTGCCAGAAAATTACCGTATCATAACGGAAAACAGAATAGGGCAAAGAGGAGGCGGCCTGGCGGTGATCCATAGGACTCATCTTACGATCACCAAACCAGTCCGCCAAAACCCTCTTCCATTCATGGAAACCCTTACTCTGCAACTGCAAGCAAGTTCAAAGGAGACCGTCCACATTCTGCTCTGCTATAGGCCGCCCGGCCCAAAATCGCAGCTGCTATCATCATGGACTGATTTCTTCTCCACTTATACCCTCAACAGCAAACATCTTTTGCTGCTCGGGGATTTCAATCTCTGGGCCAACTCCTCACAAGACCCCATTGCCGACGCCTGTATTGACCACCTCGAAGGATTAGGATTGCAGCAACTAGTATGTGGACCCACACATGCTTCAGGCCACACACTTGATCTTATTTTCAGACAAACTCTGGAAATAAAAATTTGGGAAAATGAAAAATTGCCATGGACAGACCACCATGCAATTATATTCAGTATTTCCACCATCCCCCCTGCAACAAAAACATCAAATCCAGTGACAACACACTGGACTAGATGTCAGAAGAAGCTCCACTCGGAACTCTTCAAAACGACTTTAAGGAAAAAAAATAGAAACAACTCAGCCGCATCAAACGGCCGTTGAAACATTGGAAGCCATAAACTCGGCCATGCTACAGTCAGCCGACTTGGTAGCGCCGAAACGACGAACCCGCATTCGGAAAAACAACCGCAGCTGGTTTAACAACCAGCTGTCGTTACTGAAGCAAGAACGCAGAAGGGCAGAATCTGCCTGGAAAAGATGTTCTTCAGAACTAAACCTATCCATCTACAAGGCGACTACAAGAAAATACCACAAAGGAATTTTCCAAGCCAAGAAAAAGTATTTTTCGGAGGCTATCAACGGCGCCCAAAACCGCCCCCGCGAACTCTTCAAGATGGTCACCCAGACCATGAAACCAGGATGCATTGAAGCCCCCAGTTCGGACACACAAGAATTTTGCAATGAACTATCGGATTACTTCATTAATAAAATCGAGGCAATCCGTGAAAGCATTCAGCAAAGCAATTCTCCCCTCAGCCCCCCCTGCAGCCTCTCACACAGCACCCATAGTAATTCTCCTATATCAGGTAAGTTTACCCTGGGACCCATCTCCATTGAGACCACCAAGAATGTCATTGGCGCTTTGCGTAATGGCACAGCGCCAAATGACATTATCCCCACAAAACTGCTGAAGGAATGCGCCTACATCCTGGCTCCTCCCATCACGCAGCTTATTAACCAGTCTTTCCTGGAGGGCATAGTGCCCTCACAGTTGAAA